>VMKM01000357.1:0-382391 GCA_008360985.2 Macquaria ambigua
ACAGTTTTGTGCAATCTTTTAAATCCAACTTTCACCAGCTGCTGCCAGAAATGTGTAATCAGTAAAAGCTACCTTTTAGGGTCAACCTAAGAGGAAAAACATATAAAGTGAGACTAGGTAACTTTTGAAGGGATAAATAACACATTCTTGTTCTTGAAAGTGAAAAGGTCAATGCACAAGCAACAAAACGCACCCTCACTTAGTTCGATACACTCAGGGGTTTTGCTTCTACAGCCTTACTTGGTCTGGTATGACTAGTAGCTAATGGTGGCTAATGTTAGCAAAGTTTAGGTAGATAATTCTGTGTAACTGACATTAGTGAGCCACTTGACATTATCAGTCTTCTCTACTTGTGCTTTTGTTACACTATGTTTAATTTGCCATTTTCCGATGATTATCAATTGGTAACATACACTCATGGATGTATTATAAGAACTGGATACCGGACCCAAAGATGGCACCTATTCAGTCCAATGAGAATTGCTCGCCTGGCGCATACGCTGGAAAAAAGGTTCCGGGTTTACTTCCAGAGTATGCAGCCCACTGAATATGCACAGTAGTGTTTCCCCCCCTCTGGCCTCGCCAGAGTTCCTGCTCGGCCCATAGACTCTACATTGTGAGGACGATTTTTAAGGGCGGGGTGATAAGGGGTTTTAGCTGGGGAGGTGCATCAGTGATATCTGGTCACTTTGATTGGTTGAGTAAATCATCAGGGATTGACCCAGTTTTTCAGCTTTTTTAGAGCTATCTGGCTGTATTGAAACATTAGCTGCTATCTGGTAAACCCACCAATCAAATGGAAGTTTCCTGTAGCCAGTAAGAGAAGAGAGAGACCATGACAACCAATCAGTGAACAGCACAGTGAGGGCTTTGCATTTCAGAAAAATGGATAGAGCAAGATGTAGATTTGAGCACTTGAACATGTGTGAAATGAGTTGTTTACAAATATTTGATCACAATCGCAGCAAAACTTTATTAACGTTTGTGGATCTTCATTTGTGATTAACTTTTGCCCCTTAAAGTTCTTACTGTAATTTACGCTTACCTGTCTGTTCCCATGTAATATGTTTTCATAATTCATCTATCTGTCTTTATTCATACCCTCTCTGACAGGGCTTTTCAGACTCTGTCAAGGAGATCAAACAGGCTCAAACAAATTGAAAAGATAATTGCAGGCTACCAGCAACAGCAGCCACCAGCCACCATGTCACAGCTCTCTCTGCAGTGAAGGAATGCAACGAGGCTGCAGCGTAAGATAGTGTTGACAGGATGAGCGGAAACCACCTGGAGTTTAAACTAAACTCACAAGGTGACCTTTCCTCATTTTTTCTCCTCCTGTGGCTCGTAAAAGAATCCCCAGAGGTCAGCGCTCCACCAGCCTGGACTCATCCAGGCTAAGTGTTTGACTTGTGCTAAACACAGACAACAATTACCTCCTTATTGGCAATTTGTTTGGGATTATTTCTGTGGTGTTTGACACTGGAACCACAGGCAGTTTTTTTTATAAATTTAGAAAATGTCTGAATGTCACTGTTGCACTGTAAAAAAGATATTGGTTACTTCATCAAAATTTTAATAAACGTATTTCTTGGTTTGGTATTTAGAATGTGTTGCGCTGCTACCAGTTCTCCGTTAGTATGCATTCCTGAAAATAAGTATATAAGTAAAGCTGTGAATGTAAAACAAAGAATGGCTAAGTGTCCCAGGTGCAGGGAAACAGCTTAGCCTCTGGCGGTTTGTTGTCAGCGTCTGTGGTCATAAATCTCTCCTCTCATCACTACAAGCCCTCACACCTAACTCCTACCCTTCAAAATGCAGATGTATCAGTATGAACTAACTATGGGTCAGATGAATATGTGTAATATGAAAAAGTATCATAGTGATGAACCCACAGAGAATTATCACCTGACTGTGCAGTTTCTCTCAGCTCTCCAGAGCGTTTTAGCATCTTTCAGCTCATTGTTTTGGTTTTACGGCCAGAAATGTACTGTTTTGGTTCACTCTCACTGC
Source organism: Macquaria ambigua (assembly GCA_008360985.2). NCBI lineage: Eukaryota > Metazoa > Chordata > Actinopteri > Centrarchiformes > Percichthyidae > Macquaria > Macquaria ambigua. The sequence goes on from VMKM01000357.1 coordinate 2,011, forward strand.
TCGAATTAGTGTTGTTCCCAGCAGTGGTTTCCTGCTCTGATAAACCCACTGTACACTACCTGTCCAGCACCAAACGGCAGACAGACAAAGTTAGCGACTATCTTGTTAACAAAAGTGGCGCATTTAGCAACTAAAGAGCTTCATTTTTCCCACAGGAGTTGCTCCATATCTTCTGAATGTGTAAATAGGAAGCTGTTCATATTCGCCATATCAACTTAAAAAGTGATGTCAGTGTTGTGTTCACAGCTTGTTTCTGTTATTCCCATGTGACCAAAAAAAATCTGTTGTTGCAGGTTTAAGATTGACAGTAGAGGCAGGAGATGATTAGCTTAGCTTAGCATAAAGACTGAAAACAGGATAACAGCTAGCATGCCTCTGTCCAAAGTTTAAAAAAATCACTAATTAATATGTTATATCTTGTTTGCTTAATTTGCACACAAACAGACATTTTAAAATGACAACTTGTGTTAATTAGTGAGCTTTAGAGGCACTTTTTTAAAACTTTGGACAGAGCCAGGCTAGCTGTTTTCCCCCTGAGTTCAGCTAATCATGTCATGGCTGCAGCTTCATACCTAATGACAGATACGGGAATGGTTTGATCTTTCTCTCGGGAAGAAAGCAAATAAGCGTGTTTCACAAAATGTCAAATTCGTTTCAAGTGCTGAACTATTCAAACTCTAGACATACAAATTAAGCTATCGGCCTTGTGAAAGGCCAACTGCCGAACTGCCAGGCCCTTTTTTGTAACTTTGGGATTTCTTCATTTCGATTGTTCCATCACACTTTGTCATCCATCCCTCAAATCAACCTCTACAGGCTGATAAAACCTGCAGAAAAAGGAAAATTGGACTTCAGCTGTCCAAATCAAGCTATCCCTAATTGGCTTTCGGCCCTCTCAGTATCAGTGTAAAACTTTTTAAAGTAACAGGATGAGGGTGAAGATTTGAGCTTTGAAAGTGCCTACAGACAGCATCTTTCTCCATGCCTCAGAGACTATGATTCACAGCCTGGTCTCCGTCTCAGCCATTATGGTTGTGTCTTTTACAGGCGTGGGGGTGTCGGTTACTGCCGTCCACAGACACCCAGGCAGTCTGACTGATTTAGCTCTTTAGATTTGTGTGGAATTAGTCACAGTGGAGGGCTGGCTGGGACAGCGGGGAGTTTAAGACATTGTTGGGAAAGAGAAAGCCTGGAGTGGGCGGGCTTTTTTCTTTCTGGTTTTACGACCCCTCAGGTTTCCACCTGTGCTGACATGGCTGAGACTTTACAATAGTCCTGAAAGAGTTACAAGCAGCCGGGTAGAAATTCCAGGCTTTTTTTTTCTTTCTCTTTTACCCCTTTTCTTTTTTTCTCTTTTACTGGAAGGGTGGGGTGGGGGCCGCAGTTATTGTGGAACATTTGTCAGGCAGCCAGTTGCAGAGGCAGGGCCAACCGGTGATTTATGGCAACATCTGCAAGATGCAAAGCCCTTGTATATGCTTTTAATCATACAAAGAACCCTAGCTGGATTGGAGATTGAAAAGAGATGGTCTGATGGGGTCTGATGGGGTTTTATGGAGTCCGTGCTGGGATTCACACTGATGGCAACTCGTGTGAACATATTATATGACCGTGGGATTTCTGCAGCTCAGTGTTTCCAAGCTGAAGCTGGCTTTAGCTGGTGTCTGCACCAAGCAAATGCTGTTTCTGTGATTCGATACGGTCAAAAGATTCTTCACCAAGCTTGCAGATAATCTGCGAATGATTGAAATGTTTTGTCACATAAGAGGAAAAAAACCCAAACCGTCAGCCAGGAAGAGCGAAAACCATCCGTGAAAGCAACACAACACAAATCTTGCTGGATTTGTCTGTCAACAGTTGGGAAGTCGGACCCAAAGTGAGTGTGACCTCACATACCGAAAGCTGGGGGTCGCCTCATTTTTTAAATCTGTATGTTAGTACTGACAAAGCATATCTAATGTTAAAACGAGCTCAGTGGTCGTAAAAGTCAGACACCAATCCTCCAGCAGATTTCCTGAGCTTCATAACAGAGGCATAATTTCTGCGAGCCGCCTTTAGCTATTTAATATAATAAACATCTGTCTGCATGTCACCACATCTGGCAATAATGAAGGCAAATTAGCTACAAAATTCAGAGTGTCTGGCAATGAGATAAGACCGTGGCATGCTAAATTCATTTTCTTGGCTCAGTCTCTGGGGTGTGGAGAGCAGAGATAGCCTGAGGAGCTGACCCTGGATCAGTGTCTGACTGCTAACATGAACACTCCGAGGTCAGAAAATGAAGATCAGACGCTGATCTGTGAGCAGGGGGTAGCGGACTCCATTAGCCGTCTGCCAGTCACTGGTGGTCTGGAGGAATTGTCAACTTCCTGTCTCATTTCTCTGGACACAGAATCAAAGAGGGGAAATTATTCTGCAATCTGGCCGGTGTTTTCTTTTTCCCCCCGGCTGGAAATGTGAAGGTTGTCGCTGGCTGCAGACTCTGCAGGAGTCTCCTGGATCTACAGTGTTTTTTAAAAGTGGAAACCTTCTACGCCTCAGTCGCTTGTTAGGCCACAAATTGTTTTTTGGTTGCAGCAATTTCAGAGACTTTCCTTAAGGAGTAAATAAACCATTCTGAGGGGAATTACATCCACCCGCTTAATTGTAACATGCATAGTTTAGTGAAGTGTAAAACCTTGCCTACAAGGAGGGGATCATATATTGTTGAGAAGAGGGTTTGAATCCACCAGACCAGCTGCCAAACTCTGAAAGGGGAAGAAACTTTCTTCCCACAGTTGTCACTGGGTGACCTTGAGCAAGGCAGATCAGATCCTTACCAATCTGAGTTTTTTAAAACCCACCAGGAGTAATTTTGTAATAAAAGATTATTATCTGTTCAACCTGCCTGGCCTACTTCTACTTCAGTCAGAGATCTCCTTCATGATGTATATTGAACTTGTGGTATTCAGCATTTAAATGGCTATAGAAAGAGTAATACTGTGTAATAGTGATTTTTTTGTTCATAAAGTCTAGTCTTGCAGAAGCATAATATTCTGGTCTGTATTCTTCTACTCTCTCTGGGTGTAGAAATTGGTCTCACTGGTCTTCTAACAGTATTTTTTCCACTGAAAGAAGCCTTTGGTCTTTGATTCTGACACACTAATATTTCAACCTCATGTCGTTTTTTAATGCTTAAAGCTGCTGTAATAAATATTTTTATATTAAAAATTGATCAAATGACTAGGTGTAAATTGAAAAGTGGTGCTCGTAGAGATGAACCAACAGAGAATTATCGCCAGACTCTTGCAGTTCATCTCAGCGCTGTGGAGTGTTTTAGCATCTTTCAGCTTATTGTTTTGGTTTTACGGCCTTCAGTGTTACTGTTTTGGTTTGGACTCTTATTGGGGTCATTTTCGGCCAGAGCAGGCAGCAAAAATGCTCTAAAAACCCATTGTACACTGCCTGCTCAGCAGCAGAGTGGACAGACACAGTTAGCGACTAGCTGGTGAACATAGTGGAGCATTTAGCAGCTTAGTTGGTGGAGATCAAAACAGAGCTAAAAGGAGAGTGAACACTGCACTTACATCAGCCACTTACAGACTTTAAATGAATGCTATTGTTGCTCCATCTCCTCGATGTGTAAATAAGTCTTAACATGCTGCTAACATGTTAGCCATATTAACGTCATATGGTAACATTATGTCAGTGTGGTGTTTACAGCTTGTTGCACTGCCCCCATGTGTCCAAGAAATCAACTATTGCTGGTTTAAACTCTACCCAGACATATCCTGACTTCTGAGCCATGTTCAGACCAACTTCAGTCCTGCGTAATAAAAAATGCAGCCCCCTTATTCCCACCCTTACTAACGAGTCTAGTGATGCAGCCAGGCTTCCAACACAGAGGGCTGTGCTAAAAAAAAAAACCAAGGTCATCCAGCAAAAAAGTTGAGCCAGGTTAAACATTTTTGCCGGTTGACCTTGTATTTTTTTTTTTTTAGCGCCTGCAACACAACCTTACCCGACACGTTGCTGAGGTGGCCAGTCAAATACATGCAAGCACACATTTCTGGTAGATTACTTTGTAACATGAACAGAGTATTTCTGTTTACCTCACAATCGCCGCGAAGAAAGATAAAATAATTGTCGCTATGATAACTTTGCAGAGTTGTAAAATCCTGTCTCAGAGTATTATAAACTGTTACCATATACGTTAAAACTCATGGATCTGTTACTCAAACTGGATTTCCTGGATCCTATTTCATCACCCCACCAACACAGCCACTTGCATTGTTTTAATGTCATGTCCTCCATGTTTAGCCAAAACTGTGGATTGCAAAATACATGACCAACAGGTGTTTCAAGTAATTTAGGTTGGCTTTTTACTTAAACTCCCCCTCTGCTCCAGTGGAGCTGTTGTTGTGAAGCCCCAAAAACTGTGACCACAACTATTAAAAGTTGCCCTTTCTGTTCTGGTCTGACATCTGTTTATATACATCTTAGATGCATCACCAGCTCATCATACATCATTTTGCCCACACAAAGGTTTGAAAATTTACTTCCAAACAATACAACGTGTCAGTCCTATAAATATCACCACATTGTGTTCAACAAGAAGTGCAATCAGAGTCCACTGAGTTTATCATTAATCACTCCCAGGCCTCACTTATCCATCCCGGAGGATCATGTTTGTTAGGAATGGTTTCTGCTCCAACTTGACACGACTGTGTACTGAGATAAGGTTATTAGTCAGAAGTGGACTGGTCATTGAATGTTGCCTCAGCAGCAGCAGCAGCAGCAGCTGTTTCCCAGGTGTTTGGATGTGTGTGGCTCCACCATCTTGTCCTAATCGCAGCCTCCTCAAAGAACTGGCAAGACTTCCAACAAACCCCCTCATTCCTTTACAGTGGGGTAAAGGCCTAGAAACCAGCGCAGCGTAGCCAACAGCCAGGTGTACTTAAACATTAGTCAGCCAGAAGGACGGGAGAGAAATAACACGTCCTGTGAAAGCAAATATCATCATCAGCATTTCCATACACAAACTGAGTGAGAGTGGGAATCCAAACACAGACGTTAAGGTTGCATATGATTATAACAAAAAGAAGTCAATTTTACTACTTTTCACTCCAATTCTTTTGACTGCCCTTGAATAGGGGGATCTGACTAAATCCCCTCCAAACTGCTGGCACCACCATCGTGAAATCTGCCATTTCGTAAACACAACTCCACGGTGGCAGGCAGGGCGCCGCAAGACGCTTTCCAAGTGCAAGTTTCAACAGCTAGCCCGGTGCACAAGCACACCTTTTTCCCTCATGTTGAAGAGGAGAGGCCTGAAACAACAAACCGCCAGGCGAGAAGGACCGGGCACATGAGGGTGGGTGGGAGGCAGAGGGGATGAGTCATCCAGCAAACAGAGAGAGTCTAGTTTGGGCTAAGTTATATTGTTCTAACAGCAATAAATTACATCTAATTATTTTAATTAGTATTTAATTACGAGCATCATTATTAATGATAATGGTTGCTGCAGTAATATTGGTAATTGGGGTGAATCATAGTTGGCTGCAGGAGTAATAGTAGTAGTATTAGCTGAGATAGTAGTAGCAGGAGTACTGGTTGTACTAGCAGTATTGTTGGTTGCAATGGAAAGTAATAGTGTAGTAGTAATAGTTAAAGGATACGTTCTGAAAGAGTTACTGGCTGCTGTAATCATTCCTCCTGTTAATACTGGCCCTGATACTGGCCCTAACGAGACTCCACTGAAAGAGAAAGGGAACAAAATCTACAGGCTTTGTTCTGAGCAAAAATGCATTATGATTGCTGAAGCTGTTATGAGGCTTCAGATGTCTGAGTTTGCTAAATCAAAAATGTGCCTTTTTGGTAGAAAATTCACTTTGTGTTACCAGGGACTGTTTCCCTGGTAACACAAACGGCAAACTTGGTTCTAGAAGACTGTAACTTTGGGAAATACCCAATTAATTTAGCTAACTCACACTGCTGAAGCCTGATATTAGCTTTAGCTGAACTTTTTGCACCAAAAGGATGACTGCGACTTTTGTTGCACATCGCTTTCAAAAAATCAGAACCTATACTAATTAATTTGTTAGTTAGTCTTAATTGTCCCTGGGGGGAAATATAATACTATTGCCACCCCACCTACTACTACTACTGCTATCAATACTTCTATTACTACTAGTTTTCCTACTACTACTAATCTCCTATAATCTCCTATTACTACTTCTGGTAGCAGAAGCAGCAGTGGCAGGGGAAGTCCTAGTTGTAGTTAACTACTGCAGTGAATCATAGTAGTAATAACAGTGGCAACTGTAGGTAAATAGTAATAGTAGTAGTATTAGTAATGGTAGTAGTGGTAATAATAGTGGTAGAACTAGTTGATGCAGTAGTAATAATAGTATTGTGTGTGAGCAGTACTGATATCTCATGTATCAATTGTGTTTTAGTGCACAAGTAGTAGTAGAGCTAATAGAATTAGTAGTACCAGTATTAGTACCAGTGGTACCAGTATTAGCTAGGCCATATAGTTGATACAATTGTCAGGATATTATTATGGATATTTTCCAGTATTTATTTGACTCACAATATGGCAAATGTATGGAAAATAACCTGAGCTCAAAGTCTTCAGCTCGCTTGGAGTCATTAATTTGGACAACAGTAAATTGGTAGAAAAATAAAAGATCCTATCATTACCACGATTCCACTGAAAGTCGATAAATTATTATTTGTAATAATTGCCCAGCCCTACATGGAACCAGATCGTGATGCCAAATGGTTAAACACCATCTCTGTCTCGGTGGGGGGGCTGACTGATGACAGACCTGAAGCGTCCTTGGCGGTCTGTGGTTCTGCTCTAAAAGGCCAGCGTTCAACCCCCATCACCACCAGCACCACGTCCTGTAAATCTCTAATACACCTCCTGCGCGATAAAAACAGTAACATCATTGAAGACTCGTAGCACTTAAGTGAATGTATGCAGCACACATTAAGGTGTTTTTTTTATTGTTTACATATGTGCAAAACACTGCTTCATTCAAAGCTGGAATAACTGAATAGGCAAGGCTGCAAAATACTCATACACAAAAGGTAAGCAAAAATAATGGAATCTGTTTATATACAATTTACAAAATATAATAAACTTTATATAAAAAATGTATATAATCATCTATATTATTTAACTGAAGCTGTGTCCTTAAAGAACCACTGTTCATATGCTCCTTTTTACTTTTCTCTAGGAACATCAAATTGTCCTTTACATTCACTCGTTGCACATTTGAGGAGTCCTTTATTGCAAAAGTGTCCATTCAGTGAGGTAGAAATGTTAATTTTTTGGTCGTCCTCTTCATGAAAAACAAGACGCACGCAGCTAAGTGCTTCTTCTGCACTGTGGGAAGGTATCAGTCCTGCTGCTGTCAAACGGCTGTTCATAAACACTGTTGCTCTGCTCTGACGCCGAGTCCTTGGTGAGACTGTTCTCCTCCTGGTCTGAATCGGTGTCCGCAGCGGTGTAAGGATTCTCGTGCAGAGTTATTCCATTATGTGTCACTGACGGGGGGCCGAAGCCTGTGTACAGGTCCTTATGAGGCCTCCAAGGAGCTTTCCCAAATGTTCCTGAGATAGAAAGATGCGAGAAAAAGTCAGACCAACGTACAGACAAAATCCGTAAAAGTTCGGAAAGCTGTTTAACTTGAGACCTACCCATGAAGGTGTTGCAGGGGGAAAGACACTCGTGAGGTCTCCCGTAGTCGTTGGCTTCTCCCTCCTCCATGGACGGTCTGCGGTCACTCTGTTGGTGGGAGGGGCCGTGATGGAGACTGGCATTGGGGAGCTGCATCAGGACAGTGGAGGAGCAGAGGTCAAAATGCTCGGACAGGAAGTAGTCCCTCCTTTTAGAGGGATTGGTCAGGCTGCTGCTGTAGGAGTCAATGCATACGGGCCTTTGGTCGATGGAACAGCCTGAAGGGAAAAAAATGGAAATGATTAGTTCCTTTAGAAAGCGAGGAAGACAAAGAGATAATGAATGTACTTCAGGAATACCTGGACATAATGTTCTGGATCAACAACAGTCTTGTTACAACTAAGTTAATATGTTAAAAATCTTGTTTGAGGCAATTTTTGTTTCTGTATTTTGTTGTGGTCACTTTAAGAATCGCAGATGTCAGTAACAGGAAGTTATGTCATGTGACCAGTAACCAGGAAGTAAGTGAGCATGACTGAGAGCTGTTGTTTTATTGCATCTGAGCTAATCCAGTGAAATCTGCATACATCTTATGCCTTTGGTATAGCATCATGGGTATGTATGTTTGTTTTACTGTCATCTACAATCACGGATCATTATTTTTGTGACAATGTTACATTCTGTGAAGTTTGATGCTAGAAATCTACTGAGTTACTATTGCTAATGACTACGCTGTGTTCTTAAGCCATTGGAAATTCATATAAGAATAATTACAGATAAATAAATGAACAGATGGTCGATTACATGTTAAATTTGTTGCCATATAATACATGTGAAGTTAAATATACAATAAATACAACAGTAAGAAAACAAGGGGATTTAATTCATATTAAAGAGTGAGTTGGTATATATACATTCTGTATATCTGTACATGTTAGAAGCAAGCATAGTTTTGATTATGCTTTTTGCATGTTTTAGTTTCACCCTTCCTTCAATGCCATTAAATCTGTGGACAAGGGGACAACTGTCTTCAGAGTCTTGATGTTAGGATGGCGTTTATCTGACTGCCAAGTTATATACAGCACATATAACGAGGGCAGCACAGTCTTGTTGTAGGAGAATGATCAAGAGAACATTTTGCATTTGAGAGAAACTTTGTACAGACCTGTGAAGACTTCTGATGGGTCAGTGGAGTACATGTTGTCTCGGCGAAGCAGTGAGCTGACTGGACCTTGATAATGGCAGAGCAGAGGATCAATGGCTGCCTCCATGTCCGCTTCACTTCCTGTATCCAGCTGACAAAGACCTGTGTGGGTAAAGGAACAGCATCATGTAAGAAAAACGTGATGCTGTAGACGGATTCAATTTTAGGACAAAGAAGAAAGGCCCGTGTTTTACCGTTCATGTCTTTAGGCTGCAGGTAGAAGCCACTAATGGACGAAGCCATGTACTGATGGCTGCTGCCGCTCTCTGATGGGATGTAGCCGTCCTGTCGGTCAGCGAGCGTGCCCTGGGAGGACAGGTAGCTGGGGATGTCGGCAGGCAGGTTGGTCTCATCTGGAGCACAAGGACATCAAGTTGTATCATGCACTTTCAATTTTATAGTTAACAGCCATTAAATGTGGAAAGAAGAAGAAATCCAGGTTATTGGAGGATCAGCGACTTGTATGGTTCAGGGAACTCTTTGTTGACCTCGACCAAATAAAGGTAAAACTCCAACTACAAAAAGCCACCATGAACCAACCTGTGTTGGTGACGCTGCAGTCCTCGTTGCGTCGCCGGGTGTGGTAGATGATGACCACCCAAACCAGTGATGTGCCCACCACGCAGCACACCACGGCTATGATGACGATTCCCACTGTGGTCCACCCATCATCGTCCGAACCTGCCCCGCCCACAATGCCGACTCCCACGGCGCCCTGCACTCCAGAGTCACAGTTGGGATTTGGAATGACCGCCAGCCGAACGTTGCCCCTCTCGGTGCCCAGCGCGTTGGACATCTCGCAAGTGTACTTGCCTGCGTCCGCCTCGGCAGCGTCAACGATGATGAGGAGCTGGTTGGCAGCTGCGAAGAAGTGGCGCTCAGTCACTACCAGCGGGCTGTCGTCTTTGGTCCAGTTTAGCCTTGGGGGAGGGCTACCACCAGCTATGCACTGTAGGACGGCGGTTTCACCTTTGGCCACAGTGCGATCCATGAGGGGCCGCAAGAAGGAGGGCGTTTCTGTCATAAGGATCACAGCAGTAGAATAGGTTAGTGTGACAAGGAACCAACAATATTAGAGTGATTCATCAATGTATGTTTAATTATCCTTCATACAAGCCTTTGAAACTAAAATGGAAGTTCCTTGTGACTTTCTGCTCCTACAGGGCTGTTTCTCACCTAGAACAGTTAGCGTAGCATTTGCAGAAATAGCTCCAGCTGTGTTCTGAGCCGTGCAGCTATAAACGCCGATGTCCTCAGTCTTGACGTCCACTATGAAAAACACATCGTCCTCCGGCATGACGTGCATGCGGCGTTCGCGGGCGGCAGGGAAGTCTGTGCCTCCGTCTTTCTGCCAGGCGATCTGAGGGGAAGGGTGACCCACGGCGGCACATTCCAGCCTGGCTGTTGCTCCAGCACGGATACTAAGGTCCATGGGCATCTTTGTGAAGGAAGGGAGCACTGGAAATGAGAAAAAGATCTTAAATTTGGATCATTTAAGGCATTATATTGACATTGTAGATAGAGACACATGCCAAACAATTGGTTTCTCTGATCCCAAACTTACTGTTTACAGTGAGCTTGGCCTTGGTGGAGTAGGACGACCCAAAGTGGTTGGAGATGACGCAGTGGTACTTTCCCTCGCTGGAGAAATCCACATTACGTAGCTGCAGGGTGGTTGTATACTCCGTCACCTCTGTCTCGCCTCCTGCGCCTCCCTGCATGCGCAAGTGGGCCTGGTTGTGGATCTCCTCTTCATTCAGGACCTCGTTGTCTTTCTTCCAGGCGAAGGTCATGGGCGAGTCGCTGGAGCTGGCCGCCGAGCAGACGAACGACACGTTGGTGCCCTTGAGGGCTGACTGGGTCTCCGGCTGCACAGTGATTTGAGGATTTGGGAAGTCATCTGGGAAAAAACCAAAGGGAGAATTTAAAACTGCTGTATACAAATTTCTATTTGTTTGGGTCTGGAATTGGCTTTTTAGCGATGTTTGGTACATTTTTTGGCATCTTGTTGGCAGTTGGGGCTCTGAAAGGGGAAAAACTGAACTGAAATATTTCCTCAGTAGTTCTCTCTGGCGGTAACCAGGAAGGCTGAAAACTTAACTTAGTAAATTTCCATAACGGTCCCTTCATGAGACTCATTAGCTTGTCCAGCAGTCGGGGAGGAAAACACTGAACAATGTGGGTCAGTTCGTAAATGGAAAACCTGCCATGGATAAATGGCTGTTTTTAAGGCATTACGGTATGTGTGTGTAAAGGTGTTACACCAAGTGAATGCATCACTCACCACACACAAATTCCTCCTGGCTGACGGCGAACACGCTCCTGCCCTTCAGCATGTGCGGGTGGGCGCAGCTGGCGTTGATGCAGGGCAGGAAGGTTTGTTCTGCCACCCAGAGGGGAAGCCACTGCAGCTGGCAGTCGCACAGCAGACTGGAGGTGTTCAGACGCCTGCCAGAGGAGAAGATACCAGAAAAAGTTTAGTCACAATGCAATAATATCACTTTAAATGGTTGGTTTTCTATGGTTTTGGTCTAGCATAGTTTGTGAAACATTATTCCCATGTGAACAATGCTTGAAGCATAATACAATACACATGACAGTGTATATGAATGTTGCTTTGCTTACTGATGGGAATACTTAGACTATTTTTTAAAACTGTGTGGGAAATTTGTCTAACATACAATCCACTGAGTCGCAATAAAAAAATAAAAAAATCCCTTGCATAGCTTTTTACTGGAAACCATCCTTTAGTGGAAGAAGACAAAGGAAACTGTGAACCCGTTATTAACATTGAAGTAAGCACTGTTTGGTGCTGACTTTCCCAGCAGTGGCCATAATGAGTTTCACCTGGTGTTCTGTTCCACATCAACACTGAAACACTAACTAAAGCTGCCCTTAAACATGATCAAACTTACAGCTCCTGCAGGTTCTTCATCTGAGAGAAGGCGTCCGCTTGGACGGACATGATAGCATTATTACTCAAATCTCTGTGGAGAAAAGAGAAAAGAAATTAGGACTGGTAAGATCCTCACAGAAAGATGGCAGCTTTTTCTGCCAACATCAGCCGTATAGAGTGAAGGCTACAAAAACTTCAATCGAGAGAAGAAAAAGGTCTGGACTCCAGAACAATAAAACTCTGGGCAGCAGTTTGCTGTGTTAATCAAGAGAGGCCCAACTCTAGGCTGCTTTGAGCTCTGGCAACGGCTGGGAAAAAACTCTAATTAGAATCAAATGCAGCTGTTGTACACTCATACACACACATTCACACACACAGAGTTCCCTCCACTTGCCTCGGTGATCGATATAGTCTGGCACACATGTAAAGATACTCATGGCAGAGTTTTTTCTTGGTTCCACATCAAAGCGGAGGAATGGGAGAAGACAGTTTGGGTGTACAGCTCTAACAAACAGCCTCTGTGTCTCAGTGTGATTCACCCTGCTTAGTTTACAGCTCGGACTGTTGGAAACAATCAGTGAAACACGAGGCCGACTCACAGGTGCTGCAGCGCGTCCAGGCCGGAGAAAGACTTCTTGGTCACCGAGCGGATCTGGTTCCCCTGCAGAAATCTGGGAAAACGGCAAAAGTTTGATCAATTTCAAACCTGACTTTTACTCACTGGCCTTATTTTGTTCATGTTCCATAAAGTCACACAGTCCAGGGTGAAACATCGTGTTACAGTGATCATGAACTCACAGTTTTTTCAGCTTGTCCAAAGCAGAGAAAGGCCCATTCATGTCTTCAATGGTCCAGGAGATTTCATTATTTTGGAGATCCCTTTCCGAAGAAACAAAGACAGACCACATTGTAAAAAATCCACACCCAGAAAACAACTGCACTTGCGATGTTAATAAAACGTTATGCGGCTTTACATTTCGTGTGAGGGGGAAAATGTCTGAGACTTTAAAATTATATTCAAAGCGGCTCCATGCCTTAGAGGAAGTTCCTTCCTGGCCTTTGCGGCACTTTTAACAGTCGGCAATGGCTTTTCTGTGTTATATAGAAAAATAAGTTTTACAAGGGAGCGCTGCAATATAACATGTGTGCTGCATTTTAAACTTCATTTGAGGGGATAAATATACTCAGCATGCAATTCAAATATGTATGTGAGTTACCCTCAAAAGGAAGTGTTGCCACAGATCCTCCATCCGCCATTAAATACAACATGAATCTGTGATATTTAACACATTCTATGGGTACTTTTGTGAAAAAGAGTTTAATTTTCTTTTGGTAAACCCCCTACTTTTGGTGAACTCCAATCAACTGACCTCAACAGTGATAGCTATTTTCCTGCTCCTCAATCAGAACCCAACTTGTCTGTTAGCTGCACTGCATTCAGGAGCTAGCTGCACCAGCTGTTCATAACTTCAAACTTAGCCTTGTTATAACTTTAAGTGTTTACTAAGTGGGGATTTACAGATTACTACAATAAAACTGGTTGCACCACACAAACTACATCTTACACAGAGTTGTTACTAAATGGCTACACCCAGTAACTGCCAGATGTAGCTGCTATGTGGCTAACTGAAGCAACTGACATAGCTAACGTTAGCTTGCTAATGTATTACCCGTTTAAAGTAAAGAGTAGACAGGTACGTTTTTAAATTGCATTTCACAAAAACAACATACTATATATCAAATTACAAAATGTTATGCCAATAATGTTAGACTAAATGACCAAAAAACATCATACTACTGACTCTGAAACACAATATTTCTCCATATATGCATATTTGATTTCACTAGCCTAACCAACATCAATTGGTCATTTAGTCTAACATTATTTTTTGGGAATTGTAATTTAAAATCCCAGTTTACGTCATTATTAAACAGCATTTTGATCAAGTGTCAGGCCAGATATCTTGACCATATTCCATCACCTCCCGGTTTAGTTCCCAATACTGTGGGTACAGAAATTCGTCTCTCTGCCTTTTCTTCGATGGATTTCTCTCTGTATGATCTCTAAACTTCAGGGCAAAATGGAGCCTCCACAAAGAAAGCCCTTGCTCTTTGATTTTGAGAGAATGACACCAAAACCTGATGATTAAGGCTGATGTTCCCTGAAGCATTTTCTGCTTTTAAACTGTGACTGCTGAAAAAAATATGGACACATTTTGCCTGCTATCCATGGAAAGAAAAATACAACTAAATACACGGCATTAAAGTACGAACATCACTAAAAGCCAAGAATTTTCCCAGATAAATTACCTCCTTTGATCCCTCAGCTGCTCTAATGCTTTCAAACTGTTATTTTCGTCCTCGGCATGCCTGGTTGTGGCTGATTGAGATTGAGGAAGGGTGTGTGCATGTGTGTATGAGAGGGGGTGGTGGATTTGAAGCCCTGAAGCAATCCATGTCCACCTAGCTGCACACCTGCCCTACGGTGACCTCAGCAGCACAGCTCACATTTGGTTCCAGTTAAAAAATCCCAACCAGGGGAAATGTTACCGAGCCGCTCTATGGGAAAGGGGGGATGGGTGGATGGGGGATGGGTGGGGGGGGGTGGGGTGGGGGTTGAGGTCAGGGTTGTGCCTTTCGGAGGTTTTTTTATGTGTGTGGAGAGACCTCAACACAGTAATCTATTTCACATCCCCAAAACAAATCAGGCAGGATATTTCCACTCAGGCAGAGGATTGATGGTGGAGGTGGGTTTAAAGAGGGTGGGAGGGGCAATAGAGCAGCATATGAGGTACTTCCTGTTTTTAAGTGACTATGTACATTTAATGTTATTGTTAGCTGAAACACTCAATCAAACAAAGTACTAATAGAGCTTATTCCCTTTTTTTGCCAAAAGTTAGAGAAAGTTTAATCGTCTCTAACTTGTTTTAGGAGTGTAATCTTAAATTTTTTTGTGATTAATTCTCCCAAAATACATTTTTTAGGTGTGTCTGATAGATGCTATAGCTGCTACATAATGACACATATTGATTTCGTATAGATTTAGACAACTCGGATCAGATCCACACATGAAGAGGAAACTTTTGCATGGTGTTTTGTATACAATTTTTGAATTTAACTCACAGCATCTGCAGGTTGGAGAGGCCACGAAAAGCTCCGTCTGCAATGAAGCTCACACGGTTGTTTCCGATGTGGAGCTCGTCCAGCAGGCTGAGGCCTACGAAGCTGGATTCCTCCAGTCTGGACAGATGGTTGGAGGGGAGGTTGCTGTAGGACAGACAACAAAAACAAAAACATGAGACATCACTTAATTTGTTTTGAACCTCTTTTAGGACCATTCCACTTACACAACACATGGTTTGCCATTATGCCACTGTACATATACATTTAAAGTCTCACTTTCAAAATTCCTTGTTTCCTTTATTTAATTTGAAGTTTCTGATGTCCTGTCTATTATAAAACCCTACAAATGAAGATTGCAGCAACAAATGTCAAATTCAACACAAGTGGACCAGAAAATCCAGAACTATGTACAAAATACAGCTTTTTACTTATTTTCATATTCATGCAGGTCTGAAAAGAGAAAATCCTTCTATTTCCAGACTTTAAAGACTGAAGTTATCTACAATCAGTTAAAAAATAAAACTTTTATTTTGTATGAGTTTGAGGAGATCGAATTTTGCAACAAAACAGAAAAGTGTAAACAAATAATTCTGAGGAGCCAGTTTTTAAGTAAACTCAGATGAGAACAAATCAGATAACTGGGCACGTTCCCAGCCGTCAGGCGGCTTGTTTACTCCCAGGTTCAAGTGATAAGAGCGAGAGAAACTGGGGAAAAAGAACAACAACCTATCTGTGAAAAAAAAAACGCTCCAGACACTGCAAACACTGAACTGACCGCTGCTGTAAACAACAGCCACAACAAAAGAAATTCAATCTGCCTCCGGGAATGTGTGTTGATGGGTGGGAAATCATTGAAGTTTGTGGGTAATGCAGTATTTCACAAGGAAAGAAACTGCAACTAATAATGGAATTTCCAATCGGAAAACAAGTGGGACTTCCGGAGGCCGATGTTATGGCTCAAGTCAAAGCAGACCAGATGGGGAGGCAAAGGGGTGTGTAATATGTTGGCAGTGCTTTAATGTTGGCACAGACTGGCAGAGCATAAGAGACGGTGCTTTGTCTGTCTCTGTGTGTGTGTGTCTGTGTGTGTACATGGGGCTTGGCGACGGGAGGAACTGGAGTGTGAGGAAGGGCAGGCGGCTGTGCCAGAGAGGAGGAGAGGGCGACACAGAGAAGTGTTGGGAGTTCAGAGTGTGAATGGAAAGTGAGGAGGGAATAACGAGGGGGGGAGAAAGAGGGTGCAGAGGAAGGGGGAGGGAGAAGAAAAAAAAAAAGCAGACTCACAGCTCGCTGAGTTTCTGGCAGAACTCCCAGGCGTCAGGTCGGATCCTGCTGATGGCGTTGTGGCCGAGGTGGAGCTGCTGCAGAGTCAGCAGGCCGTACAGCCAGCCCTTACTCACCTCCGTCAGGTTGTTGTAGTCCAGCTGCCTGCAGGCCCACACACACACGCACACACACAATGAGACTTTATACTGCATTTAAGTCATGTTGGAAGAACAGAACTTGATGCACGTCTCTTGTAAATTCGCTTACAGGACTTCCATGTTGTTGAGGCCCCAGAAGGCTCCGTCCATCAGGCGGCTGAGGCCGTTTCTCTGCATCTTCAAGGAGCGAAGAGCGTGCAGACCGTGGAACGTCAGGCCCTCCACCCTGCGAACCCGGTTCCTGCTCAGCTCCCTGAAACACACACAGAACAAGTAAGCGTCTGAGCACAAGGAAGGACTTAACTTTTCAGACTGATGCTACCAATAATTGGAATTTTGTGCAGATATTTTGCAACGTTTTGTAAAATGTCACAGTTCCTTAAAAAGTTTGAATCATTTTCTTAATGTTACCCCAGAACTGTACTGATTTCAGGGTGGGAGCAGCATTTAGACCATGTTGGAACTCTCAAAATCACACTGGTCACCACAGTGATGGTGGATGACATTAACTGGCCAATAGCCATTTTTCCTAAAATGGCAATATCCTGCCAATATATCAGCAAATTAGATCTTCAAAATAATATACTGGCATACAGATATGGTGGTCAGCTGTCAGCCAATCAGAGGAGGGCGAGGACATTATGCAACATTTGTAAATTGTTCAGTATAGATGACTTAATGGACTTTCATTTTTCATTTACCCTGCAATTTTCCAAGATATTGTATGTCCTCAGCTATACAAGTGACAAGCCCCCAAACTAGTGTGTACTCAGGGAAAAGTTAGAAAAGGGCTGGTAAAGAGAGTCATTTTATTTAGAATGTCTGGAATGTCATATATGATATAAGATGCATCATGAGTCATCATGATTCGATGCCCTGATGGTGATATTTCTCAAATAAAGCAAAAAGCAAAAATAAAGCTTACAGATGCTGGAGGTTGGGGAGCTGGAAGATCTTGGCTGGGATGGTGGAGAGGCGGTTGCGGTTGAGCCGAAGAACCAGCAGACTGCTGGACAGGTTGGTGAAGCAGCCCGTCTCCAGTGACGAGATACGATTGTTGTTGAGGAACCTGAGAAAGAAAGATGTAACAACAATGGTTTGCTTAAAATGTAAAAACGCTATTACAGCAACAGAAACATGGGGTCGGTTCTTAACATATTCTCCAGAAACAATGCTTTTCGAGCTTTTCCGAGCATTTAGTCTATGAAAACACTACATCAACTGGCACTGACAGAACTGGTGACACTCACAGGTTCTTGAGAGGCAGAGCGGGGAAGGAGCTGGCCTTTATATCCACGATGTTGTTGTTGCTGAGGTCGAGCGTTTCCAGAGCGAGGAAGGGCCTGAGCTGCTCCACAGAGATCCTGGTGATCCTGTTGTTTGCTCTGAAAATACAGACACCATCGCTCCAATAAATGACAAAAATACTGTGTATTTGACTAGTGGCGCACACCGGTCTCATGTTTCCAGATATACAAACTGTCAAGTCCCTCAATTAGCCTGTGGTATTAAAAAATGACAAACTCTCACGCGCTTGTAAAGCTAAAACTTACCACCCAACGTGAAACACTTTCTGCTGATGTTGCATGCATATTTCAGTCGGATCAATATTACTGCTCTTCACACCAGGTCCAAACAACCTTTCGGTTTATTGATGTGTTATTTTGTTTATAAGGTAATTACCAACAAGGTATTTAAAAAAGTAACCTGCCAATTACTTGGCTGATGAATACCATTCCCTCAGTGAAAGCATGCCTCGGCAGAGGCCAGCAATTTCCTGAGCTGCACGCCTCCTAAATTGCAGTGCAGGGACTGCTTAGTTATAAACAGAGCCTGTACAGTGCCCTCTTTGTGTATGAGACTCGGCAGTAGAGAGAGAGTGAGGGGGGGGGCAGGAATTCCCTCCAATGCACCAGACTACAGGCCTCGTTTTCAGTATTCATTGCGATGGTTACAGGCCCCCCTCCAGCTACACCTTACTGACCAGAGAGCTGTTAGTTTTTCTGCCTCATTTTTCCAGCAGCCCTCGAAAAACAAACCGAGGACAGTTTCATAATGTAGATTTAATTTGGGATGTGGTGTCATTAATATTTAATTGTTGGAATCTGTCCACCGACTGAGCCACAGAACAGACTGCTTCACGGGAAGAGAGAAACATTTGGTCGATTAATCGATTAGTCGGTCGACAGAAAATTAATCGTCAACCACTTTGGTAACTGATTAATTGTTTCATTCATTTTTCAAGCAAGGATTTGCCTTACTCACATGACATTTTATGGACCAAAACATAAATAGACAAATCTAGAAAATAGTGGGCAGATTAATTCATAATGAAAATAATTGATAGTTGCAGCTCCAGCCATGAATGTCATGAAAATGCCTCCAGAACATTGTTTCAAGTGAAAGATGGTTTATGTATTTTAGATTAGCTTCCAGGGGCAAGAAGTAGATAAAAAGCATTCTTTGTAAAGCAGCATGTTTTGACTGTTTTGTAAGGGCACAAAAAAGACAAATATTGCATCTCTAAAATTATGTTTGGAAAAAATACATGTCTTGACATTAAAAAAAAGGCTCTATTTAACACCCAGGATGCAAATCAGGTGTTATGACCTGTTTGTTCACACCCAGCGAGGCCTTTGCTCTCGCCGATTGACCAAGATGTCTCATCTATTCAAAACAATGTGTGGCAACACTGAGAGAACTCTAACCCATTTTCCACATGCGTTGACTGCTTTCAGAGCACATATTTCCATAGAAACGGGGGTTCTCCGTCTGGAAAGTGCAACACCTTTTGGAAATATTCTGATTCAAACATGCAGAAGGGAAGATCAGTCAACAATCCCAGATGGATGGCAGCCCGGAGAGTTTGGCGGAACTTTGGGGAAATGCTGGAATAAAACCCGCCAGAGCATGTTTCTGAGCTTAGTGCTTGAGTCAACCTTGGTGCTGTGGCAGGAAGAGACAGTAGGCTAGGGGGGCTGGAGGGGTGGGGGTGGGGGCAGAAGCTACTAAAAAGCGGCAAACTTGCCCAAATTACACAATAAGACATTTTATGCTGCTGAAAGAATTTAAATCAAATCATTGCTGGATTAAATTGTTATATTGTTACATGGAGTTTGGTGTATGGACACAGACCAGCTAGCATGCCTGTACACAATGGAAACTCCAAAGCCAATGTGAAACTTTCCTCACATCGTTCTGAAAATATACCATGCCCCCTTCCTCTGGAATAACCTCCCTACTGACTTCAGACAGTCTGACTCTGTTGAGGCCTTTAAATCCAAATGATTTTTTTTCTTTAGTCTGTCCTCTTTCCAGGATTCCGTGGTGGAGAGGAGGTTGTATGTTGTACAGGCAAATTGTGATTTATGATATTAGGCTGTATAAATAAAATTAACTTGACAGCCTAAAATGTCACAAATACTCAAAAATCTACAGAAAGTTTTTGGTGTGCAGTAACTACAGGGCTATAGTAAAATACAGATCATTGTCTAGAATAAAAACAGCACAGGCAGCTCTTTTATTTGGAGATTTGCAGAGGGCTTTCCACGCACCACAGCCCCCAGGTCCCAAACAAAAGCGCTGCACACCACCTGTGTCTCAGTTTTCATGTTCCCCTGACTGGTCGCTGAGAGAAGGAAGGCCGCCTGGTGAGAAAGAACCAGTCTTTCCAGTTTCTCTCAGGGGGAAAGCAGAGCCACGGAGAGGGGCTGGTGCACACTTCCTGTCTGCGGACAAGGAGACAGACCCTGAAGTTTGTTCCATAATCCTATCAGCCCTCCTCTCAGATATACTTTTGCAAAAACTTGGGCCAACACACAGCGAACCCTACCGTTTTCCTTTTTCCCTGAACTGCCACTCGATGAGCACTCCTCCGTCTTCTCCACACACACAAACAAACCGAGCATTGTACACTTTAATTACGCACACTTCAAATTTGTTCATCCACTTTGCTATCAGATAACTTGATTATAGAGCCATTATAACTGTGGTTGCAGGGCTTTGCTGCTGTTAGTGCAAGTCGATGGAAGGCCAGCCATGTGTCAGTAACAGCCCAGAGCATCTTGAGTATTGATAAATTATGTACTCATATTAAACAGAGGAAAGGAGAAGATAGACACTAAATCACTGCTTCTGTCACAGTCACATACCTGCCAGCACTCTTGATGAACCTCCATAGTATTTTTGGCCTCCACCACCATCAAACTGACCACATTTACACACTGAATAGTTATGTTGTTATGTAAAAGGTGGTTGTTTTTTTTGTGTTGTTGATGATTTGTGTTTTCAGCAAAGCTTTGTCCGCCGAGTAGTAACTAATTCTTTTAATGGGGGAAGCTCTTTAAATGGAAAGTCTCTTCTAAAACTGTCTTGCTCGTAGAGTGTGTGTGTATGCGCATTTGTGTGGTGGTGCGTTTGTGGTATTTCCTATTGGAAAAAGAACAGAGAAGCCATCCGATGACTCCCTCTCTCTGCAGTGGCGCCTGTAATGAAAACCAGGGCTGCGTTTGCTGTTGAGACGCCATATTAAACTCTGCACATATCTCACTCAAATGGCTGATCATCTTAACACGTCGGCTCCCAGTGGTGGAGTGGAGAGAAGCAGGGATCGTATTAACCTGTGAACTGAAGGACCTTTACATAAAATGGCAGGGGAGCTGTAAAATTCTTGATGTATTACTATATTTCTGTGTTACCTGCAATACTAAAAACATCAAATTATGTTGGTTATTAGAGTTCATAAATGCATTCTGCATTCTGATTTTCAAAATTTGTCTTTTCTTGGTTGGTAAGTCCACTTTAATGTGGTGTTTCTGCACTGCAGTTCCCAGATCATCTGTCAAAGTATATGGACGCTCATGTGACGGACGTGATTTAAAATTGAAGTTTCCGTTGGTGGAACTCTTTGCTATCAGCTAATGCGGCTATTCCTGCTCACGCTAACTGCTCGGCTCTTCTTTATCACAGAACAGAAAATGTAAAAAGCCGTCATAAGCTTGAATTTAGTGATGAAAAATTAAGATTAATCGATCAACGGAAAATTGGGGTTAGTTTAAGTCATTATTAAGAATAAATTGTTTGCCAAATGTTTTCATAGACTAAAAATAAATTGATTCATCAAAAATAACTGATTATGACAATTTTCATTAGTTGCAGCCCTAGTTGAATCCCTGTCGCACATATATTTGTTATGAAATTGTCACGATTATTACTATAATCGCTACTGTTTTGGTTTGAAATTCTCATCTTCAACAAGGTTCCCATTTCCGTAGACATACCAAGAGGTTCACCCCCTAATATACCTAATGAGATCTGGAATCTCCAGGTCATTTGTTGAACCCCCCTGAACACAGACAGAGGGATTTAGTGGCGGTGGGGTTTACCCCCTCCATAAATTCCTGGGAAATTGTTCAATTAATTAAGATGATCACGACTCAATTACTACCAGCTGCAGGGTTATTGCCGTTTGTTTTTACTCGGAGCTGCGAGGTCAAAGAAGTCGGCGAGAGCTGCCGCTATGTCTGACTGGCTGTATGAATAAGTGGTATTCGATACCCCGAGGTCTTTTTTTTTTCTTTATTACCCTCCCAGCTCGAAGAAACTGAAGGAGGGAGAGAAATTCTGGAAAAATCACACTGCACCACCTAATCTGCCAACACAGGCCATGTGAGCGCAAGTGTGAATTTCAGTCTCTTCTTCTGTGTGTGCGCTCTTTTTCTTCACATTGCTTTTGACTGATTTGAAATGAATTATGCTCCTGACTTCACTAGCCGAGAACAGCGTATGGGATTCATTAAAGGTGGTGTCTTTTTTGAGTTTGACAGATTAGGGAGTTTTAGAGGGCAAAACTGATGTTTTAAAACCAAAGCAGCTAATAACCATAGTTCATTATTTAAATTTGCTCTTTTTAATGCAGGACAGAAAAGGCTATACAGAAAGTGCCATGCTTTATCTGTTATCAATTTAAAACTGCTTTTGTTTCATTTACTGTGACATTTGCTGTTATATAATATCTGGAGTCTGTTAATGCAGCACAGATGACACCAATTTGACCTCAAAGAGTGGAGCCACTTAAAAGAAAACGCTACCTGGCAAAATTAAACTAAACTAAAAATATAAAAATGAATGTCACATGGAATTATTATTACATGACCATGGAATTAGTGGTTCTGGAGGGTTAGCATGATATACTGTGGTTTACTAGCTTGTAGCTATTAGCTAGAATAGCTAGTTAAACTCAGGAAGGTCAGGTAAGTAGCTAACGTAAGTTAGCATTAGCTATGAAGCAAACCACTAGGATTCCTAATATTATCTACCTCTTGTACTTCCTGTCTTACTGTCACCAGGTCAATATACTATATATATCAACATAATAACAAGTTCTTCTTCCTAAAAATGAACGGTTGAGTTCACAAGCAACAAAAGGCACCCTTACTTAGTTCAGTACACTCAGAGATGTTGCTGCTACTGTCTTACATAGTCTGGTATGACCAGTAGCTAATGGTGGCTAATGTTAGCTAGTTTTAGCAAAGTTTAGGTAAATGTTTCTGTGTGACTGACATTACTGAGCCACTCTGGTGACTTTATCAGTTTTCTCTACTTGTGCTTTTGTTACATTGTGTTTGAATATTTACCATTATCCCAGAATTATCAACTGTGGTCACAGTGGCTATGCTTCAGGTTACTTAGTCTCACTTTAAATAGTGTAGTGTTTTGCCCTAATTGCACATATTGACACATAGCATTATGATAAGAATTCTTAGGATTCCTGGCTAATTAAAACTCAGGAACACCAGGTAGCTAATGTAAATTAGCATTGGCTATGAGACAAACCCCTTGGATTCTTAATGTCACCTACCTCCTCTTATACTTCCAGGCTTTTTATACTGAGCATTAGTGTTACTTGGCCAAATAAATGTAGTTCATCAGATACAAAAAACATCTGATTTATGATAAATGTTTGTAAAACTTCAACTCTCAAGTGAGTTTGTCCAGAGTTATATTATGTTCTTAACTTAAAATAAGATGTCCTTTTTTAAGATAAACAAGTGTCTGTTTCATGTTACTCTGTAACTCAAAGTTCTCTATTCACAAAAAAAAATCAAAAGCTGTATTATTTATCTGGACCGTGTTAAGACAGAGTTAACATGGATGACACAACTTCGGGTAAACCAAACTGAACAACATCCTCAAATCAAAAAAAGAAATTATGGTTTGGAGAAAGTCTGGAATTTTTAAAGTGAATCTGTGCAGGAACTCTCTGCAGAGTTGCTCAAGGGTACTTGGACAGCACACACAGCAGTTGTGGCAGATGAACCTGTGACCTCTTTCCAGCCATTAAGGGAACAATACAGCTATTCACACCAGGTGTTATTTGTATGTGGAACAAATAATGAAAAAAGAAAAGTTTTCTTCTTGGGTCAGGATAACAAATCCATTTATCTTCAAATCCAAATCGGTGTTACCATGTGCAGTAGGAAATCTTGCAAAAACCCCCCTCAAACAATGCAGGGAAATATAACATCTAAGGTGTAAAGATCCTTAAACCAAAAAAACCATCCCGCCCATCTTCCTCTGCTGAAACATATAGCTGGAGGTGACACTCCTGTGCTAAACGTGCAAACAAATTGTCGATGGCTGATGGCTGCACGCCCTGCGGCTGCCGCAGAGCGTCGTGTTGGGGCTTGATGAGGAATACGCCTCATCAAGCCGGGAGATGGATACATTCTTCCACAATAACTTCACGTCGGTTGGTTTTGGAGAGACATGCCACAGAAAGCAAATAGAATTGTTGAGGTTTCACACACTAATATCTGGTGTTCTTCTGAAAGCAGCATTGCACAACAATATTCCAAAGGATCCTCTGGTTAAAGTCTAAACTGGATGAAATATGACAAGTAAAATGCTTTTACACTGAATTTATCAGCAGGAGCGTGAGCTCACTCTCACAATGTCAACCAAGCACTTTAAGACACTGTTGGTTATGTTAATGCTGCATATATACACAAAAACTAGGATTAATTGGCTTCTTTAAGGCGATGGACCAAGACATTGTTACATTTTCAGGAACTCAGAGGCACTGCCTTGTTTCCAGAGTAACCACCATCCATTTAGTCCCATAAAGTGTCCCACACAGAAACATGTAATCCATCCACTTAAGCTTAAACAACCAAATCACCAAATTTGGATTTTTCACATGACAGATTTCCTTTCGTTCCAGCGTCACGTCACTGCCACTGCCTCCAGCTTAAAAATACACCAAAAGCAGCAACAGCCACCAGACAAAACATTTCCATTTCTGTTGATGGCATTTGTCTCAGACCACGTGACCCGTCTGGGGCTGGGTGCCATGTCTCCGACTGCCCCGTCTGGGAACCGGCTCAGCCAAAAGGGTTGCTCTCTAGAGGGAAGGAAGGGGGAGGAACCACTTCCCAGCTCACTACTTTAACCAGCAATGACAACTCTGGCCCAGGTTTACCCTCCAGACCAGGCTGAAGAGAGAGTCCGGAGAGGTGTTTAACGCTTTAAGAAAAGTTATACTCACAGAATGAGTGTTGTGATGTTTGAAGAGTAAGGGCCCAAATTAGGTATTGCCTCCAGTTCATTGTGGTTCAGCTTTCTGTGCACATTAAGAAAAAGAAAGAGTTAAAAGAATAGTTTGTCACATGGACAGTGATAGAGGCTGTTTGGAAAATCCTGTGTTTACTCTAGAAAGCGCTGAGAACACAAGGCATACTTACATTTCACTTAGATGTTGTAGTTTGGAAAACAAAGTGCTGTCAAGCACCTGCAATTTGTTATGGCTCAGGTCCCTGTGAAGGAAAAAAAGGCAAGAATTAAGGGAAAAGTATACACCATGGGCTGTATTTCTCAGCTGCTGCAGTCTTCCATTTGGGTGTACATAGCAAACATAATTACATTCAAATTCTCTATGTTATTGTGCCGTAACACTGTGAACAGAGGAAATGGATCAAAGAAAAGTCACTGTAATTAAATTGTGAGATCGTGCAAAACTGATGCTGATTAAATGAAACAGAATGGCCATAAAAATAAGCAAGAACAAGATTTATTGCTGACATCCTGTCACAAACAGGAGATGTTGTGAAAAAAACTGGATACAGTTTCAGATCTCATCAACTGAATCTGCGCGAGTGACATCTGAAAGCAACTGAAAAAGTTCCAAAACAAACTGTTTCCCATTCAAGCCCCCAAAAAAGGCCTTGTGTTGGCTTTTCGTCCCTTCCTTATAACACAGAAGAGAACGTCCATGCCAGAACAGCTCACTTCATATCCAGGCCTCTGCTGAGAAGCAGAGCCAAAACAGACAAGCTGATAAGTTATTGAGGGGTGAGATTCTTTTTGTGCAGAAAGGAGGCCGAAAACTGGCGAGGGAAGTCGATAAAATGCTCGAGGTTTCAGTACTGGCCGAGGCTTGGTCCAGACCTTTTCTCTGGTGTCTGGCCTTGTATTAAGCTCATTCCGATTGTGACTTTAATATTTACAAACCTTCAAACCAAATCTTACAGTATTAAAACAAGTATTTTCATTGAAATTTGGTTTGTTTTCTGTCTAGCACACATTTATTTATTTCACCTGAAGAAGCCAGAGTGTGTACAGGACCTCAAACTCTAGCAACATGTATATTGATTAGTCAGGGTTTATATCAGAACTCAGCACATTTTTGGAAACTTCTTAAATCAATGTTTGTACATTTAGAATGATCTGTACATAGGTTGCTTATTGCCTATTGAAGTCTTGAGTAGTGCTCAATTAGCTCAGGTCTTGATTTTGTCTGAACCCCCTCTTCAAACTCTACTGAGCCTGGTCTTGGACTCGACTGAAGCAGTCTTGGCTGCAGCTCACTGGGGGTGAGACTCTTGTTTTTGAAACGGAGCCTGAAAACCAGCTCAAGGAGTCTGGCAAGAGGAGCTTCGTGCGCCATAAAGTGGTGGAGTTATTGACGCTGCTGCGCACGATCAACGCTGTGGTGCCAGACACTTTTTTGCACCCCCTCACCCTCACCCTCTACCCCCACCCCCCACCCCCCCACCACCCCTCCCTCATCTGGAATCCATCAAGGAGCTCTGGGAGGAGGGGAAGAACCTATCAACTGGTAATGTATTCACAATGCCGGGAAAAGCAAGAAGGACGCCTTTCATACGTCTGAAACACCCCTGTCGAATTTTTTCTGGGGCCTGTTTTTGTTCTTTGGTGGAAAGTTTCATGAACCACTCAACCAGAGTTTTACATGCTTCGCTAAAGCTAACCCCCCCCCCCACCGTCTTCCTCCTTTTCTTTCCAAGCATGGAGCTGTGTGTTGTTGTTGTTGTAGTTCCAGCACTGGGGGCCATATGGGAAAGGTGTCCTATCATACTCCCTAGATAAACCCTAAGTAGCTCTGACACTGCCACTTCCCTCACAAAGCAGTCTCTGAGCGGTGCAAGATAACACACAGTGCTGCGTACAGGCTTCAGCCTGTATCTGCTGGTCTGGTGGAAATGCACCGCACCGCACAACTTTCTTATCAAAGACTGGAAAGTGTATAAATGAGCCACTCTTTACATTACAAGTGCTGTCAGTAACGCTTTAGATAACGATAATGGGACATAGCCGCAGATTTCAAATTAAGTTCCATAAATGTTTCTAGGAGGCAGAAAGAAATCTTGTGGATGAAGCCAAAGACATTAGCTTTTATAGACCTCAAGTTAGCCAAATAGCACATTTGGATGCCAAAGAGCAAACTTTGGTAAAAATATAAATATAAGTTTTTTTCATTAATGACCATCACATTTGTGATTTTGAAAGGTTAGTATGTACTGTAGCTTACTAGCTTATACATACTGTATTTTATTAGCTTATAGCTATAGCTAGTTAAAACGGTCAGGTAAGTAGCGGTAAGTAGCTAATGAAGATTAGCATTGGCTGTGATGCAAACCACTGGGATTGGTAGTGTTATCTACCTCTTCTTGTACTTGTCTTTTTCCCTGGCCATTAGTGTTACCTGTCCAAATAAATGTGGTTCTTTGACTCCGAAAACCATCAAATTCCTCAGAAAAATTTAAAACTTCTTGAGAGAGTTTGTATAGTCCTCCAGAGGTGTATGTTTTTATTCTAATAAGTATCCGTGTTTCATGTCATTCTGTACAGAGTTCTATTTATTAAAAAATTAAATAGTTTGCCCTTAATGCATATTGTGTTTAATGACACAGAGCAGTAGGATTCCTAATTCCTTGGATTTCTAACTAGTTTAAACTCGGGGATGTTAGGTAAGTAGCTAATGTACTGGTAAATTAGCATTAGCTATGACACAAACCCCAAGGATTCCTATTATCATCTACCTCCGCTTGTACTTCTTGTCTTTTCCACTGAGCATTAGTGGTACCTGGCCAAATAAATGAAGTTCCTTAGCTCCTGAATATTAGCTGGAATAGCTAAAGTAGTTAAAACAGCCAGGTAAGTAGCTAACAAAAACTTTGCATTGGCTGTAATGCAAACCACTGGGATTGGTACTGTTATCTACCTCCTCTTGTACTTCTAGTCCTTTTCCCTGGCCAATAGTGTTACCGGTCCAAATAAATGTGGTTCTTTTACCCCGAAAACCATCAAATTCCTCTGATAAATGTTTGTAAAACTCAAGGGAGTCTGTATATCTATCCAGAGAGAAATCAGTGTTTAATGTCATTCTGTGACTCCAAGTTCTCCAAATTTTAAATGGCAGTTTGCCCTTAATGCACATTGAAACTAAAGTCGTGCCTCACTCTTATACCTTAAAGGCATTAACTCTGGGCATAAATCTGTAGCCTATCCCCCCCCCCCACCCGACAACCTCCCAGATATTCATGGCTTAATCCTACTTCTTTATGCTCTCCTCTTCTTCTCCCTCCTACTTTCTCCTTCCCCCTTTTCTTTCTGTGAGTTTGTTTCGAACTAATCTTACACGCTCCTCCTTAATCAGTACCATCACTGGCTCTGGAGTTGCTAATTCAGCAGAAATAATGGGGTGCTGGAAAACAAAGGGTCGGGCGGTTTAAGGGGTTTAAGATGTGCTGGAGAGCCACTCGTAAATTAGCATGCCAGAGTGAAAAGAATTTTTCCCCCCATGTGGAACTTTTTTTTCTCCTTCATTTTCTTTGGAAGGCCGGTCCTTGGTTATGAGGCTCAGGCTGGGTCTGTTTTCTCTGGCAACGTCAAGTTTCCAGAGCAGCACATTTTAGAAAGAGAAAAACTAAATCCAACAGCAGGGCAACAGCTTCGACCAGGCAGTGAATCAAGTGCCATAGCACAACACAGGACAATAAAAATCAAGTACTGCAGCTTAACGCAGGGCAATAAAACTCCAGTAAGAATAATTATCTGTAAAGTAGAATACACTGAGGAACATGCCATTAAAGTTGTGTTTGGTATTTCAGCTCCAGCAGGCTTCAGGCCGAGCTCAGCCTCGTCTCAGCTTATGGAGCCAGCGGACAAACAGGAGGGTAATGGAGATATTACTTTAGGAAACAGTCCAAGGTTGCGCACACACTGCATCTGATTTATGCTTTTATGGCTTTGAAGGCCTCAAGGTCTGTGAAGCTGAAATCTGACGACTGAACCAACACCAATCACTGCAAATAAAAAATGAGGACGGAACCACACTGTCAAACCATTAGAAACATTATGGATGTCTTTTAGTTGCAATGGGAGACCTGATAGGAGATTGGAGTCTAACAACTAATAATAGTGTTGTTGTTACAATTAAACTGCTAGTACTAGCACCATTACTACTGCACAACTATTTATACACTACAATAACACACCAGAGAGCCTGATTTTAAAGCACTCCCTGCAGGCCCTGGGAGGATTTGCTCATAATTATTTACGCCATCATTCAGAGGTTTGGATGGACTGACAAAATAGCACATTGAGGTGTAAAACCACACTGAAAGTCTGCTTGTGCTTTTCTGCTGGTCTCAAAAAGGACCAATACAATAAATAAAACCTATTCAGACACATAATTAGATTCATGACTAGATGTTAGGTCAGGCAAGATTTTCAGTCATTTCTGATACTCCTGATGTGAAGCTTCTTGCCGTTCTCTAACTTAAGATGAGGCGGAAAAGCTTTGCAGAAAGTTTACTGACCAGATCTACAGTAAAATAAGGGCCAATTTCAATCAAAGTGATTTTGTGTAATACCAGATTCTTTGTGATTTACAACCCCTTCCGTTTTCACTACGACAGGAATGTGGATCATCCCATCGGTGTTGAAGGAAAACAGTAAACCAAGCCTATTTATTCCTCGCAGTGCAAAGGTGTTAAAGATATTAAAATAATTGTTAAATCAAATAATTAGCCATGACAATAATAATGTGCACAAAGGCTCTTTAACTGGACTCACAGTTGAACTGTCCATTCCGGGATCGTGTCTGGAATTTGGCCCCTTTTCAGCCGACTGCAGTCCAAAAGCTCCCCAGAACACGCGCAGGGAGGGGGACACGTCCTTGTGTTAGCACCAGATCCACGCTGTAGCCTTAAAAACAGCAGAAAAACCACGGCAAACCTTGCAAGAGTACGAGGCTGCGTAGAGGAACACATTTTTTCTGGCCACACGAGAGAACACCCCTCTTTAGTTTTATCTTCAGATGAAGCGCAACCAATCCAAAAGAGTGAGAAATCACCAAAAAACAAAAAAATCCCAAATCTGGTGCGTTTTATCAACACAGTCGATCCTTATATCCAATCCCTTGTTGTGAGGACCGTAGAGGTGAAATATAAAAGAAAAGCGTTCTTCTGAAACTTGCCCATTCCTGTGGAGAAACTTTTCTGCCGTGCGCCTCGGTGCTGCTGTTGGGGCAACTTGTGCTGTGCAGGATCCCCACAGCGCAGCGTGAGCACACAGCAGAGGTATGCGGGGGGAGGGACCACAGGGGTGCCTGGGACATGTAGTCCATGCCTCTGAATAATCCTGCATGTCTGCACTAGTCAGGACAATTTCAGTTAAAAAAAAAAAAAAATTCAAAGTTACATATCTGCCTTTTGAAATACATTTGAAATAATTTAGGCCTCAGTGTGAATTTACAGTAATGCAATCCAACAGAGCAGCTCCGCAACACCTGCAGAGTAATTCAATATTTCAAAAAAACACATATACACATTCAATTAAAGTAACAAGTGTAATTAATTTCTTCAACTTCTGGTATTTTACAGATGTGGGAAGTTACAACTAGTGTGCCTATAAGTACAGTTTTGACATGGGAACTGGGACTTTACTGGTTAGTATTCACATTTTGGGATAGTTAATATACGCAATCCACTATATTTCATCTGAAGTTACACTTTTCTTTCCAGATTTAGATTTTTCATTAAACATGACATAAGCTCATCCGTATTGCTGTTGTCAGGGGAAAAAAAGATCACATTTCTCCAAAATAAAAGGTTGAGAAAATCTGAAAAACAGCCTTCTTTTAGTTTGTAACTCTTCAACTGATTTAAAATTCCCTAACACAATGTGTCCAGAATCAGCTCCACTTTTACCAGCTACAACATTACTGCTTACAGTTCAATACACTTTGGGAAAAGATTCTTCTATACCACTTTTATACGTTTTAATTATAACAGCCTTAATATTAAATACTAATACTTAAGTAAATTTTGGAATGTAGGACTTTTACTTGCAAATATGGCTGCAACTAACGATTATTTTCATGATCCATTAATGGGACGATTATTTTCTGGATTAGTCGTTTGGTCTATGAAGTCTGATAACGGTGAATAATGCCCATTATTATTCCCCAGAGCTCAAGTTGACATGTTTTAATTGCATGTTTTGTCTGTGAAACCCAAAGTTATTCAATCTATTATCAAAAAAGGCTGAAAAAAACTAACAATATTCACTTTTAGCAGCTGGAACCAGTGCATATTTGGCATTTGGGCTATAAAAAAAACAAAACACACTTAAACAATTAATCGATTACCTAATTTTCTGTCGACCCACTCGATTAATCAACTCATCATTTCAGCTTTACTTGCAATAGACTATTTCCCATAACTGGTCTTGTTTGTCTGTATCGGTTGTTGTTACAGACAAAAGAATCCACTGCCTGGTGCCAGACAGTAACATTTATCTGTCTGTTGAAAACAGGCAAAATTCTGAGACAAAGGAGATGAAAAATAGAATTTTTGTTAACATTTCATAATAGAATATGTTTTTTGTTTTGTAGTTTAAGTGATCTTTTCCTCACACCAGGAATCAGTGTGCACATGCTAATTAGATAGACCTTGTTGTAGGACACAAAACAACCTCATTCACCTTAAAGGTAAAGTCACTAACAGAGGCTTTAATTGACATTCAACACTTGAAAGCCGACTGATATTTTCTCATTTGCAATTTAAAAAAGGTGTGTGCTCTTTTTCATTTCCACATTAAAAGGCCCTTCATGGGATATTCATGGCCAGGCAGATGTGTCAGGTTCCCCTCAGGCAAAGTGTTCAACAGTTTCCTGTTGACCAAGGTCATACTTTCACTGTCCGCTGGTACTTCCTCCTCTCAGCGAGCGACACAAGCTCATTAGTCTGTTGACATGCAGATGAAAGCCAGACTGATCTTGATGGTAACTGAATAAAAAATAAATGTCAATGAGTCCCTCTGTATTCTATGCTTGAAAGATCCAAAACATACTTTGATAAAACAGTGTGTGACAGAGTGTGTGTCAAAAACAAAAGTGCTGATCTCATGTTTAATATCCACCTCTGTGTTAATTAAAAGACAGGAGTCTACATCTTTTGCAGCATTTGGACCGATCCGTTGAGGTGTGCAGATTAAAATTAGAAGACTACCACCACCACCACTACTACTACTACAACTAGCTAGTTTCCAACTTGTGATTTACTAAATCGGGTTACACCATTGAAACTGAATTTCAAGGTTGAGCTGCGCCTTAAAAAACTGTCCTTTGTCTTCTTCTCTGGTGCCAGTCAGGGAAAAAGTTACAATGCAGCAAGGGAGGACTCGCACACACAGAACAAAAAAGAGATCCAGACTGGAGTCTGGATTTTAAATATTTCTATACATTACAGAGCTGTACAGAGAGTGAAAAAGAAAAAACGTGCATTAGTGCAAACGTTTCAGTCCATGTTGGACTTTCCTCAGTGTAAAATGAGGCATGCATCATGAGTAGCCCTATATATGGGTTACTCTGCAGGTGCTCCTAGTCAATGATCTAGGGCTTGATTAGACACACATGAACCCAATTGCCAGCAGGTCAAGTCATTACAAACACAAGAAGAATATAGTTCCATAGCACTGACACATTCTCATACACATACTGATTCAGACTGTTCAGACTGCACCCTGGTCCATAAAATAAAATTTTAAAAAACTCTTTCTCTATCTCTTTTTGTTTCTAAATGTAGCAATTTTTGGATTGTATCCACATGGTTGAAATGCACTTATTGTAAGTCGCTTTGGATGAAAGCATCAGCTAAATAAATATAATGTAATGTATGAGACAGACTTACAGTGAATGGGAAATGTCTGATGATGCTAGCTGATGTTATTTGGTCATTTAGGCTAACATTAGCATGTTTTGTAATTTAAGGTACATTGTGTTGTTTTTTTGGAATGTGAATTTAAAACTTTACATCATTATTAAACAGCATTTTAGTTAAGTGTCATGTCAGATGTGTCTACTGCATTCCATGACCTTTTTACTATATTAGCAAGCTAACATAAGTTTTGCTAACTCCGTTAGCTACGCAACAGTTACCCCTGGCAATTACTGGATGTTAAGCAACAACTGAACTCTGCGTAAGAACTACTTTCTCTGGTGCAACCCTTTTTAACTTAGTCATATGTAAATCTTTACTTAGTAAATACTTAGCTTATAAATAGACTCACTTTGAAATTATGGACAGCCTGTGCAACTGGTCACTTCTAAGTACCAGCACTCCATTTTGTGAGACTTTTCCTTTACTCCACTACATCTGACAATTGCAGTTAGACGTTATTTTGCCTAGTAATGTTTTCATATAATCTCTGTGACACTCTGAAAGGAACATTTTACCATGGACACTACACTTTTACTTAAGTAATATTTTGGATACAGCAATTTGAACATTGAATATAGTATTTTATTCATTATTTGGGTTCTTTTTCCCATCACTCTGATCACAATAAACTAACTGGCAACATTATATAAATGCACATGGTTGGTTGTTGTGTTGCCAATAAACATCTTTGTAACGCACCATCCATCAGTACCAGGCATCACTTTGAGTAAATAGACTTCAGTGGACTGAATTGTTTGGGTGTGAGGCTGTTTTCTGCTCTTACAGTGCAGGTGATTGGTGATAACCAATTCTATTGTTTTTTTGAAAGCTGTCTTGTGAATGGTTTATTGCGTCTCTAACAGCTGCTCAGAGGTGTGAGACTCATCCTTTGGTCGGGTAGCCAACTCATTTGTATTCAAAAAAGGGCAAATGGGGCGGCTACAAAAGGTGAAACCCCCACATAATGCTTTAAACGCGAGGGTGATTTATTCAAAGAGAAAATACTGCACACAAATTATTCTTGGTAAAAGATATTCTAACGTTTGATACAATAATTTCATCAGATGTTTACCTCAATTGTTTTATTTAACATCGTTTGTGCCTGTTCCAACAGCAATTAAACGTTTTCTAATGGCAAAACGCTGCATGCAACATTTTCCTGCTGCTCCATTTGCTCCTATCTTCAGTCATTTTTAATTAAAAGATGTCAATGAATTGGATTGTGCCAGAAAGAAACTGGGCTGTTGAACAGCGTATTGATTCTATACTTATGGGACAGGACGTACATCAAGGCGATTTAATGTTACTCTCCTGAAAAATAATGAAAACTTTCTTTCCACTTACTGCTGTTATAGTTTGTTACATCATCAATATAAACTAATTTGTGCGATGTGCCGTTTAATTTAATTTGAACAAATGATTCAATTTAACATAAGAGCCGTGTGGCCCGGCTCCAATTGGCTCATCCACTATGAACTGGCTCAAACATAATGAAAACAAATTCTCATCTGCAGCTGAATAACTAAGTAGAGAAAACGTCCCGCTAGACTCAGCTGATCAACACTACCAATTATAACTTACTTCTCCTTAAGGAATCTGGTGTTTTTTTCAGCGCCTCAGTGTGCTGACTTCTCAGCGGGGGAAAAAACAAACAAAAACACAAATTTAGCAGGAATCTGGGTCAGGAATGGCATGTCAGAGTATTTTGCCCGCTTGTAGTGATTGATTAGATCCCTGCAGACTCCTGGAGGATTTAGGTAGAGCAAGGGGGTGATCACACCGTCCCAACAGGCCCACTCATCGATGGGCTGATTGCTTCCTCATGGTCTCCTCTGCTGAGGCCCCATGCTGGAAACCAACACCAGACAGCAACAACACCTCCCTCAAGCTTGACAAGTCGTTTAATCTAGAGCCCAAGGAGAAAATCGTACTTCTTCTTGAAGTAAGTGCCAAAACATCTGACAGCAGTTTGAGACAATTTCACTTTCTTCCAGTATGAACCAACTTGTTCATTACTTTTCCTCTCTTCCCTGAAAGTTTTGAACAACCTGTAATGTCTCATCAAAGGGCGTAGCTGGATATTTCAGTCCAGACACCCAAAGCACCTAAAGGGCCTTTTACATCAACTCTTGCCAGCTGTAGGCCCCTAGAATCGCCCCCGCATCCGACGGCACTGATCCCATCATTCCTTCTCTTTACACAGCGTATCGTATACAGTGTACATCAGCCTTGCAGCGTGTCTCAGCTCTCACATTCCTCTCCTGGTGAAATCATATTTTCTAGCCGCCACTGATTTGTTTGGTCACAGCGGCGCCTCCATGATAGATGTTTTTCTGGCTGTGAAACACCTCCCGTACCCCTCACTGCAACCCCCCCCCACCTTCGGACAGTTTGGAGGATAGTTTAGAAGTATGTGGAGCTGTAAGTCGGTCTGTCAGTTTAGTAACGGTGCCAGAACCTCTGCAGTCTGCGTGAAGCACGTACAGATGTTGGCAGCGAGCTTGCCGAGCTGCTAATGCTGCGCGTGGCTGGCCGCCAGACATTATACTCAGAATAGTAACGTGCTGAAAAATGCCTACCCAGCATGCCTAGCTCCAGGTATTGCTCTCTGCCAGTAACAACATACAGTAAAGGGGCGAAGTGGCAGGGACGGTATGTCTGTGTGTGCATATGTGTTTTCTATGTCTATTGCTTATTTAAAGGAAGGGAATAGTGCAGAATAGAAAACATTTTATGTATCAGATTAAAAATCATAGTTTTTCAAATTTGAGAGCGTTATTCATTCATGAAAGCTGAATGCGAGATGAATTGTGACCTCTGCTAGATTTTCTGTTGATTAAGCTGTAGTTTACACATGCTAACACATTCAACTTATAAGCTTTATAAGATGATAACATGTCTGTGTTGTGTTTGCAGATTGTTTCGCTGCCCCCAAGTGGCCAAAAAAATCAATGAATGCAGGTAACAACGCAGTTCTTCTTGTGTTTATTCCAGACTAATCTCATGCATACTGTCTGCTGCCACATAAACTTACAGGGGAGATCTGGAGAAATCTTGTCAAGGGATTTCTGTGGTGGCCATTTTGTTTGTCAGCAAATTTGAGAGTAGCACCACTGGTTGTTTTTTTTTTTTTTTTTTGGTTGGTTACAAAACTTCTGTTGCATCATTTTATTATTACAACAATCTGCTGTCTCTGCATTGTTTTTCTCTAACAGACTGTTGAATTAGAATTTCTCCCAAGCTCCACGAGTTTAATGGGATAGAGGTCTGGCTATTAATTCAAAAGAAACCAGAAACATAAAATGCATTACTTAATGTGCAGGAGGACAGATAAGATACCGGACACTGATTAGATTCATAAACTGGAAAAGGCTGGATATCAATGTTACACTACAGCAGTCAGTCATTTATTTGCATGAAAACATTTCAGGTTATTACACATGTGCATCATGTCTGAGGTGGAGAGGATCTTTGGACCGTGCTGCATTAAGGCTCATTCCAGGTGTCGAGCCATATTCATCTTCTCACTGCCCAACACAGGAGCATTTAAACGTCAGAACAGTGTACGTGTTGTCAAGGCTAAGCCTGTGTGAGGTTGATGTTGACGGGCGGCTGAGAGGCTCCAAAGTGGCCCGTGTTAAGGTCTGCGTTGTGTGGCCGCCGCCAATTACAAGTCTCAGAGCCCAAAACAAAATGTCTGCTGTGTGAACTGGTCAGCGGGGATAAATGAGGTAGTGTGTGGAGCTCGGTTAGGATGCCTGCCTCTTATAATTAATGGGACGACTGACTTTGGCATGGACTGTGGTGGCCCAGACTGATGGCCATATGATTTGTCAACATGCGTCCTTTCACCCCCCCCCCAAAAAAAACACACACACACACACACACACACACTGTCTGAAAACCACGCAGAAGAGACTCACTTTTTTTGCCTCGGAGCAGGTTACCAATCCTAAACTTGACTATCTTGCTCTTGACACCAGTGTAAAGAGATATTTCACTCCTAATATGGAAATCATTACTGATATCAATATCAGTTAATTAAATGTGAAAAACACCAGCAAGCACAGCATAGGTGCATTCACCTTGGGTTCAAGGTCAGAGTATATAGCACTTTTGCCTGAGGCTAGAATTGATTGTAATTATCTTTCACCCCGAGGTGTAATTGCAGCTCATTTGTAACCCAATTTTCCTGTATTTGTTAGCTCTTATTAGACTGATGTGCTTTTTATCCAATAACAACTTGCTGCACGCAGACACACTATCCGAAATGCAGACAAGTCAGTTCAATATCCAATTTAACTTCCCAATCAACCTTCTGGACTTTCCCTCACTGATATTTACTTCACAATGTACCCTGGTGCTCGACTTAATTGTATATGCGTGTTTCACATGTTAATACACATGGATAGACGTACTAAACAGGCTTGACACGGTGCAGTAGACGACCAGAAACTAGTTTAAACTTCATTTTATTGTCAAAAAAGGTAAGGGAAGACCAGCAAACACATGTGTATGTTATTATATCCCCTTGTTAGAGAAATATTAATAAATGATCTAAAAGTGCTATTTTCAGAGATGTTGCCAGTGAGCATCTCAATGTGCTTCATCTTTGCTTAAGGAAGTAAGTGTGTCATTGGAGTGAAAATTAGAAACCGACACACTAAAGGGTGCAGTATGCTTCAAATGATGTAGTTATTTTGAAGTGTCATCCGAACACGTCTAAAGGAAAAAGTGACAATCACTGTTCCGAATGGCCACGTTCGAAAGTTAGGCAAAAAAAACCTGCCATCAAAGACAGGGGCAAGACGTGATGAATGGTATAAATGGGGAAAACGGTACATACTTTCAGACAGTCTCTCCTCGAAGACATTCATGGTGTTGCTCTGCTGCATGCATGGTGTTGTACACAGGAAAGTGATGGTAGAAGTAGCTGTGTGAAGAGTGAAAAAAGAGAGGTTGAGAGAGAAATGAAAAATATCCGTACTTCCTCACACCTGGCCAAATGCTGTGTGAAGTGGGAGGGATTGTCAGTTGGCGACATTGGAAAGGAGTGGTTTTCTGATGTTGTTCAATGATCTGACAACACTTTGTTTGAAGCATGCTGACACCTTAAGGTTGATTTATAGCTAAAAGAAGTTAAGGGTTTATGGCGTAACTACAGTCTATACACGTAGCTACGGAGATATCACGTGGGGACTGCACGAATTGTGTTTCTGATGCCTGTGGAGATTGTTGAGAATGAAGACAACATTAAGCAAGTGGAAGAAAGGCTCAGTAATCTACTCCTCTTTCTGTAACACACACCTAGCACAACCATCTCCACTGCAAACCTTCTGCTCACCGTGATCGCTGACCTTTAGCACCAGTGAATAAAAAAACATAAATATAATAATATAATAATAATAAAAATATAATATATAACTATTGATCAGAGTATTTCATATTTAACAACGAAACAATGCAAACCATGCAATTGTTGCTTGTATCGAAACGTAAATGAACGAATGCAAACAGTTACTGTGGGGAATGTAAAGATCAATGCATCCGGATTCGGTACAATTAATTTGCCTAGTGTTGCCGTGGTGATACCAACAAGTGAAAACAGACGCTAAACTATAAATCAACTTTTTTTCCCCTTCCTCTGGCCTTAAATCGCCCACCTAAGTCGATAGTGAGTCTTTGTCGTGCTCAAGGACACTTCAGCAGATCCTCTGGTTGAAGAGGACAGGCTTTTGTGTCCCTGGAATCTCATTAGGATTTTCTTTGTTACACATTTTTCTATTTTTACCTATTGTACCTCAGGCATTTCTGCTTCATTAGCATCACGATGATCAAACCCCTGAAGACATGCTCTCCTGAGATAGAGACATAATGCTTCTTTAATCAGACTCTTGCAGTACTGGAAGTCTGCCGGTGACAGTGTCTCTCTCTCTTGACTCCAGCTGTGTTCTGCCAAACAAGGCAGTAGTCACACCAGACCTCCTTCCTGCTGAGAGCCTCCAACCCCGGGACCCCCCACCTTCACATACTCACCTCACTTACCCCTCCCACCAGGATGAATCAGTGGTGGGTCCACAGCAGTGATAAAGAAAGCCCAGCTGTTCAAACAGTTGGAAGGAACGCGGTGGGGGAGGTTGGAGGGATACATCAGCATATTTACTTTAATCAAACTCCATGCACATCAACAGAACACCAAATAACCACAGCCAAAAACAAATGTCAGACATATGACTGGGACGCTACAGTGATATTAGACTGATAGAAATCTACTAGTGTTAGCAGCTCCTTAGCCTTAATGTAGTCTCCAAAAGACTTTTTAACAGAGGGTTCTACCACACTCCAATAACATATTCTTGATTATCATTTGAATGTTTTTTTCCGTGTGGTTGTTTTTGCTGCTAACATGTTGCAGAAGTCTTCTGTGAAAAGAAGTTTTGTCAGATCCGACAGAATTGTGATAATAAGTACATTCCTGAAAGAAATGGTTCCCCAAATGTTTTAAAAATGAATGAAATTCTGCTTGACTTCAGCACTGCGAAGCTAAGACAAGGTTATAAACCTTAGATATTGATCTGATCTTTATTTACACAAGTTAATTGAAGCATGACTGCAGTGAAGAAGAAACTAAAGGAAGGTTAAATAAAAAGAGGTTTTGCTTAATAGTAAGAAGCTGCAGTGTCCCTAATGCTGCTTTGGGCTGAGACAAACTACATCACTACCTTTTAAAAAAGAAATAAAATCAATGAAATTCATCATGATGATGCAGATTCTTACGCCTGTTGTCTATAGCTGTGATCAGGAAGGAACCTCCATCATATCAGATATTCAATAAGAGGCCAATGTCAGAAAGGTGGGTCACACACACTAAAACCTTGTTTGTGCTTGTGCGAGACACCATGACGTGGGCTTCCGCAGATGTCGCGTGAGCTGCGAGCTTGCGCAGAGGCATTTACGCTTAATGCTCTGTCCGTTGTAGTATTCTTCGAAACGAAATGTCTGATCTTCCTCACCTGCTGGCCAGAGCTGGAAAGGAAACAGGCGTATGCTTCTGGTAGGGTTGCACTGGTAGGACTATGATGTTTGTGCATGTGAGGGGGTTGTTACATTTGCATTTCAAAGAACACTTGCTAGATTAAACCACATAGCTGTCAGGTCAGTGATGGGTTAAAAGGGTCATTGCTGAAAACAATGTAGTGTTAATAGGTGACTCATTTTTGAATAGACTAGAGGAAGTGAACATATCTGATGGGAGATAACTGGGAGAAAGCCTGCAGGGGAAATATGTTTTCAGTTAGAGCGGTTAAGTTTGGACTGAACACTGTCTGAGCGTCACCAGACTGTTTATTATTTTAATTCAGGGAGGTAATAGTACTTTTACTCACATTTCCATATTTGTAAAAGTCTGTTGTAACACCTATATCCAATAACTTAAAAATGTCTTTTGTCTTCTGAACTGTGAGACTCTGAGAGGCCCTGAAATTACCTATAATTTTAACTTTGAAACTTTAAAAACACTATACAAACAAAAATTGGTTGAGATTATCAGTTGTGATTGGGTAACACCCCTTCAATTGTCAGGACAGGCCAAATCAGCCTGATTATTTGTGGTGTGTGTGTGTGTGTGCTCAGCATTGTGGAAAGCAGGAGGGGGACAGCGCACCTTCACAGCACCCCAGGGACTCTGATGCCTCAACGCAGCCAACTTTTGATCCTTCACAACCCTCCCGCTGCTTGCCTCCTGAATGTGTGCCCTCCTCCTCTCACTTCCTCAGTTTCTCCATCCTGACCTATTGTTTGGTGACCGATGATGCGCGGCATTCAGGCCCGGCTGGAGCTTTTTGTTTCCGGAGCGGCAGGGGATACCTGGTCAACCACCCGAAAAAAATCTTCAATGTATGGAAGGGTAAAAAAAAACCTTTATATATGGGTATTTAGGCTTGAATTGGACACTAAAACACTACAGACAGCTGTTTTATTATTTCTAATAAAAAAAAATATGGAAGCAGTTTGGAGGCAACTTTCATATAGGGCTACAATCCGTCACATGATACTTTAGACCGAGCACTGGCCTTCATACAGTCTTTGTATTTTGCTGTGTCAAGCCTATACAGCACTTCAAATTGTCCACATGTTTTTTCCAAAGTACCTGCCAAATTTTGTTTCTGCAGAAAGTATATACAGTATATAAACACTTTAAACCTGGCAGAATACACCAAACAAAATACAAGAATTATACCTACAAAAACTTTGAACAAACATACTGACATTTTCACAGAATCTTATTTACTCCCTCCCCTAGCTTTATATCGCAGTAAACGTTTATCTAGCAGTGGTTCCCTGTTCCCCCATCTGCCATACCACAGCCCCATCAGAGGAGCTCAAG
The DNA here is from genome assembly GCA_008360985.2 of Macquaria ambigua. NCBI lineage: Eukaryota > Metazoa > Chordata > Actinopteri > Centrarchiformes > Percichthyidae > Macquaria > Macquaria ambigua. Next base: position 43,239 of record VMKM01000357.1, read on the forward strand.
TGCCCCTCCATTGACACCAACCAGATATGTGTTAAAGGAATGTTCAACATTTTGGGAAATGCATTTATTTGCTGTCTCGCCAAGAGAAGAAGAAGATTGACACCACTCTCATATCTGTATGGTAAATATGAAGCCACAGCCATCAACCGGTTAGCTTAGCTTAGCATAGCATAAAGACTGGAAACTGGGGGAAACAGCTAGCTTGGCTTTGTCCGACAGACTTTCTGGTGAGATTGCTTTGTCAGCTACTGTTTCCAAGGTCAAGAATGGACTTTGAAACTCAACGTTTAATAAAACACTGAGATATTATCAGCTTTATCACCTAGTTAGCAAACAGTTGCCTATTCACGCATCCAGCAGATACGGCACAACCTAAGCCTTTATTTGGAGTTCATTAGGTGTTTCTGGACAACTCCGTATAGATCTGTTTTTGCTCTCCACCAACTCAAATATCTGACTCTTTAGCTGCCAAATGCTCCACTATGTTCACTAGCTAGTTTTTAAGTGAACCAAAACAGAAAAGTTACAGGCCGTAAAACCCAAACAATGAGCTAAAATGCACTAAAATGGTCCGTAGAGCCAAAGGGAACCGCAGAGTTGGTGATAATTCTCTGTGGGTTTGTCACTTCGTGCAACACCTTTCACTTACAAGTAGTCATGTGATCCATTGTTAATATAAAATAGCGATTACCTTTTAAAGTGCTCAGAAAAATGACAATTCTACAATCATCTACAATCCCGTGACAACTAGGCAAACTCCATGTGTTGAGGAAGATTGTAGGATATGAATGAAAGCTCCTTAACTGCTAATAAATGGACCTCATGGTAAGATTGTTTAGTCTTTAGTCTCAGTTCTTCTGTCTTGTTTGGAGTTACACTTTTATGAAATGTGGATTCAATAATAGAGTGGATGACTCGTTACAGAAGATATTTGTGGCAGTATATGGATGTAAAAAGCAGCATGAGACAGGTGGAGTGTGTCTGTGGATACAGCTGTTGGATGTCTCCTTACCCCTTTCACGCCCACCCCAGAGGGAGGTGTTGAGGTGAGAATGCAGCCCTCCCCAGCTGCAGTCCCTCTGACCCAAACAGCCGGGGTCTTCGCTGCCTTTGTGGAAACAAGCTCACAGGAAAGGTAAACATCAAGGTGTGGAAAGATTCTCTTCCTTCGGTGGTCTCATCAGTCACACGGCCCTGTGTGGTTTAAATACAGCTTTAAATCAGGAACACGGGCTGTACACTTAAACACCAGCCAGCAGAGACGAGAACTTACGATGTGAGAGGTGACGTGACGATGTGAGAGCACAGTGCTGCTCTTCTCCTCGTGTGCGGAGGTGATTTCTGGTGCACAGTGACCTCTAGAGGTAGAGATAGTGGAGAGGGATTAGTTCGCTCACACACACTGAACTGAGTTTGTGCATGTCAGTCCCTGTCTGTATAGACTCAGAGCTTCAAAATCCCTCTGGGGCTTGTGTGCTTTTCTTGATCTAAATCTCCTCCTTTGATTTTACCTGCATTCATGTCATCATGGAAAGAGGGAGCGTCCCTGAAAACTAGTACATTCACTGCAGGTCTTATAGAAAATGAAACAAGTGTCAGTGGTTTTCATTATGACTTATGAGTCTGCAGATGATTCAGAGAGGAGGACTTAACAGGACTTTCCAACTCCCAGAGATTTAAATAAGGCTTCTAGATTTTCATTTTTCATGTTTTCTGAATAAAATAATGTGTTAAAAAAATCCACATTTGTCCTACATTTTTAAACAAATAGAAAGGAAGGGAACTAATATAAAAAAAAATCAAAAATAGACATTTTAAAATACAAACATGTAATCATGTTTTCTGTATAAGAATCATGTATTCTTTTGTATTTGCACATTTCAACACTTTATTGAAGATACATTGTTCTACATTTAGTAAACTATTGTAATCATTAAAAAACTATATATTGAATGCATCGTTCCATACATTCGTTATTGTAATTTCACATATCTGCCGTCCCTTGAGAACTTTACACCAGAATTTAAAATATAGCTCAGTGTGTGTTTGAACAGGCTCATCCACACAACAAGAATTTGTAAAAAATAGATCTGCCTGAGGTTCAAAGCAGGGTGCACGTAAATGTCCTGTGCAAATATTAATGGCTGGCTGCTGTAGTGGTTAGTTGGAGTTAAACAAAGCCATGCTGCCCGCGGAACATTTATATTTACAGTAATGCAGTGTGTTAAATTCACTGTCTAGTCTTTACTGTGGTGTCTTCTACTGTCACCTTGCTAAGCTCTCCCTGTGCAATGTGTATCTACTGCACTATGTACTGATGTACTATGTACTGATTTATTTTAGCCACTTTGAGCCACATTTGCACAATCCACATCTCACTTGATTCAAAAGACAAAAGTTATATAATTTATAACAGAACTCAATAAAGGAGGGTGTATTTATTTATTATTTATTTTATTCACCCTGTCAATTCTCATAAGAGCCCTTGATATTTTGCACATTCAGTTCATATACTGATATGATATTGCATGTGACAAATACCAGTTTGGATTTGGTGTACTCTGTTTGCTGATGACTGAAAACCAGCAGAGATCTGACAATTTCTTTACTGAACAACTGTGAAACCGATATTCATGTTTTATCTTCAGGGAAAGGGTTATGTGCTGCTTGGATGAATTAATCCCTCTCAAACCACATTGAGTAAACTTAAAAATATACACCAGACGTACAGCTGAAAAGAAATAAAAACACCTTTACTAGCTTCTGAGAAGTTGGACATTGGACATCAAGTTTTCCCACACACTTAGAGATAGTTTAAAATCTCATATTTAAATGATACATGCGTAACCAAGATGGGGAAGGTGAAGCTTTATGAGAGTGAAGAAGTCTTCTGCCCTCATAAAGGAACCTGAACAAATTCTCCACTGTGGTTGGCTTCAACCTTAGCTCACCTTTTGGATTACCACAGCGCCCCCTGCTGGTGGGATATGTGAGGAAGCATGACTTAACCATGTGTTGTCCTTGTCTAATTTATGTTAGCACCTTTTTAGTGGAGCTATTTGATGTCTTCAGAAGGTGGAAATGTGAGGCAGCTTAGCTTCTTTGGAGTAAGCAAAAGCTATTAACTTTAACTTTAAATGTATGAACAAAACATCTGAGAGCTATTTCAGCAAAATACATATCTTTTAATGTGCCTCCACTCTGCCTCTAAACGACACAAATATAACAGCTCTTACAATTTTACAATCACACAAGCTTGTAAGTGAGAACACCTGCGTGGCAGCTGTCTCTTCATTTTTAGTAGACTGTATCTTGTCTATTTAATCTCCCTGAACATACAGTATGCAATTATTGAAAAGTTCTCACTGAAGCTAAATGAGCACATGTATTTTTGATTCAATTTAACATGGTAACCTTAAAGGGAAAGGTTACCATGTTAAATTGAATCAAAAATACATGTTCATTAATAATAAAAAACCCTACAAGTCATTAGAATGTGTTTCATTGAAGGTAAAAACTGTATATATTAACAAAATCAATGTAAAACTTTTGAAATCAAGCCACAAATTCATGCGACCCTCCACCAAACACCAACAAAATCTTGCCAACAATGAATGACCATGTACACCGTTTACATTCCTGTAGCATTTAGCTGTCATTTGAGCCGCACTTTTTTCACGTCATCTTTTTACTCATCTTAAAGTTGTGAAAAGACTGTGTCCGTCCGATATATCCTTTTCAGATTCATTCTATATGATTCCAATCAAAACATGATGATATCCTATTTGACATTCACATCACATGTAAATGAGCTTAACAGGAATTTATCCACCAACAACTGTCCAGGCCACACTGTAGATTATAATCCTCCAGGCAACCATTATATATATATTCATATCATTTTTAATGAATTATGCCTTTTTCCATTTATATCCCATTGAAACACTGTGTTTTTGAAATACATTTTAGTTTAAGTTGTAAAAATATCCCATTACTAAAGTTGAATTATTCTATATAATATATAATATATATTATATATATAATATCTGACTCTTGGTTGAACATATTGATGTAGCACGCTGGCTAACATGATGAGTGTGTAGCGTAACTAGTGCCAGTAGATCCACATCGTTTTATGTATGTAAACAATTGTAAAAGTCAGAGCTCTTCATGTGCAGTAATATTATGAACACAGTTGACACTAAACTACTGAAAACTAAACTCACTATAAGAACATCTGGAGTTTACTGGGTCAAACATGACATGAGGATTCTGCTGAGAGAACTAACCCGCTTAATAAACACATACATGAGCATTAAATCTTAGCTATGTCGACAATATGAAAGATCGCATGAGGAGGAGGTCGGGGCCTCGTCGGGCAGCCTCGCTCCATGCAAAGCATCTCAACACTTGACACAGAGAGGAGGTTGAGCTCTTCTTAGTTTTTTTCCACTACTGTAGCGTTTCAGCTCAGAGGGAATCAAACGCCGTTGTCAACTGGATTGTGGAGTTGCGGCAAAGTGCAACCAACAAGCGGCTAGTGAATAGATTTGATATTCAAAACTAGAGAAATACTGAGCTTTAAGTTGAAACGCAACAGATGATTTGTCAAAATGCTACACCAAACGCGACATTATCAAATCAAATCATTAAGTGATAAATATGCAACGGATCTTTGTTCAGCAGTTTTAATATTATCCACAGAATTTTCTGATGGTCTCGTAAGAAGTTGGGAAGAATTGTGTGAAAACATATACTGTTTGTTCACACAGCGATGTTTAGATTCTAATATTTGTTATTTTATCTCATGGATCATGTTCACTCTAAATGCTCCCTCCCACGAAAAAAAAATATTTCTCTTGGCCTCCCCTGCGAGCCGCACCTCTACCTCAACAGCGCAAGCTTGTCTGAAGTTTTTGTTTGGATTTTGGGAGCGCCATACTTCCATACACTGAGCTCTCATGTTTGTGTTTTATCTACAACCTGAAAGCTTACTGTTTACAGTTTCAAACAATGAAGCTCATGTGAATTCTCACAGACTACATGGTTTTGTTGAGATGAAAGTAGCCTACTAACTGGAAGGCAGTGCTATAGCCCTAGTGGCTCTATCCGGTAGGCTACTAAAGAGCTTGTATGTATTGAAAGTAGTCTTAGCCAGAGGTCTGACTGAAAGTGATGAATCCGCTTTAAAAAATATACAAGATACAGTGAAGAGACATAGATTATAGTGTAAATCTAAAGAAATAAAATATAATTTAATACCGTTACCCTCTGTTTTTAACCCCCCTTATGTAGTTCTATACAGTGCCCTATTAGATTATTTTAAAAAACATTACCATGTGTAGCCCTACATAGATACGTAGCCCCAAAACTGACAAAATGTGAGTTTTTAAAGCTCTAAAGAGGCAAAATCATTTGTGGCCGAACTGCAGGTGCATTGGTCTGAAGAACTGTTAAATCATTTATGTTTTGATGAAATGTGTTTCTCATAGATATTTAATCCTTCTCAGTGTGGAAACGTCTCTGAAACAACATTTAAACCAGCGTGGGGCACTCAACCTCTGACTGAAACCAGCCTAACAAAATGATTTTTTTGTGTAGAGAGCTGTTTTACGGCAGAGCGGTGCACCATGTGGGACAATTCACTGCATTTACGTGGAAAAACAATTCACAAAAACAACACTGAACAATTCAGTGAATTAAGAAAATGTACAAAGAAATTCAGATGTCACAGCAGGTTTTCCAGCCTCCATAATAAGAGGTGAACACATGAACTCTTGTTTACGTGGTATCTAATAAAATCTCTATCACTGTTTCTCATTTTCAGTTGATTACTGGAAGGAAGACGACAGATTACAGATAAGATGCTGCTGCATTAAGTGACAACATTTTCCTGGATTGTCCAGGATATACCTCCTGGAACAAGTCATCCATTGTGTACTTTGGCCACATGCTATGATTCTGTGTACATACTGCGTATTCATATTTCAGGTAGGCTGCACAGAAATGTAATAGCAAATACGCCTGACAGGAAGTAAGAAGAGAGAGCATCACCACCAAGTTATATTCAGCAACTTTGCAATTGATGCAATTAAGGTATGAAAATTTAATGATCAATTTCTAGGACAAGCTAACAGCCAGCATCTTCTGAGCTTACAAAAATGCACCTTCCTCCTTTAGTTTGGTTCATTGGTCCATGTGAAAATGATGCAATTCACCATATAACAGCACAAGGATGCCTGGAAATGACTCCAAAACACAAGGAATTAGGGGTTCAAACACAAAGAGGCAAGCAGCCAAACAAAAAAAGGGCATTTAGATTGATGCTCGATTTCAGCTGTTTTTATTCATGTGTCCTTAACTGGTAAGAAACACCACAGAGGAAGAGTGCATTCAAGCCCATTAGGGCAGTTACAGGAAGCAGAATCAGACTGTCCGGGTGATTATCTTGCAAATCCTCCTGAAAACGAATGAACGTTGTTGTCATTAACATGAGTGAGTCACTCCCAGAACCAGACTCAACGATGGAGCAAAGACTAACTGCAGTGGTGGAAGAAGTACTCAGATCTTTTACTTAAATAAAAGTAGAAGCAACATGGTCTAAAAATACTCCATTACAAGTAAAAGCCCTGAATTCAAAAAGTACAGAAGTATTATCAGCAAAATGTACTTAAAGTATCAAAAGTAAAAGTACTCATTATGCAGAATGGCTCCTTTCACAGTGATATTGTATATTATTATAGATGATTATATTATGCTATTTTTTTTAACGTATACTTTACATGTAAGAGCATTTTAATGTTATAGTTCGTCAATTTTGAGCCAAAAAAGTGGGGTTTTTTAATGTAAAAGGTAAATAGTAACTAAGTGTCAAATAAATGTAGTGGAGTAAAAAGTACAATAGCCTATTTCCCTCTGAAATGTAATGGAGTAGAAGTATAAAGTAGCACAGGATGGAAATACTCTAGTAAAGTATTTAAAGGTTGGGTAGGCAGTTGTCTTTTGGCGTCATTGGGCAAAAATGCCATATTAACTGTGCAGCATATTGTAATTCAAGTGGTCTGAGAGCAGACCTCTACTTCAGTTCCCCCTCTTGGCTCTGATATCAGGCTTCAGAAAATCTAGCCCGTGACGGGAGACTATAGCCAATCACAGGTTATTTCAGAGAGACGGTGCATTCGTATTGGCTAAGCTACAAGAGCAGATGTGTGTACATGTCCCTTCAGACGGTGAAAGCCTGATTGAATGGCGGAAAATCCTGCCGAAAATCCTGAAACTTGTGATAAATTTCCAACACCTCCTTTGCCTACAGCAACACGTCCCTCCACATGGAGCTTCAGGCTCATTACGTTCAATGCCATGGCGCTCGTAACGACGAGTGGCAAAGAGGCATGATGACAAACAGTGGGGAATAACTTTTGATGGGGGACAGTGGTGTGTGTGTGGTGTACTAGCCTCTCTTCCCGCTGCTGGATGGTGTTGCAGCTACCTCTGAAACGTGGGGCGCTCTGCTCTGCGACCGCGAAGCGCTGGTTTCGGTTTCCAGGGGAACCGACTCCTTCTGCTGCCTTGTGGGTTTGGTGGGAGGGGCTTAGCGGAGTGATACGAGGCAGCAGAGAGAGAGGCGGAAGGTTTTGCCTAGGTTGCACAGATTTTGCCTACCCCAGCTTTAAGACGTAATCTCTTTATTTCCTGTTTATATCACTATATTGTTGCTTTAAAATAACAAATAAGTGAGTGACATTTTCTCTCCTATTAAACTCCCATAACAAGCCAAGTAACTGCCATTGCATCTTTGTTGGTAAATTTCTTCTTCACATTTGGCAAGTCACGCTCACCATATGCACAGGCTTCCCTGTGACCCTTTCACATTAATCCAATGGATTGAGCTCAAATGACCCAGATTGAGTTTGTTGCATGTGATGCCAGCAGCTTTATGCATGCAAAGAACATTTAGGAGAAAGACTACATCTGATACAATGTTTAAGAAGTAAAAGTCAATCTACAGAAAATCAATCTGCATATATTTTGACCCACCTTTCAACTGCTTTCATCTCTTACTTTTTATTTCTGCTGCTTTTAAGGGTTAAACATCAACAACCATTTTAACTTTTAACTTTCACTTCAGCTGATTCAACTTCATTCAGTGCTAACAGTTGAAAACTGAAAATTAAACTTCTTTCAGCTCTAACATTGTAGCTACCATTTTAGCTTCATCCAGTAATTGTATTTCAGCTGCCACTTGAAACATTAGTTGTTCCAGCTTCTCAATTGTAAGGATATGCTGCTTTTCTTTGTCTTATGTGATAGTAAATGAAATATCTTTGAGTTCTGGGAAATTATGATCAGTAATTTTCACCATTTTCTGACATTTAATAGCATTTAATAGACCAAACTGTTAAAAATTAAAATAAGCATTAGTTGCTGTGTTTCTTCCTGCTCTATCAGCGCTTATCAGATAACTGCCAGCGTTTTCATTGCCCGCATGGGACACATCAGAGCGCAGAGAAATACTACAAGCAGGGGGGAGGGTTGAGGAGCTGTGGATGTAACGAGTAACGACCAGCCACTGAATGACTGTGTCAATCCTTTAGAGCTGCTCAGGTCTAAAATAGAAGCGGAGGCAGGCAGCGCCGCCCTCTGCAGCCCGCAGCAGCGGCTCGCTCAGGAAATTTAAACACAGAGCCGTCCGTCCACAACACAGACACACGCATCTCTCTGCTCCAAGGTCACCGAGCCGGTGATACACCATATTCCGTGACCTGAATAGGACCGGTAGCCTGCCTGCACGGGGCACACACACGCCTTCATTCCCCAAAGGTAATGTAACATTAAATGCCTGTTTGTTTATCGCTGACGGCGCCGAGGTGCTGCTGCTACTGCTGCCGGTGATTACCGAGCTTTCTGCGTTTTTGGCACGCCGCGGTATGTAGAGATGGGCATGTGCTGCGATGATTGAGAAATACAGCAAGAGAAATGCTAGGCTGTGTGAGTGGTTGAATACATTTAGTGATGTGTTCAGGAGCCTTTGGAGAGAGGTGGAAATCCCTCTCCGCCCTGCCATGCGGTCAATTCCTGGAGGAAAATGATTTTGGTTAAAATCTTAATTGTTAGAATATTTTTAAGCTACTTTGACTCTGAGCGCCCGGTTTAGTCCATGTAGGCCCTGGGCATTTAAGACTGGCTTCATCCGGTCCCTATCCTTACATCAGCAGCATCATATGATTAGGCTGCAGTGCTGAGGAATCACTCTGCTGTTGCATCACCTTATTAGCTCTATGGGGGTCCAACTTTTACAGTTTTTTTTCAGAATGACAGACCAAAATGAGTCTATTATTATCCAAGGATGTGATGTGGAGTTTTTCCCTGAGTAGGTTTGGCACAAGAGGAGGACGTTTTACTCCTGGTCAGCTGGTGAGCTGTAAAAATAACTTCACATGTCACATTGTGCTGGTTTCCTCTGGAAAGTGTATCACTGCGCTCTATTTATTTAGCCTGAACAGCAACACCTAGCAGGCCTGAAATCAGGCTGTGAGTCAGATGTTGAAATTGAAATTGAAATAAAGCATCAGTTTTTATCCGCCTCTCTTCCAACTAGGTGTAGTCGCTGTGGGAGAACATCACAATCACTTTAAAGCGAGTTCATGTCATTTTCCGTGAACAGCAGCCACTGTGGCCTAAAGTAACAAGTAAAGGACAAGAGTAGGCTAAATGCTAAAACATAGTATAGAGAGAGATTAAAGCTGGCTAACATTAGCTTACATCAGCCTCTATAAGCTAATGGTCATACCAGACCAAGTAAGGCTGTATCAGAAAAAAACCCTGAGTAGGCTGTATTGAAATGAGTCAGGGTTTGTTTTATTTATAATAATTTCACTAGTAAGTTGTAAGAGGAGGAATGACTCATTTCCTCTCTCAAAAGGTACATAATCTCGCTTTAAAAGTAGCCTAAACACTTATTTAAAATCTTTTTAGAAGTCAAGTAGACGTTATTTCTCTTCATTCTAAACATCTGAGTTAATTTATTCTCAACAGGAGAGTGTTTGCAATGAGAGCTGTTTGACAGTAAAGGGACTTTCCAACCAATAAAGGCTTGCAATAAGATTTAAATCACATTGGGAGAAATAAGAAATTTCTCAGCTCTAAGGAGGCTGATGGGTTGGGTTGGTGGAGAAACTCTTTTCCTTGTTTTTTCACATAAATTAGCTGCCAAATGGAAAATGAGTTTCAATTAAAGGAATAATTTGGGATTGGGAAATACTCTCTTGCTGAGAGGTAGATAGATAGATACCACTCTCTTGTCTGTATGCTAAATATGAAGCTACAGTCAACTGCTTAGCACAAAGACAGGAAATGGGGAGGAACAGCTCTGTTCAAAGGCAACAAGATCCACCACCTAAGCTCACTAATTAACACGCTATATCTCCTTGGTTTAATCTGTACACAAACTGATGTGTGAAAACAAAACTTTGTGGTTTTATGGGAGGATGTCTCTTGGCCTCGTGCTGTCACTTCCTGGAGCTAAGCTAACCTGCTGCTAGCAGTAGCTTATGTTTACCGTACTCACATGGGAGTGATATGAATCTTCTCATCTAACTCTTGCCAAGAACGTGAATAAGCGTATTTTTGCAAAATGTCCAACTGTTACTTTAAAACATTGTGGTTTGCATTAGCCTTCTATCAACGTGGAAATGACAGCTTCCTGCGCTCCAAACAGCTTAAACAACTTACTCCAGTGACAGTGATCTGGCATGACAGAGAGTGCATCCTAGAACAAAGGTTTCTTGTTGTTGAGGACATGTTGGAAGATGTTTTCTTTTACATGATTCTGTATTGGAGAAAGCTTCTTTGGAACTCGGCAGAAAGGTGAGATATTTGTCTTGTTTGTTTTTTTCCTGTTTCGTTTCAGTCTGTTTTTGTCTTACATGTAGTTTCTGTCTGTATGTAACCTAAACATTCTTTGGTTGTCATTGTCCACACTGATTGTTTGCCCCGAAAGCAGTGGCCTCTGTGGGCCAGAACATTAGTGTCACAGTTTCATTACTCAGGTGTTAAAGGTCGACATTTTTGTCAAAATTGATTTTTATCAATATATATACAGTATATATAGCACTGACAGGGTTGTGCAGCGCTAATGTTTACATTTGGGGATATGAATAAATTTATGTGGGTGTGTTTTTGGTTTGGATCAGGTTTCAAGATCAGGACCTTTTTCCATGTTCCTGGGAACATCTGTTGTGGATACACACCTGCTGTGTGCAAACAACACCGCGTGATACAGAACAATGCATTGTACTCTACATTATTATTATTATTATTATTATTATTATTGCAACATATGATACCATTACACACATAACAATGACCTGTAAACTATAAAAAACTAAACATCAAAATTAGTTGTTCAAGACCTTTATACTTATTTTAATTATCATAATAAATGAGTCCATGATTAAGATGAATGACAATCTTTAGTACACCCATAAAGGTTGTACTATTAATTTTTAGCTCTGTCCTATTCCTGTTGTGTGAAGATGTATTCAACAGATTTCCCTCCAAAACTGACCCCATGTCTAACAAGGATAATAAAATAATTAGGCCTAAATATGGAGACTAATAGAATCTGACAGACTTTCCTCTCTGTATTTTAATTTTATTTTTTATAATAATTACATTAATGTCTCAAGGCCAGGCAGATATATTGGTGGATATTAGTTTATTGGCGATATATCGATATATCTCTGCCGATAAGCAACAACAAATGACAGTACAGAAAAGCCAAACTAGGTTTGAGGTCATTTAGAAATAGTGTCATCATTACATAGTTTCTCCACCAGAGAGAACTGACACTTTTTATTAAGAACTTTACCACCCAGAGATCACCTGTCAATAAAAAAAAAGAAAAAAAATACATAATACATAAGTATATAATATACCTAACCTTGATTTTAAGAATCAAAGCTTCAGTGTCACTCATTTTGTACTGCATATCCTGACTTTATAACCTGGCTGCAGCTGCACGTGTGTTACTTTTTGTGGCATTCAGCACTTCAGTTTAATCTCCACAATCTGAAGTTGCTCTGACGTATGATATTTCATTTCCTACATGAGCAAATATCCACGCTTTTGCCTCAAGTCATGAAAGCTGGAGGCTCAAAATGTTAAACAAAGATGTAACAGAGGATCAGTGACCTTCATGACGTGCTCAGAGGTGTGGAGCGGAGTGGGAGCTTTGGATTGGATGTTGAATGTAGGTGTTGGCAGCCCACATGGAAAACATGGAAAAGTGAAATGGAAGGACTTCCCAGCATGCTGTTGTGTCCACAGAGGTGTAGTGTAGGTGTAGTGTGTAGGTGACGGCTGATTGAGCCTTTCATGCTGTAATGGAGCGTTGCAGAAATGTGCTTTTTCTGTCAGTAAATCAAACCCCTTAAAGAAACAGTAAACACACGGAGTCTGCAGCTTTGCAGGTTGGAAGAATTATTCTGTGTTGGCAGAGGTTTAAGTGGTCAGAGGTGTGTTGACGGAAATTTATTAGACCACTTGAAAGTTTTTTAATCAAGGCTCGTCCCCAGGAATTTGCTCAAGGGCTTCAAAGTGCAGAGGCTGACAGTTGAGTAGAAAGGGTATTATGGTGTTAGTATATTTTATGGGAAGACCTCCTGCCTGGTGGCCTTTTTGATCCGAAAGCAGCTTTCAGAGGGAGCCATTGTTTCTGTGGTATTTCTCCTGTTGGTGCGCAAGACCAAGGGCAAGTGTGTTTACTGGATCTCTGCAGTGAGATTAGATGTCATGTTGATAAGAGGAACGAAATGTGCGGATCAGTCAACATTTAAAGAGTTAATGATGAACTATTTCTAAAACAAAGTGAATAGTATTACTCAGAGGTTACCTTTTAGAGCTAATCTTGCGTTGCCATAACTTTAAGTCCCATGAGACTTGGGGGTGGGTGGTGGTGGTGGTGGTGGTTAGGTGTGAGTGTCAGCTGCTGAGTGTAGAGGTCAAGTTTCCTTTTGTAGAGTCTGACAGGGCTTACAGCACCTGTTTATCAGAACAACGTTTAAAGGGGACCTATTATGCTTTTCCTTATTTTCTGTCATATTCATGTTACAAGGTTGGATGTTCATATTGAACATGGCCAAAGTTTCAAATACTGAGGTAAACATATGCAAAAGTAATCCCTGTGAGCAGTTTTTTCTTGCTGATTTCTTTATATGGTCATCTGCTCCAGGAACAGCACAGCCTGTCAAACTACGGCCTTCTTAGTAAATGTATGTACACATTCTCGCAAATCAGTCTACTTGAGTAGTATTATAGGCATTTAATGCGCTCCAGCATACAAATAACCGACGGCGCAGGGAGATACTATACACTTGTTTGGCGACAGCAGAATAATATTTTACTAGCTACATTACCTTTGTTATTTCCTGACAGCAGGCGTTTTCCACTTAAGTCTGCATTTTAGCGCATTTCCCACACGTACACCTATCAACAGGGGCATATATAGAAAAAAATGTATAAAAGGCCTGTGATTGAAAGATTAAATCCATTGTCATGTAACACAATAAGCAGGTAATGAGTGTAATATTTACCAAACAGAGATGTCCTGCTGTAATCTTTGTTGCTGCGGATGTTCGTACTGCCCACTCTCATATTCTGGATTGGATTGGGGCTCGAACATGTACGGACGGATTTGAGAAGTTGCCATTTACAATCAAGAATGAGAAAATATGTTACTTGGTAGGTTTAAAGTTTTCTTTCGGAACCTCCATGCCAGCAAAAGGATGAGGCGATGCTCAAAATCACTGGGTGCTGCTGCCCATCAGCAGGCTTCCGGGAAGTTTGGCCAATCAGAATAAAGTGGGCTTTTAAAGAGACAGGAGCTAAAACGGCTTGTTTCAGAAAGAGGATGAACTGAGGGGCTGCATAAAGGTATAAGATAAATAAGAATTTTTTTGAACTGTGAATCACGCAAAGCTACTCTAGTGGAGTCCCAGAATAAAATATAGAGTTGGAAATGAGCATAATAGGTCCCCTTTAACTGGAGAATCGGTGAAAGTAGAAAAAAGTAACTCCATTCAGCAAATAAGTCAAAAGAAAGCTTTAATTAGTGGGGGAAATGGAAGGGAAGACTTATTCTTCGTCTGAATGGTACCTATGCAGGTCTTTTCTTCCTGCTTTAATGGCCACTAAAGGCTGGCTCCAAATAGTCTAACTGTATTGAATTCTATGTTAAAGTCCCAGTCTCTCAAAATACAAAGTTGGTTATCCTCTCTCCCCAGGAATTTATAATTAACCTTCATATAAAAATAATAATTCATTTTACAGTTGTATCTTGGTGGTGTTTGAGAATGATTGCCTGCTGCACTAGTCAATAGTTTACATTAACAATGTGTAATGTGAAAAGGGTCACTTATGGTGATGAACCCACAGACAATCTGCAGTTCCTCTCAGATCTATGGAGCGTTTTGGCGTCTTTCAGCTTTTTGTTTTGATTTTGCGGCCCACAACTTTACTGTTTTGGTTCAGTCTCACAGCTCTCATTAGGGTCGTTTACAGATGCAGGCAGCTGTTTTCAGCAAAAAGCTCAGTTAAAACCAACTCTACACTATCTGACCAAACAACAGACAAAGTTAACGACTAGCCAGTGAACATAGTATAGCATTTATATAGCATTTAGCAGCTGATTGGCCAGATGTTTTTCTCAGGAGTTGGTGGAGACCAAAACAGAGCTGAAAGGACAGTGAATGCTGGACAGAAACAAGACTTCAAATGAATGCTAATGTTGCTCTGTGTCAGTTGAATATGTAAATAGGCTACGGACAGACTTAAGTGCAACAAACACCGGCTGCATTGCGTAACGTCGAGTCAACTGACGATTGTAACACACGGAAAGCACAGACAGAAGAAGTAGTCCGGTATATGGGATGTGCCAATTCAGGGAGCAAATGTGATCAAATTGCTGCTTTTCAAGAGATTTGATGCTGGGAAATAGGAAAGCGTATCCTGATAACGCACATCTTCGGAGGTTGACGCCTCACATTCTTACAAGGAAAACAATAGGCATGGGTGTATTGACGCATGTCATATGCATAGTGTGTGTTGTCCTTTAGTGGTTGCCTAATTTCAGAAACCTATAGGTGACTTAATATCTCTACGTGCATGATTTGTGGCTGCCTCTAGCCTCTCGCCTTGATAGCCACACCCATCTATGCCTCCTTTACTGAAACTCACCTGAAATACAACACTGGGGTCTCAGATTGGCCCTTGCTATGAATTAAACCTGAGATCCTGTGTCTGTCCATGCTACAAAGAATGCAGTCTTTTAGGCTTCCTGCCAAGGTACTAGGTGATGTCCTTGGGGGACATACTGACGGACACACACACAGAGTTGCACTCTTGCAGTCCAGTACTGTGTAACCCAGTCTGATGAGCTTTTGCCAGTTGGATGATTTGATTATAGAAACACTGTTTTGGTTCCTGGACTCCTTGCTGCTCATTACCCTGCTCTGTTGTTTGAATAGGCTCACCAAGGTGAAGGCAACCAATCCTCTCAAGTACATGCAGGAGACACTGGACCAAAACAAATTGTGTGCTCGACCCAGCAACACACAAGGACAAGCGTTAATGTTTGTGTGTGTGTCTCCATGGTTCATGTGTTTTTAACTGTGGTTCTTTGTACCTGATGATTCTCCCTAGCTTCTAAAATCGGAGTATGGTCTGCTTTTCTTTGTTCAGTGAATTCTTGTTGATCAGACAAGCAATTTAGGACATGACTTTGTATTCTTGTTGCTTGTAATGACTTTTGGTCATTGTTTTTGACAATGACTGCAATCCTTTGTTTTTAGCCATGCTAGCTTTGTGGCTCTAGGGACAGCAATGTCTGTTTGTCGGAGCAACTATTGGATGGATTGCCATTAAATCTTGTACACACATTCATGGTCACTAGAGGATGAAGCCTACTGACTTAAGTGATTCCCTGACTTTTCTTCAAGCGCCACCATGAGGTTGACACTTTGTACTGTGCCTGAATGCATCCTGTGTAGACACTGACGGAGGACTGAAGCTGCTGCTGCTTTGATAACGTGCAGCTTTCTCTGCGCGGGCTGTGTAGACAGTGTCAGATGGAAAAATAGAATCAAGGCTTAATATCTTTAATACTATTGTAAACTGGCCCCTATTAATTATGGAAGGAAGTGACACACCAAATACCCACAAGTGTTGCTGGTCGATTAGGGGTGGAATAAGGGCGTGCTGGCATACTGGTTTGTAGCTGCCTTTCTGTGGAGGAGAAGGAGAATTTCCTTACAGGGATCAATAAAGTTTTATTATTACCAGACACCTCCACTATCAAGTGCTGCTGGTTGCAAATTTGGAACCTTTTTCTGCCCCAAATTGTCTTTCAAGTGATACTGAACTCTTTCCTGTAGGTGTGGCTCCCAACAAACCAAAGATGCAGATGATATTTTCAGGCACCTTGGTGTCACCTGAGTTCAACTGACTTGGTCCTCACCTGTGTTTTAATGTGCCGTTCAGAACATGCCGGCTGTGAATGCAGCCTGTCAGTCACTCCTCTGTCAGCTGCTCTTTTAGTGAGTGGTGTCAGGTGAAGGACACAGCAGAGACGGCACATGATAATGATAATCTCAGCTTTCTAAAGCAAAGAGGAAGTGTTGACATTGTGGTGACTGAACGGTGACTTTGCATTGTTTGACTTCTTATGTACTTATATGGTTGATCATAAACCAGATTTGTCAAGCTTGTCTGAAAGTTTGGCTTTTTCACTCTCTGTAGCTGCTCTTTTATGGTCAATCAGTGTGGAGCTTCGTATTCGAACCCATCAACTTAAGCTGCTTATGAGTTCTGAGGCTAGTTCGTATATTGTCGTCACGTTCAATCAATCAAAACCACTATCTACACTGAGTGCTGCCGCAGACAGCCTGTAATCTGATTAGTGTGGATTAGATCCACTGTATGGAACTCTGGGAAAAAAGGCATAATCTCTAACTTTGATTAAAGGGTTAATGCAAGTGATATACCCAGAGGATTATATCGTATATAGTTAGAGATGTTTTGTTAGTATTCAGTCATCCACCCAGTTAAAACCAGGAGATAATTACCAATACTAATGTTCCAACGCTACAGAACCTATAGTGTGTAGGCATCCACCATTACAAAATAAAAGACCCAAACAAATTTAGTGTTCGCAAATGAATGCTTGTTACACTTATTGTTGTTAAACCTCGCCTTGGTTTGAAGGAATTTATTCCAAAAAAATCAAATGTTTGTCCCATTTCTTATCCTTGTTTGTTCATTCATTCATAGATGTGTGTGTGACTCATTTTTAATTCATTTTTATGCAAATAAACATTCAAAAAAATGTTTTTCCTCTTTTAAATATGGTGATTTGAGGAGAGATTTCAGTTAAATAATTTAAATGCAAATATACAGTATATGAAATTATTTTATAAATGTATGAACAAAGTTATTGATTCAAGTTTCTAATTATTTTGGTGGCACTCTACAGCCTCCATACGGCCAGCAGCTTCTCCTTATTTCTGTATTTCTTCAACCGTATAAAACTCTCTAGTGACAAATTTATTTATGTTTTTAAAAACTTGGCAAATGTGTTTATTGGCACAGCAGTGAGTCATCCCATTAATGGCTTCCTGTTGACACTTAGAGTAGAACTCAGTATGTGTGAGTCTGCAACATCGCAACCTGATCTGGCGAGAGCAGCAACAAGGGAAGAGAACGACATTATTTATTGATGTTGGTAGCTGATGTTCACGTGTTATTTACGGACACTCTGAGGACTGATGTGTTAATTTCCCTTGTAAAGCTTTGATATTCTTAAATGAAGCTTGCTGCTTTAAAATGTAGACTTCCACCAACATTATCCAGTGTTGGTTCCTATTGGTCAGCAACAGAAGCTCCAGAGCACCTTAGTTTTGCATTCAGAAAATTCAATTCAATTGAAACTGTTTTGTTTGAGAAGTTTAATTTGATGGGAGAGGTTGGAGGAGGGTTATTGTTGTTTTACTGGTGGGACATGTTGTAGGCTGCAAGAACTGCTCAAAGAATTTTTGGAACAGATGAATGGCTAGGGGGTGAGGTATGTATGGCTGTAGATGATAGTGGCTAGAAACTGGTTTGGTATGACCAGATAACTGCCATGGGCAAGGTGTTATCAGGACTGCCCCAACAGTAGAGTGAAACCAATGATTTGTACCAACAGACTGCTGTAGCTTCATGCCGTTCAGTTTTTGAATGATTTAATGACTACAAACAACAGTAACCTATTGCTTTGTTGACCATTTACAGTATGCATTTAACTAACTTGATTTACCATCGGTTTCACCTTGTGTGTCTTTTCCTGCTTAAAGGTGCTCTATATGAGATACTGAACATCAGCTGAAGGCATTCAGGCTGCAACCCTGATGACATCATCAGGGGTATTTTTTTCAGACTTCAGAAAGCTTCGTCCAGAGCCACAGAGCACATTATATTATACTGTATATATATTATACTGTTTTTTACAGACTAGTATAACCATGACAAGTAAACTGACCATGGTGTGTAAAATTGGTGGAGTGCCCCTTTAACGTGTCCCTGTTCTGCTAGCTATTGCAATCACTGGTGGCAATTATTTTGCAGCCATATGCAGTGATTCACATCTAGCTTTGTTAATCTCAAATAATTGCTTACTTGTGATGCTGCAATGCAAACATGAGGAAACATGTTGATTATTCCACTGGCTGTTCATTTATGTGAAACCAAACTGGCTGCCATCATCTCAATATGAACTATAAGCTAATTAAACGGCTGTAAATTATTCCTGGCTGATTAGAAAGGTGAAGCTAATGAGGTTAGACAGAGCTAAAACATAATGGCTGCCTATTGTGGACTATGATGTGTCTTTGTGTGTGTGTGTGTTTCTCCACGTCACTTAGCTTGTAAAAAATCAACAGAGTGAAGTGTGGCTGTGGACAATTGGCGCTCTTGGTTTTCTACATGTAATTACGGTGTGTTTGCTTTGTACACAGTAGCACCTGGTTGCTGCTACACTTCTCAGTTGACAGCCTCCACCCTGTTTCCATTACTGCATGAGGTCTGGTGAGCTCAAGGTGAATACTGGGCGGGACAGGTCTGGTCTCTTAGGTAGAGTAAGTGCATGCCCTCTGGAATGGATAATGTTTGCACGTCTTTACCAGGATATGGTCCTCTGGTATGTCCGTCTCTCTCTTGTGTCACATTACT
Organism: Macquaria ambigua; assembly: GCA_008360985.2. Taxonomy (NCBI): domain Eukaryota; kingdom Metazoa; phylum Chordata; class Actinopteri; order Centrarchiformes; family Percichthyidae; genus Macquaria; species Macquaria ambigua. The sequence continues at coordinate 62,499 of VMKM01000357.1, forward strand.
GCTGGCAGTTGTTCATGTAAATGCCAGAAAGGACAAAGCTTTTGACCTCCTTTATAATCCCACAGCTGTCTGTATACTGTCAATATGAGCTGCAGCTGGTGATCTGATTTATCTATATATTGTCAGTAATGATCTGTGACATTTTCCTATAAACAACTGCTTAGGTTCAGGTTAATTTATTTATAACCTTAAAGCCCTGAAGGACTTTAGAGAGAAGAGGAAAGAGCCTGCCTAGATCTGACTAGTCAATAATCAATCACAGGACAAAATGAAGTAAAAAAGAACACAGAATGCTGGTGGTAAGTTTTCTTTTCTGAGTTTTAATTTCCTCTCTCCCTTCTTTTCTGTCGTTGCAGTGAGTAGTCAGCGTTGAGGTGGGCCTGTGATGCCGCCCCCAGCCACAAGTCCCCCTGCCTCGCCCCCGCCAGACGGCGGTTGGGGGTGGGCTGTGGTGTTAGCATCTTTCATCTCCATAGGCTTCTCGTACGCATTCCCCAAGGCCATAACGGTCTTCTTCAAAGACATCCAGGTCATCTTCGATGCCTCCTACAGTCAGATCGCATGGATCTCCTCCATCATGCTTGCGGTCATGTATGCTGCAGGTGAGTCATTGGCTGGTTTTTACCCTCATCTATTTTTAAAGTTGCACTGAAATTCCAATTCTCCTTACTTTGTGTCATACTGCAGCTATTTGTAGAAACAGTGTCCAGTTGTTTTACGTTTCTTATGGCAACAGTTGACTGACATCTGAGAGCCGGTGATGCTAGGAGACATTCTGGCAACTTCTGGCAACTTTCTCTTACCTGAGAACATCATACTGTGTAGCCTACGAACGTTGACCTTTTTTCCCTTATGTAAGCTCACTTAACATTAGCTTACAATTGCTAGTGATTTAAACTGTCTGTCCCTTCACAACATTTAACATTTAGGAAGAACCATCGTGCTGTTAAGTTTGTATTCCAGTAATATGAGCATGGATTCCCACTAAAAGTTACTTTTTGTGAAGGGCAGCTCCTGCTCACTCAGAGTTGTGTACGTCCCACATTATACAAAGGAGGGGGGGTCTAGCTAGCTGTTAGCTGTCTCTCTTTCATGGGTCCAGTTGTGGTGAAGAAAAATGGCCATACTGCCAAAACTCACAGCAGTGAGTTGTCTTGTAGCCTCAGCACGTTACACGTACACGTAGTACGTTACACCGTGATTCGAATACGTACGAAGTCACAGAGTAACGTACGGAGTGCTCAAATCACAGATGGGTCTACAAGCAACGGCTAACAACGTTGGTCCCTAAGCTGGTTAACTGATATTACACAAATAATGCCGCAATCAACTGACCTGAAGAACACTAATATAGAGGGCACTGTTATTGCAGGAAAAAAAAAATCTTCGTTTTGGTAAGTTCAATTTTGACCAAATTAGTACATCAAGGATACATACTGATATCTTAGCAACGATTAACTTTTATTTCAGTTCTACTTTAATCTACTCCGCAAACAGGAACAATACCAATTATTATGGTGTTGTTCTCCCCAGTAGGGCAGAGGAGGTCCTCTATTTTAACTATGATCCTCCAAACCACAATGTTAACCTGCTTTTAGGGGAATCCCTTTAGGATTTCATTTTGTTACACATGTTGTCATTGTTAAGGATTATTTGTGTTGCAAGGAGGTGGTGCGTTGTTTCCTGAGCAGATGCTCCATTCAAAAGGCAAGAAAGCATAATAGAAAAGATGGAGGCACACTGGATTCATCTTGTGGCGATGTAGTAAACAGTGTTAGGTCCCGTGGAGCTCTCAGTGGACTCGTGGTTTAGGTTATTTTCTGCCTCAAGATACAGTAGGAAATAACAGGATGAGATGGAAGTAGGCTGGATTTGAAACCACAGCATCACAGGATGCAGGCACAGCGTCACATGCTGAGCCTCCAGACAACCAGAAAACCACTGTTCTGCCCAGCTAAAGCAACAAATGAGAATTCATTCGAGTATCAGTTACTGATGTAATCTACATGACAAGAGAAAGTTGTAGATAAAATGAAAAATGTCCATTATTATATAGCACACAGCATAGACAAACACAGCACTTTGTATAAATTCAAAAGGAATTTAAATGATTTGTTATTGCTACATGACATACATAAATAATACCAAGAGCTCAATCACTAATCAAATTCAAGGTAGAAAGGCAAATCTTTTCATATGAAACACTGACACAAAGCTACAGCTGGTCTTGCATTGTTTCTTGAATAAGGAATGTTTGAAGAGTCAGAATGTGTTTTCAGCAGGTCATTTTCCTCCACCATGTTGCTCTGATCACCTGCTGTATTTCGCACTTTGGCTTCAGCCCTGCAGCCTTCTGCTTGGCAGTGCCACGGCCGCCATCTGTCCGCACTGTAATCCTCCTGTCACTCCATCCACTGCTGTTGTCAACAGCAGGCCTGGAAAGCTCATTTCCTGTGTTGTATAGTGCAGCTTCCACCAAGATCAGCAGAGGAATTTAGTAAATGCTTCATTCAGATCTTCTTATAACTGTATAGTCACAATTTTAATACAGAGATGTTGCACAAGTTAAATATTGTTGATTTGATTTGAAAGAATTTAAAATAGGTTTTGTATTGTGGACACTGTCAAAAATAAGGGATTACAGCAGGAAATGCCAGTAAATAAATTCATTCTTTAGTGAATACATTTTATATGTACACTCTCTGAAAAGGAGCTCATTAAATCAAACCGATAAATCTCCCCGGCCAATATATGGGCTTGTTGAAGATAAACTGGTATCAGCATATGTGTTGGCCGATAAGTAGCAAGAAATGTCAGTAAATAAATGCCAAAGATACAGTGTGTTTAAGGTCATTTACAGGCATTGGGCCTCACGCAAGAACCACTTGTGTGAACAGATACGTTCTTATGTGGCACGTACGAGTGATTTTAAGAAAACCTGTTGCATTCATCAGTTTTCTCATGTGTTTGAACGAGTGGTCCAGGCCTATATGCAGGATGCTGTCCAGGTGAACGTCCTTTATTGCACCTGACACTGTAACATCACCTTGTTGATTTCCAACACAGCTATAATAATATTTTCTCTCTCTTTTTTTTTGGGTCCCTTTATACCACAGCTGACACTCCTATATTAGGGAAATGATTTCTCAGAAATATTATTTTGAATATTTTTTGGGTTTGGAAACAAATGTTAGTTTTTGTAGAAAGTATTTTATCCGACCTCTGACCTCACTGAGAGGGCATTTACCACGAAGTGTGTCTCGGCCACATGACAGATTTTTTTACCGATTGCCAACTGCTGCTTTAGCTTTACAACAACTGTATGTTATTATCATGTGGTGATGTCGTCAATGTGTGCAGTTACTAAGCAAGCGGCTCTTGTTACTCATTCATTCATATTGATTGCACTCATCAGCTATTCATTAAACATCTGCTCTCTTGTTCTGCCTCTTACGCTGATGAAGCAATCACTGTTTGAATGTTTAACACCTTTCTAATTCCCCACTGGTGTGTGTGTGTGTGTGTGTGTGTGTTTACACAGCTCGGTCATTACTGTGAAGCTGCCTGATGATGAGCAACAGCCTCAGACACCCAGAAATATTAATCCAATCACTCCAAATTGCAGAGAGGACCTTTTTACTTATGACTACCATCCAGTGCACCTCGTGTCTACAACCTGCCAGCCTTTTACAAACTAAAAATTAAAAACAAGCTTGTTTTTAGCTTGACGGACAGAGTTTCATAGGCGAAAGAGGTCGGATCCATGAAGGTCGGTTCAATACTTCAATTTTAATGATGACATGAAAATCATCAAAAACGGAGATGCAAGGTTTTCACTCAACAAATAGAAAGTTTTTAATACAAAATACAAAGGTTTCAATCTTTTTTAGAAGACCCCGCAGTCAAATTCTAGATTGAACAATTAATAATCATTTTAGTGCTTCATCAAGTATTAGCCTTGTGAGTATAGCCTCACAAATGTAAATGGTGACGTCCTTTTTTCTCTGTTGGATTTCTGTTTTTAGACATGCTAGCAACATAGCTCTATGCTATTTAGCGAATGTTAGCATGCTAACGCACTAAACTAACATGGTAAACATTACACCCGCTAAACAGCGTGTTAGCATTGTCATTGCGAGCATGTTAGCATGCTGGCTTTAGCATTAAGCTTAAGTACATTCTCACAGAGACATTTTTTTGTATCATTAGTTTGACTACTTTGGGAGATTTACAGTAGAGTTTTCTTTGTTGGTATTTTATAGAATAAATTCTCAGTTAATCAATATGGATAGATTTCATCAATAATGAACATAATCATTAGTCGCAGCCCTACACTCCTGTACAGTTGGTTCAGTTTCTGGACCAGGATTCAGAATTCAGAGTTTCATTATCCATCACAGCTGCTCAATTATGATATAGTTTTAGCTTTTGTATGACACACCTGCCTCTACAGGACTGTAGAAAGCCATGCAATATCTTGCATCCCTGTAAGTCTTTATCAACTAACAGTGTGAACTGGAAATGTGGGAATGGTTTCACAGAGCTAAAATGCCGTGCTCCTAACATACCATGATCTATGAGATTGTGAACGAACAGATCCCACCCTCCCAGACTCTGAACTGTTGCTTTAGCTTTATACTGTAATAACTTTATGTCAATGTTGTTTTTTTGTTCCCGACTTCCTAGTGGAATACAATGTTACCTGCAAACCTGAGCATGTTCCCACAAATAAGAAATATTGGTAGGATAACAACCTCACCCTCTCTGAGGATTTGCATAGTAAGTTGGCAGACCGACAAATGCAAATCAATTGGCAAATGTTTTGTTTTCCAACAGACAGATCTTTTTTTAGGGGTAAAGAGAAGAAACATTTTTAAAATCCATAATAAATATGTTACTTTATTATATATTCACTATTACTATTGTGAGGGAGGGGAAAGCAAGTGCACTATTTTCTACATGGGGAATTTCTGAATAATCTATAGAGAAAATGACAACACTGAATTTCACTATCTTGCCTATGAAAGAAAACAGGCGCTTTTCAGCTCTACAGTGCAATCCTTTATAGCATTACATTAGACAGCTGTGGAGGAACCTTCCCTCATCCCCTCAGCACAGCGAGCATCGCTCTGTGATGATGCGTTTAAGCTGCAGGCTGTGTGTCCGTGTTGGATCAGTGTCGCTAATCCAGACAGAGAGACGGACTTGACCTTGGGGCGAGGCAGCGTGGAAACAGTGCACAGCCGTGTTACATTCACTGTCAGTCATGAGGACGGGATGCCAAACAAACAGTGGAGCAAACATGTTCAGCTGTTAAGTGGTTTATCAGGAAGGAAAAATGCTACCAGGAGTACCAGGTGTCAATAATTAGATTTTATTTCCACCCTGATGAAGACCCTGTAAGGTCAAAACTAGTCTGCTTTAAGCCATTATGCTCGACTAAATAAAGGATTTTTTTCTTAGTTCTGCCTAACAGTCCCTGAAGAACGTTTTCTTGAACATAAAAAGTATTTTCCACTTCAAGAGCACCTTGAGGTTTCCCTGGATTTAATGCATGTAAAACTGATTGAGCACTTAGCCTCTGCAGTCTTTTAGTGTGCATGTTAGATTGGATAATCCATAGAGCATGCTGTGAACAGTTTGCATAGTGACTATTTCTTAAGTAGGATATCATTCAAATGGAAAATGTTGTGAATGAGTTCTATGATTTGTCGAGATTAATGGAGAGATTGTTCCCGGGAAAAACGATTAAAGCTGCTGTAATCAATATTTGTTATATTAACACATGATTAAATGACTACATGTAACGTGAAAGCTGCCGTTTGCAGTGACTCTGCAGTTCCCCGCTTTTATACTGGACGTTTGGCGTTTTTCAGTATAGTATCAAAATAATGATGTGCTGCTCTCATTAGCATCATGTTTGGAAACTGCCCTACCACAGTCGGATCTGCTGGCCACTGGAGCGGTTCCACTGGAAATGGTCTTGCTCAAGCGGCCCTCGGTGCTGGCAACATTTCACCCAGATTCATTCTGCCAGTCTGCGATATCCAACTGGCAACCTTACCTTTTCTAACCTTTAGGCCACCACGTTAACATCATCCAGTTTGATGCTGCTTACTGTTGCACAGCTCTAAACTTTACGTCAAAGCCTCATGTCATCCTGAAAATATGGATACACTTGTTATCACATAAATTAACAGGGTTTAGGCTGGTTCACCCTCCATTATGTCCCTGTAAATATCTGTGTAATGGGTCGGCAGCCAGACACAGTCACTTCACAAAACCATATCTGTGTCCTCTTGCAGCAGAACAGCTTTTAAAAGTTGTCTGCTTACATTTCTGTCGGCTTTATCCTATTTGAAGTGTGATGGATAGCCGGCATCCTCACATCATGAGCTGTACCAGCCTCCTCGCTTCAGCTCACATTAAAAGGGTCGTGGAAAAAACTGTTAGACACATTTCTATATGTGTCATTCCCTTTTGGGATCTACTGTAGGTGGTTATATTTAGTGTGGGGTTTTGTCCACTGTGTAATGAAGTCCATGCTGCGTCTGGCCAGGAGATGATAAGCCTTTTTCAAGGGAGGTAATGTGCAGGCTCAGGGGCTTCCTCATCTCGGCCGGTTCGGGTCCCGCCGAGCCCCCGAGAATACTGATCACTGCTGTGGATGCAAATGAGGGGAACTTTCCTCAAGGTCGAAAAAAGATTCATGCAGAGCAAATTAAGTCAGATGACTCCTCGCCCGTTGTGGCTTTTTAAATTGCACTGGGCCTGGCAGAAATATGATACATCTTCTGGCTAGTAATGAGAGCATTATTTCAAAAAAATACATCTTTCATTACTTTTCTCTCTCCCTATTCGATTTACACCTCCTGTACTTAAAATTCAGGAAAGGGATGGGAGACAGTGTCAGTTATAAGATGCACAGATTCCTAAAACGTGCTTTAAGCAGCCACATTATTCATAGGATGTTATGTATCAAGATATAAAACTGATCAAATGTTCCCATATGCAGACAAATTTAAACAATATAACATAAAGTAACATAGCAGCAGTATAATTCGAGTCATAATTAAAATAATTCTAAACATATTGAGCATCCCCGGAATAAAAACAACCTTACGCACCCCAGTAACGTATAGGCTTTTCTTAAGTTATAGTTATGATTCACCTTATTAGAATATGTTTACAGTAGATAACTGAGAATACAGATGAGTTGAGTCATTAGTTAATTAGAGGAAACTTGCCTCATCATTGTCATTTGATGGGAATGCTCTTTCTGTCCATGTGTTCTGTGGCTGGTTTAAATGTGGGCACTACTGAAATTAAATCACAACAAATGCCTGTAGCTATCATCCCTACCAGTCATGCTAACCTTTTAAAGCTGCACCAATGAATCATTTTATATTAACTGTGTCATGGCAAAGGTGGCGCTCGTGGTGATGAACCCACAGAGAATTATCACCTGACTCTGCAGTTCCTTAGCTTAGCTTAAAGGAACGTTGTAGCGTTGTAGCGTCTTTCAGGTCATTGTTTTGGTTTTCCGGCCTGCAACTTTAGTGTGGTTCAGTCTCACCACTTTCATCAACTTTGCTTCTAGCAGAAGCAAGCAGAGAAAAAAAACTCTGATAAGCCCACTGTACATGACTAAACAGCACGCTGACAAAGTTAGCAACTAGCTGGTGTAGCATTTAGCTGCTAAAGAGACAGATATTACCCTCAGGAGTTGGTGGAGGCCATACTGGAGCTAAGAGGAGGATGAATATTGGACTTGGAGTCATCAGGTGGACACAAACATGACTCCAAATTAATACCAATGTTGCTCTGTGTCTGCTGGATGTGTAGATTGATAACTGTTTGCAAACATGTTGGTCCAATATCAACTTTACAAGGTGATAATATGTCATTGTGCACCCAAGTGGCCAAAAAATCAATTAATGCAGGTTTAATGACCAAGTTCATGCTGAGATTCAGGAAATTGATGATCAAGTCGCTTCACCAGATTAACAAAACCAAATTTTCTGTAATTGAAATCGATAACAGTCCATTACAATTCATAGCATATAGTTCAGCAATTACAGTTCACAACATAATGCATACACAACTATTGTACTGTAAGTATTGTCCGTTGAACCAGGAAGTGGTTGTGCAAGACCTAATGGAAATTTACTATGGACAGTTTGTGTAATACTATTACGATTGACCTTTTTTTCACTTCTAATTAAGTAATTTAGCTAATATGGTTAAACTGGGTATTTGGTTAGAAGCTAATTAACCTCATTTAGGACTTTTTATGCCGGCTCTCAGTGACAAAGAGATTGGCAGAAACATATCTGGCACAGCTTCGCAGTTGCCTGAATATAAACGTTGCATACAAATCACAGAAGTAAGAAAATGCTTTGTCATTTGCTGTTTTTGGCTTGTGTGTGAAATGTATTGTGATGCAGGTTGCTCCTTTACACATTATGCAACTGAAAACACATGCTGGAGAATAAAATATTACTTGATGCACTTTTTCCAACATAGACACTGTATGTTAAAAAACATTATATAGAATAGAAAACGACACTCTTATATGGAAGTCTTTTCTCATTCCTCACACTGTCAGTTGCTTCTCCTGAATTGATTTGACAGGAGACGATGGGAGTGCTGTGTTTAAAAATTGAAATGGCCAAGTCGCTGCTATTAATAGAAGCTGGGCTCCCGCTGGCGTGCAGCACTAACCAGATTAAATCATTATGCACTCACTTTCAGTGATCCTGACTACTGTAAACATTCGACATGTGTAAGTTGATTTAATGTTTTCCATTTGTTCCAGGTCCCATCAGCAGTATACTGGTCAACACATACGGTTGCAGGCCCATCGTCATGATGGGGGGCTGCCTCTGTGCCACTGGCATGATCTTAGCTTCCTTCTGTACCAGCGTGGTGCAGCTTTATATCTGCATAGGAGTTATTGGTGGTAAGTCCATCTAAATCCACTTAAGTCCATTTTGAGTTAATTTGATTATCCTCTACTTCTAAGTAGCAGGTTAAAAATAAAACTGTTGCAGCAGGAACAACATTTGCTTTGTTTATTCAATCTATTTTGGTTCTTGCCTTAATTTTATTATGCTGTGTTTTAACATCATTTCATATGCTAATTTGCAACTTACTCATTGTAGTGATTGACAAATAGCAGGCTACCTCTACCAAAATTATTTTGTTCCCTCGTGAAAGCTGAAATTGTCCCTTCTTAGGCTTCATCAAATATTTTAGGCATATTTCAGAGATCTACTGTAGATAACTATCAATCCATTGCCCATTTAAATCCCAGTGAAATTAGATTAATCTACCATCTAATAATCAATACTCACATGTAGAGAGCAAACCGATAACTGTGTCTTAGTTTGCACCAAGGCTCTTTAGGCCATACTATGGGCATTCACATTATGATTTCACATTACATGAACTCAATTAATTAAATAATCATGTAAAAAATACTGCTTAATGGAGCTTTTATGGCATTTCATTTGAAAGAAGGAATGTGTGCAAAAAGCCTTTTGGTGACACCAACTACATTTTTGGGAAACATTAATAGAAAGAAATACTCTCAGATTTATTGTTGTAACAACACTTAGCATTACAATTCCCAGTTCTTATCCAGTCAACTTTGTCAAATCAAACTATGATTACTTTTGTTTTTGTTTCATACTGTAATTTGAAAAAAATTAAAATGAGATAGTATGGATGCTGCTTAATTAAAAAAATACTTCTGTCTGCTTCTAAGTGAGATTGGCTTAATGTTTTAACAACACTAAGAGGCTACAGCCATGCTAGCGACTCTGTGTTCAGAGGCTGTGCTCACAATGATAATGCTAACATGCAGATGTTTAGCAGGTATAATGTTTACCTTTTTCACCATCTTAGTTTAGCATGTTAGCATGCTAACATTAGCTAACTAGCATTAATCACGAAGTACAGCTGATGCTGATAGGATCATTAGTTTTGCAGGTATTTAGTCATAAACCAAAGTATTGGACAATGCCTAGAGCTATGGCGCTAGCATGGCTAAAAACAGAAAAACAACTTGGCACTTTAAAGCATCACCCATGTTGCTAGCTTGTTTTTCAATTGGTTTCTTATTTAGGTGACTAAGAAGTAAAATAGATCCTTTCTAAGTGTTCTTTAGCACTGGTACATTAACCTTTATAGCATGACTGTTACAAGTCTAATGTACCTCTGTCATCTTTCCTCATAGGACTTGGGCTAGCCTTCAACCTGCAGCCAGCGCTGACTATGATAGGCAAATACTTCTATAAAAAGCGTCCCATTGCTAACGGGCTGGCAATGGCAGGCAGTCCGGTGTTCCTCAGCACCCTGGCTCCTCTCAACCAGTACCTCTTCAACCACTTCGGCTGGAGAGGCAGCTTCCTCATCCTGGGTGGCCTGCTGCTGAACTGCTGTGTGGCTGGTTCCCTCATGAGGCCTCTGGGACCACCACCCAGCAAAATCAAGAAGGACGAGGAGTTAGCTGCCATTGCCACCACAACAAAAGAGAAGTTCACTGCCTGGCAAACTCTCAACAAGTACCTGGACTTGACACTCTTCAAGCATCGCGGCTTCCTCATTTACCTGTCAGGCAATGTTCTCATGTTCCTAGGCTTCTTTGCACCTATTGTCTTCCTTGCAGCCTACGCTAAGGACATGGGCGTGGATGAGTACTCAGCTGCCTTCCTGCTCTCAATCCTGGCTTTTGTCGACATGTTCGCCAGGCCTTCCATGGGGCTACTGGCCAACTCGCGCTGGGTCCGGCCCAAGATCCAGTACTTCTTCAGCTTTGCTGTGCTGTACAATGGGGTGTGTCACATCCTCTGCCCACTGGTGGAAAGCTACACCGGTCTGGTGGTGTATGCGATGTTCTTCGGCTTTGCCTTTGGCATGGTCAGTTCAGTGCTGTTTGAAACACTCATGGACCTGGTTGGGCCTCAGAGGTTCTCCAGTGCTGTGGGACTCACCACCATTGTGGAGTGCTGCCCGGTCCTCATTGGTCCACCTCTAGCAGGTACAATCTGTTTGTCTGAGATCATATTTCATTCACTTACATGTACGGTTTTTACTGCCTGCACTTTCAAGTGTTCTTATCCCTTTTGGCTATTAAAGTCAGTCAATTAAATTCACAACTTTATTAAGGCGCGGCCACACCAGAAAGGTGCAGTGGTTTTAGAAGCTTGATAGTGACTATTTGCAATAGCTAGTTGGCAAACTGCTGTGGTAAGCTAACTGCTAACATGGTAGCCAACCGTATGGTAATGCTAATGCTCGTCACTCATCTCGTTAGTCACAAAAGCTCTCTAAGGTAGCTTGTTTGCTAATGAGAGAATGAGTTAGCTTGGTTGCTAATGGGACAAAATGTTCACACAGATTATTAAAAGAAAAAATGCTATTGTACCACTCACTTTTGTCTCATAACTGTCTGCAAACCATGCCTCTTTTATGGAAGAGCTGGCAGAGGGTTTAAATATAAGTGGATTTGCGTGGATTTACTTCACCCCCCACAAGCGAATCAACTGATTGTGCCGATTTCATTGAAATTAACTGATTTCCATTTTTAAATGTTGGTATGACCAGGCTGTTACTGACATTTAGACATGTTTTCTGTAAATTATATCTCAATTCTACTTGGCAATCCTTCCAAATTTTATAACTCTGCAGATACTTTTTAACATTTAAAAACCTTGTGCTGTCTTGCAGGGAAACTGGTCGATGTCACAAAAAACTACAAGTACATGTATTTTTGCTGTGGAGCTGTCGTGATTTTGGCAAGTATTTGGCTCTTCATTGGAAACTTCATTAACTACAGACTCTTGGAGCGTGAGCGCAAGAGTGCAGAGATGTACAAACGGACTGAGACGGAAGATCCAGACCAAGTTCAGGATCAGAAGGAGGCTGATGGGAAAGCCCAGGTGTCTGATGAGCTGGTCAACAAAAGTCAAAAAGATGAGGAACCTATGCAGCGGGAAACCAACATCTAGATCCTTCTGCTCTGCCAACAGCTCACCTTCACCTCCATGGCAACCTCGCAACACCCTCCACTACGATCAAACTGAGCTCCAAGCCAAGAGGTGCCTCTCGGTGTTCCACCAGGCTCTATTTGTGGTCCTCTGCACTTCTTTAAAACTAACTGCCAAAGCAACAACTCTGTTGTAGGAGACTGTGAGGCGTTTTATCTGTTTGTCAACAGTATCAGCTGTGACTATAACAGAAATATTTACCATAAAGATAAGTGTAAGATACTGTATGCATGTGAAGAGGTTAAAAGTCTCAAAATGGAATGGAAAATGGAAAACTGTGTAGTACTAACTGTATTTTCTTTTTTGCAACGTTCACTTCATATTAGATTTTCTGTAAATACAAGACTGCAGCTGGAAGAAAAACATTCACAGCAGACACCTAGTGGCAGTTACAATCAGGATGTGGGATTATAGTAAGACGTAGGTAGTATGTAGGAACTCCAAAATTGTGTCAAGTGAGAGTTAACATAGCAGCAAATCCACAGATGTTTGCAGATAATTAGAAAATGTGTTAAATTCACAGTCGGACAATCAGCTTTGCTTAAGAAAAGTATTATCTGCTGCAGTTTGTTTATGGTTGAGTTAATTTTGTTTGTTTCAACAAGTCCAAATATTGCTGTAGCATCTGTAGCAACAAGCGTCATTCCATTCGTCCTACTATGTCTTCCGATATGACGCAAATGCAGCATCAACGTGTTGCCACTGTTCCAACAGCACCAGCAAACTGAATTCATGTTCCAAATGAAATCTGTCATCTTCACAACACACTGAATTCTTGGTAAACAAGGAACAGTTAAATTAACAAGAGGGAGCAGTGAAAGGATTTCCTGGTTGTTAGAAGGACCTTTCTGTGAGTGACGCTAAAAAACGGCCAGTGTCCGTTCTTGGTAAAGTTTTTCAGCAAGACGGCAAACTGTGCGTTCACACCACAAGTAACTTGGTTTATGTGTTGCTTTTTTAAAAAGATTGTGGACAGTTAGAGGCTCTGAATGTACTGTTCAGTCAGATCAGATGCACTACAATCAGAGGCGCTAATTTGTTAGCATAGAAAACCTGCAATTCAGAAATGATCATTGGCCATATTAATGAATACACTCATTCCCCAAGCTCCAAACCTCAAAGTTGTGGAGAACTGGGTAGCTTTAAAAAGACTGGAATCAACTGATTCTATGTTATGCTAATGTTCATGAAATCATACCAATACGGAACAAAAGAGGAGCTGAAATCTGGCTTGATGGTGGCAGCTGTTGAGCCTAAAACGTTTGGCTGATTTTCCCTGGTTTGTCAGCTCTGTAGGAAGCAAAAACTCCTGATGACTTGTTGATTGTGTTGCTTGCAGTGTGAATGCAGCGTTAGCAATCCCAGTGCACCGGAAATGGTTGATCCATCTGGTGATATGTGTCAAGCAAGAACGCAAAATCCTAATTGCACTGTCTTTAATATGCCAATTGGGTGCCCTAAAATTCTCACTTCCATAAATAAAGAACAGATGTGTTCACAGCTGGTGACGCTGGTGAATGTGTACTATGCTGCCTGCCTGAGCACTGTAATGTTGTAGTAGTAGTAGTAAAACCTGCACAAATGTCCCACTTTAATACATTCGATCAAGTCATAAAATGCTTCCTGTAAGTCATCTAGTGTTCCATATTGCACTTACATACAGTATGCTGCTCTAAAAAAGAAATGGCCATATTTCATCCCAAACATCTTCATAAAACTGCTGCAATTCAATGAATTTAATTATGGTTGAATGTAATTTCCTCTGTGGGCCTTAATAAGGTATTAATGACCAAAAACCATCTGCATAATAGTGGTTTTTCTACACGTAGAGCCCGTGAGCAATATTATCTCTCAGATTTTAATGCAACTATACAGGGAACTGTATTTCTTGTGGTCAGTGTGACAGTCCATTCTGTGATACATTGCCTTAAATGTAATGTAATGAAAGCAGGGGAGTTGTACAGTGAATACTTAATAGTATTATACGAAGCTGATAAATCTTTGTGTTAAATGTGACCCGCTTTATTTTTGCTGTGATTAACTTAAAAACTTTGCAAGAAATCAGTATAGTCTCGTAACATGTCTGTATTGAAATGTTAAAGCTATGAAATTAAGTAATGTTGTTCTGTATAGTCTCTTCATTAACTCACTAACAACATCTACACCATTATGTTAAAACACGTGAAAGAATACTACTGATACTACTAATTAATGAATGTTAATCAAGTCTACCTGTGTTTTCAAACGTATTGTGTGCAAACAAATGTACTGGATGAACATATCACGTAACAATTTAAATGTTGCTGTAAATGTCACTATTGTTCAATAATCTATCCATTCCATGTGTTCATTTTGGTAAATGTCACCCTGCTGTGCTGTTGATCAGTTTTCACCTCTTTGGACTCAAACGCCAACCAAATGGCGTCCTGTCTCTGATGTCCTAACAAAGCCAAAACACATTTTAATAACAAATGTAATTTTTCAAAGCAATCGGGAACAAAAAGCAATGTTATTGTCCCATTCATGCTTTGAATAGTGGAATGTCCAGCTGTGTAGCAGTGGCTCTCAACCATGCGCCGTCTTCACCTCAGACTCATTAGAACCACTACGTTACCATGGAACCCTCTCTGGTTTACGGTGAAATCGGAGGAATCGGCTGTTGTTGTCTTTGGCTGGATGAAGTCTGAGGGTATCAGTGGAACATTGTTGAGAATATCTGCTATGCCGTTTATTGTAAATAAGATACATTTGAAAGATTTGCACACTTCTGTTCTTAGTTTAACAAATCACTTTGAGCTTGCTTTTGGACATGGACTTGGTCTCACATTTCCATCCCAGTTTGACATTACTGGTAAGCTCTCCTAAGAATTTGCCTGTTAGCTTAGCAATTCAAATTGAGTCTCCCATAATGCAGTTAGTTCACCAGCATTTCATGCCGATATTAGACAGTATTTTTATATTGCCATGTCTGTCCCTTCCTTATATCTTTTGTTAATGAATAACATAAATAGCTTATGAATGTTAACTTATCCTGCTCGCATTTAATTAGTGGAAAGAGGGACTACTTTCATTCACTGAACTCAGACGTCACTATGCTCACTGTGCATGATGACTCTCAACAAGGGAAATAGACTGCTGTACAATCACTTTCTACCAAATAACACTGCCCCCTGCTGGTTTCAAACCACCCAGACCAAAAGGTAACGCAAGCCAAGCTTCCCTTTCAACAGGAGAACACACTCATTTTCAGAAATTACTTTTTGTAATGGCCAAACAAGGTATCAGTTCCAGTTTCAGGGGTAATGTAAGTGCATCAGTACATTTTCTTTTTTCTTTTTTTTTGGGGGGGGGGTATTAATGTAATGGTTTGATGGAACTAAGGGGAATACTATTGAATTTCAACTCTTTTTCTATCTTCTTTTTTCCATCCATGTAGAGTTTATGAATTATGCTCCATGTTGTTCTCTATAATCAGTAGAAGTCAGTCAAAAGAGCGAGATGTTCCTCTTTTTAAAAATCTGAGAGTGAAAAATCACTTGGTTCCTACATGTTATATTAAATCTTTGATAAGGGCTCACAAGTAGATAGTTTAATTTTAAGGCATTTAGAGGTCCATGACATTGTTCATTAGTCAAGATGTATAGTAAATAACATGCTTGGAATTCTAGGGTATTGTCCTATGCTGCAAAACCATCCCGTTATTTGTTCAAATTTAAGCAATACACGTCTATGTATTTTGGTTCATAATGTTTATTCTCTGAACAAAAGGAAATCAGTTATAATGATTGAATCCAAATAGAGATAATTGATTGAATTTGACACGCACCGATGGCCTTATCAGTTATATTGCTTAGCATCTCATATATTTTGTGTTCCTTTCTTTCTATGTGTACAATTTATTTAGAAACAGAGGTTTATTTTGTGGTTTGCTTAAGACCAAATTTGGCAGAGGGGTTAAATTAAAATTTAAAGTTTGTAAGAGACTGAAAGAGATGCCACTTAGTTTCCTGTTGGATTACATGCAGTTGTCAATTAAAACGTCAGCTTTTAGGGTTGAATTGGAAAGCACTTAGCAGCTAACACAGTGTTTAGCTGATAGTTTCAATCATGAGGCAGAAATTGGATGAATTAATCATTACAGGGCAGAGTCATGAAGTTTTTGTAGCCATGGAGTGAAACTCAATGGAATAAGTGCGGTGTCTTGCCACTAGCGAAATTCATTCATTTAGTCTTTTGAATTTCAGTTTTGTTTTGACTCAGAATTCTGTTCTCTGGACCTGAATGTACTTTGATGTACTGTTTTCTTTTTTTTCGCATCAGATATTTTAAAATGTAATTTTCACATTCAAAACTCAATTTTGAAAACCCTGATTTTTAAATAAGCAAATCTCTTCCCACTAAGCCAATGGGATCATTTCTGCCTCCATTTCAGCTCTGTGGTTTATAACTTAACAAAATTCCAATTTGAAGAACTAAATCTAAAACTTTTTTTTCTTTTTCGTATTGATGTAAGAAGATCAGCATGTGTTGGTGTTGACTGTATACAAGGTGGTTTGCTACTGGGAGGCTGAAGGACTCTGGCTGTTAAGCTAACTGTGCCTTATTGTGCTATACTGACCATTACAAACAGCTTTTTGTGATCACGGTGAAAATGGTTTTGCATTGCTCACACCATGACATTTAGGTTCCATTTCTGTCCTGTGCTCTTACTGTTTGTATGTTTACAAATCATTGCAGTCTTTGATTTTATGTAAATTATCAACTTTTGAAGCTAGCTACTCATCCAAAAACACAATTTTTTTTAAACAAATAAGCTGTAACACCTGATATAGTCTATATATGTATAAACTATTGCTATATATTGTGTTTATAGGGCTTTTCACACATAGTGAAGGATGCAAATATTTCTGTGTATGAACACATTTGAGGACAGTTGTGTTCACATGTTTGGACCTCAGTACTGTAGTTTGTCTCAGCAGTGAACTCAGTCCATTATGTCCTTCCAGTAGCAGACGTACTGTGTGCTTTCTCATCAGGGCAACTATACTGTATGGCATTAAACCGTATTTTCAGATTGTGTCAGTATTTCCACTACCTCTGTAGCCGTCATGTCAGGGAGTGAGGGAAAGTACCACACGGGTATTGAAAACTGATTTATGTTTTTTGTAATTCTAATAGAATGTTATCACCTATCACAGTAGCTAAATGAATAAAGTATATATCCTAATAAGCCACATGACTCCTGTTTATAATTTTATGGTTCGACTGACATTTTGTGCTGCTGTTCAGTATATACAGTATAATGTGACTATCGCGTGTCTCATCAAAGCTGTGTTGTCAGAGGAAAAGCTGCTATTATTCAAAGGCAGCCTAATATTAGTGAGATTACAAATACATGGACAATTAAATAAGTAAAATGCACTAAGGAAAACAACTATTTTCTTTGGTCAAGGAGAAACAACTACTATACTGACCATGTGTTTGACCAATATTTTATTTTTGATTAAAGGACAGCATGGGCCCCTAGATCAGTAATTCCTAATTCATTTACTTTAACGCAATTACCTTTTAGCCATGCCAGGTTTCTATATTTTAAAACATATATCCTTCTCGATTCTGCATGAGATACACTGTATATCATATCATAGTAATATCAGATGTAAAAATAAGAATTCCCTCTTTGCTTCCCATTTCTTAAAAAATAATCCTCCTATTTCATCTTTATGCTACATAGGTATTAAAAAGGTTTCTCTCCCAAGAAGAGGTGGTTATTTAGATAATCCACTACTTAGTCAGGGATCATACTGGCTCTACTGGTTAGAAACCTTAATACCTCAATACAGTTTTGTAACGGCTAAATGAATATAGGACCACGTGTCAATTTCTTTGTAGCCTTTACTTTTAGATTGTCCACTATGTTCACTAGCTAGTCGCTAACTTTGTCTGTGTGTTGTTTGGTGCTGGGCAGGTAGTGCACAGTAGGTTTATCACAGCGGCCTACTGCGGCTGGAAATGATGCTGATGAGAAGGTGAGAGTGAATCAAAACAGTAAAGCTGTGAGCCGTGAAACCAAAACAATGAGTTGAAAGACGCTAAAACGCTGCATAGAACTGAGGAGAACTACAGAGTTGGGTTTGGGTCAGGGGAGATCATTCTGTGGGTTAAGACTTTTAAATCCCAGAGAGGGACTTTATGGCCACACAGAAAAAAAGGCCAGAGAGATAGATCAAAATATATACATCTCTATACAAGCAAATAATTATACTAGGTAATACAGTATATACAACAATACACTATGGACTAATGTGGGTACGATCAGTCAAGATACAGTGTGCGCCCTGGTTAATTTCATCAGCACACAAGTTCTAATTGTAGTGGTTGACCTGCCCACCAAATTTCAAGTCTTACAAATTTTTCAGATATCCTGCTGACAGAGAGGCAAACAAACAAACCAGCAGGGGAAAACAGAACCTCTATGGTGGAGGTAGTAATCCTTTAGCAAGTCAGCACAATGAATAATAATATCTGTGTGTCCATTAACAGTCAGTACACGAGATCACCTGGATGGGACCAGCAGCGCTCATTACACTTAAAGTGCAACTCCTCCTGCATCAAAGCCAGTAATAATCAAGCACGAGCCTGCCATTAATTCTGCCTGGTAACCAATCCCAACCCACATTTTAAAGATGCAAACCCGGACCCCACCACCACTCCGAACCCCCTCCCCTCTGTCTCATTAGTATGCAATGCTTTGGCGAGGCTACGCGTGCCGATGATGGCTGGAGACCCTCAGGCAGAGTTTCAGGCTAGATTTTAATGGGGCGGTAAGGGTCAACAGGAGAGGAGAGAACAATAAGCCTCTCCAGTTTCCTGTGATAGGCGTTTCGGCAGGACCGGGTACCCCGAGGGGGGGGGGACCTGTTGGGGTTTGAATGCAGAAGAAGTTGACCTTCAAAACAGTGTCAAACTCTATTCCCTGTAAAGCTGCAGAGTTTCAGGTCGGCTGCCTTTGAGTCCTGGCGGTTGGCAATTAGCTGTCACATTGGCATACAGGCCAACAGCGCTTCACTAACAATGTTGTGATAATAGGCTAAATGCTGAAGGGACGCAGACGTCCCAGTGGAGATGTTACCATTCTTTTGATGTGGCGTTGAGCTGGTAATTGTCTTTCGTCTACCTGCTTCCAATCGCTCTTATTCCTCTGATTTCCTTTCCTCTCTTTTTCTTTTACATGGGCTCCATAAACATGAAAACAGGACTATTTGACTTCTTTTTTAGATTGCAGGTCTGGCAGCTTAAGCTTTATCCCTGCTGTACTTACTGTAAAAGTGTATCTGGATAGGAGCAGCAGCCAAATGTAAAAATATATAATCACTAATTGTATTTATTGTTTATTACTTTGAATGTCTTTCATACCTTATGCATAGATACATTTGAATATATATGCATGAATGTCCCCATGCAAACACTCCCTTACTGTACGCTTTTAGGAACTGTCAATACATTTGTTGTCATATTTTCCAAGAACTACACATGACAATTAGTAGTTTTGCCTGTTAAATAAAATAAGTGGAGCATAGCGTTCCTTCAGGCAGAGCACTGGAGTCGTGCCTTTATTAGCTGATTGGCGTCAGCTGTTTCATTCATGCTTCACAATAACTGGCTCGTGGCTATCAGCTGACTTGTAACGTCCAATCATATTCGTACAGTTGTCTAATGTTCAAGTATTTCTTTATCAAAGGGGGGTTTTGGTCTCCTAGCAGAATCTTCTTTGCAGCTTGAATTCTTTTAACACTCCCTCAAAGAGCAGAGTCCAACCATTTGCTATAAATGGTCAATTATTTGCCCTGTCTGACTGAGAGGCAATAAAATGACTGTATATTTCATGATGTATTTTGACCTGCTACACTTCAAAATATATATATATTGAGCAGAGCTTTACCCTAAACATCTCAAATCGCTTTCTTTCCCGAGAGTTGGATGGGAAGATTGGTACAACTCTCATGTCTGTCCGTTAAATATAAGGCTTCAGCCAGCAGCAGTTGGAAACAGCTAGCCTGACTTTGTCTGAACAGTTTCTTGGAAGATTGCAGTGACTTTTGACAAGAAAGCGAATACATTTCCCAAAATGTTGAACGACTTCTGTAACCTGCAAATCACCAAATCAACCCTTGCGTTTCCTGTAAGGCAAAACACTTGACTTGTGTAACAAAACTGGAAAAAGATTTAAGAAATGAAGCTTCTCTGCAGGCTGTTTCTTTGGATCAGCAGTCACTGAGGAGCATCCACCTATATCAAAGGTGGAGGATTCCAACTAACTGATATCCAACATGTACAAAGACATTGTCTGTCTCTAGTATTACAGAATATGTACTGAAGCTACAACAGAGGAAAATCTGACCTGGAAGAAAACTGCACTCCAAGCATCAGTTTCAAACCCTGTTGTCGCGCTGCATACAGCGACTGTGTGAATGAAACCAATAAACGGCGGCCCCAAGGCGTTCTGACCCAAACTGGACCTCAAACCGTCATGCCCAAAAGCTACAAGCTGCTCTGGTGTCTCAACAAGACACACATTAACCTTTCCTCCGTTATTTTTCTGTGGAGATCTCCCACTTTGAAGTGCTTCCATTTAACCTTCATTTAACTTTTGTGTCATGCACTCCCCGGCGCCCCACTTTGACAGCGGAAGCCTTTAGAAGTCAGAAAAGGCCTGCGGCTATAGATGGCATATCAGCACATCTGTCTGCTCCGGCGCCAGGTTGTGTGAGTGAAGAACTGGCTGTTCGTTCTCCTGCGAGTGTTCTGCCACTTACTGACTGGATCTCACTGTAGCTCAGTGTCAGGAAGACACTTTGAAAAGACATTATCCTGATCTTAAAGGGGCAATGAGTCTGATTTTTACTGGTAATTATTCAGACCAAAAACCAAAACACAGAGCTGAAAGACTCTAAAACACTCTGTAAAGCTGAGGGGAACTGCAGGATTAGGTGATAATTTTCTCTCGGTTCGTCACTATAAGACACCCCTTTCACAGCAAACATAGTCATTTGATCCACTGATATATAAATATTGGTCAGTGCAGCTTTAAGAATTAAAGAAACAACATTAACTGACTTAAGGTCGTGTAAAACTTTCCAGGTTTACAACAAAATGTGGACAAAAACAGGTAGACTTTATGGAACATACTGCAAGGGAAGACACAATGATTACTTGGTAAGCAGCGAAGCTCAAAATCTCCACATGCACTGGTATTTAAAGGCCGTGAAACCCTATACTCTCAATCATCTTCTTACTATTAGCAAAGCGGTCCTGCACCAAGACCTTTTCTTAATGGCAAAGTTAGAACATCATTTGTTATTTCTCATAAGAGATTTCTGTTTTTTTCCTGGGCTCTTCCTAGTACTTTAAAGTGGGTGTGGCTTAGTTGGAAAAAGGCGATGTCACGTCCTTCAATGCACCAATCAGGATTTAGCAATTACATCCAAACGTGATTACAGTTGTGGGGTTGTTTGCTTATGTTGCCAGGTCACTGTCAATCAGACCTGCTCAAACCACACCCACACAGTCCTGATGAAATAGATTAGCTGAGTTTCTAAATGTCAAACTCTTAATAAATCATTCCTTGGGATATGTCTTGTTTTAACTTAAACTTTGATTGTTGCTTATTTAGTCATAAACGTTTGATGTTATAGAGAAACCCCCCCCCCAAGATTTGAAACCAAGTTTTCAGGGGCTTTAAAGATGCCCCAGCTCCACACATACACATAAAGGCATTTTAAACTGCTCTGTGACGGACAGCTACACATTTCTCGATCTCAGGCCAAAAAAGCTAGCAATGAAGCAGCGCTATCAGCTATTTAGCTTGATGAGACATTTCCTACTTACAATATGTTTCGTACTTACAAACTGTTACTTTCTTACCTGCTGTGACTTCTACATTACCGTCAGCTATGGGCCACTGTTCACTTGCCATAGATTTATCAGGTTGAGAAAAGTCAGTTTAATTGGCAATTTTAGAAGTGCCCTTACAATTTCTATTAACATTGGCTCTCCAAACATTTCAACAAGATAATTCTTGTTTTATGGCTTTGAAAGCAGTTGGCCTTCCTTTGCTTTAACATGTTATTAAAAATTTCCTTTGGTGTTTTTTGTTTCTCCACCACACTCTTTTTGTGGTGTAAAGCTGCTACTGGTTTTGTGTAAAGCACCAATAGTTTTACTTTTTTTATATGACAATTTCTTTGTTGTACAAATGTACAAAATACTACGAATAGTGGACAGACATATGAATTTAAACTGGCTTTATATAAGCTGAAACATGCAACCATCTGACTCTACAGATCCTGTTCTATCCTATTTACTGTCTAACATATGCTCATATATATATATATATATATATATATATATATATACATACCTGAATGTATGTTAATGTAGCTCTTTTCCAATGATATTTATCATTTTATGTATTATGACTGTTAATTCATTCAGTGTGTCATTATTAGTCACCTCAGGTGACAGACCCTGTCTTTGCATAATCTGACTGGAGAAAATCAGCTGGGATTTTGACACTGACTCCAGATTTTCCATCTAATTGCAGTTTTTATAGCTCTGTAATAGACTTATTAACCAAACAAGTCTTCAAACGGAGCGCTTTGATTTGGGTTACACAAGCGTGACTGCTGTGTGTAGCATCATCCGGCGCTGGAGGGAATAATGAGTCCAGAAGGAAAATCGTTTTTGAGCATCTGAGGTTGTGACAGTGTTTCTCGGGCTTTAGCAGAGATGAAGTCAGACAGTGAAGATCTGGTTTTCTGCTTTGATCTGGCCTGCCTTCCCACTTAACTTCTGATGACACTGCACTTAGAGAGGGCAGCGTGAAGCTTTCCCCTCTGACTTTCACCTAAGATGCTCTGAATATTGAGCCCACGTGGAAAAATGCAGTGTCTCAGCTGCTTAAGAGGCAGGTGAAAGGGAAAATGTTCTACTGATCACAATTTGAGTAATCCTGTGCAGAAGCAGCTGCAGCTCAATATCAGTGCGACATGCCTGATTTCTGTACATTCACTGTATATCTTGAGCATTTTTGCATGACTGTATGCCACATTTGCAGGCACAAAGCTTCAGCCTGCACATAGAGGGCACTCTTAGCTCGGTTTGCAGTCCCACCATGTAATACCACTGGGAAGTTATTTATAGAGGCTGGCTTCAAAGGAGGAGAGAGAGCAAGTTTTACTGAGGTGATTTTGCTTTTGTGTGAGACAGAAAGGACAGCTTGGAGTCTTTTTGTCTTCAACTTTACAGACTGCCTTCACATTCCCTAATCTCTATCATTTAGGAAAAGAAAATTATACAATGCTAAATGGGACAACTCTAGAAGGTCTGAAATGTCTCTGTTGCAGCGACAGCAGTGGTTTTCAAAGTCCACCCTGAAGGAGGATTCTCATTTGATTTTGGACAGTTCGGTTTAGATAAAGAGACTCCAAAATGTGCCGTCATCACACACAGGATTTCTCTGGCTTTATTGACAGTGAGTGGGAGGCCAAATTTGTGGACTCCTGTCAGCGCTGAGGGTGAATTTTCTGGTTTATGGGCAGATTTTGTGCTGCACAACTGTCAGCCTGACTATGAAATAAGCCTTGGGTGTAAAAGCTCAAAAACAAGCAAATAAACTCTTTCGAATCAATCATCGTCAGCCTCAGTGTCACTGTGTGGAGCAGGTTTTTCAATCATTGATTATATTTATCAAGCTGATCGGGTTCATCAATTTAGGAAAGAGCCCATAGTGTCTGCTGAAATTCAGCATCAATAAAGAATCTCCACATTCAATTTTAGACAGCAGCACAAAACCACAAACAAACAAGGCCATCGGCAAGAAGACTGGCAGCTTCTACCGGTGAAACGCCAACGTTTATGTCTCCCAAAAAAAATGCCTTTCCTTGGCAGCGTGTCCTTGTTTTGTCCTCAGTGTGTGTTGTTTTTTTGCTTCACATGAAAATTACAGAGTTTAATAACTAGCAAGCAGACTGTTCATCAGAGACACGTTTCAGAGTCATTGGCTTCTTGTGTTGTGAGAAATTAAGATTACAAATGAGTTTGATCTCTGGTAATTATGCAGAAACAAGCAAAGTCACTTTCCTTTCTTTGTTCTCAGATTAAATCTTTCTCATGTTTTTCATCGGGACGTAACAAGAGCTGTTTTGTACCCAACTTTATACATGTCATACGGAGCGACGCCTGCGAGCTGGTTCAGGCTGTCAACTCGAGCTGCACTGCCACCAAACACACACTCCCAATTTGGCGGTCTATTTAAGCTGCAAAGATTTCCCATCTCTCCCTCTGCCTGTCAATGGTACAGCTGCCCTGCATCAGTATTGCTGCCTGTTCCTTCAGCCACCACCCCAGCATCCACCTGCAGGCTCCGGCTAGGGGGTTTAAGATATTTGCTCATCATTCCCTAGTATCTCTATGTAAACATATCTTCGGGGAGTGATGAGGTCGGAGCCTAGACGCCAAACTCTAACTATGTTGAGCTGCTGTAATAAACATTTCAAACGTGAGTTGTCTGACTGAAATTTAATTGAGGTACTTGTACTTTACTTGAGTACTTAAAAGAGATGATGAGAGCCGTGAGACTGAAACAAAACGTTAAAGTTGTGGGCCAGTAAACCAAAACAATGAGCTGAAAGATGCTAAAATACTCCATGAAGTCATTTGATTTATTATTGTTATACAAAAAATGAATTAGTGCAGCTTTAAGTAAATTATCTGAATGCTTCTTCCACCACTGATTTCAGCTTGTTACCTTCAATAAAAGAGGAAGTAAGTACCAGCTTCCCTTTGACAGCAGGAAGCAAAAACACAGTTAATTGGAACTGTACAAAATGAGCTTATTTTGCTGATTGTAATTAATTGTTATTCGTAATAATGGCATGGCAATGAGCAAAATGTCCAAAAAAAACCCAACCAAAAAATCAGAGACACAAGACAACTTTCTGACAATATAATAAAACAATCATAATATTGAAGGAGACGGTAAAGTAGGACATGCAGAAGCTGGCGGGACACACACCGAGAACTGTAGAGAGCAAACAGCATAACAAATAAGACCAGAGACATCGAGGACGCCACAAACACACCATTAAACATAACGCTACAGTATGTGCTGACATCAGAACATCAGAAAACAGAACAATTTGTGCCGATTTGGCAGTGGAAATTCATTTATCTCCGACACTGCGTCACAGGGGTATTTTTTATTTTACGTAACCTTTATTTAGCCTGGTAAGGAGATTAAGTATACTCAGTGATAACGACTGCCAGGCAGGAGGGACAAGGCTAATTGTGTTGGAAAGCAAATGGGTGAAAAAATGAAATAAAGTAAAAACAAGTATTCTCGGAATCCTCAGTTTGTGTTAGTCCAGTATTTCCAACTTTTCTTTTAAAAAAAAATCCCATGCCACACACACAACTGGGAGATAAATCACAGTTGAGACAGAGGATGTTAAAAAAAACTCACACACCGAGGAGGAGGGGGCAAAAAAATCATCAAACAAACAAAAACAATAGATGACACAGACTTTTCTCTTGGTTTCACACGCCGATGTCATTAATCATGTCCTTCAACCCGGCGGTGCAGAGATTATGTGCTCGGCTGCCAAAGTTGGGCAAAAGTAGGGCACCAGTTTGGTATTTAATTACAATCAAACTGCTGACGTCCAAACTAATATGCTGCAAGTCACAGCAGTTTCTCTTGACGCTTCTCGTGCTCATCTCTATCTCACCAGCAAAAGCACCTTGCACTGTCTGTGTCTGCTATAATTTATTACTCAACTGTTTTACGTAACCATAAAAATACACTGCGATCCCAACCTCCAGCAGTAGAAGCTTGACTCGGATTCTGTCCTATGCATGTGAATTAATGTAATTATTCCAAAGATTAATTGGGAGTAGATGTACAAATATTGAAGACTGAAGCGTGCACAGGTCTGAGCTGAATTCTGATCTGTCCGTCATGTAATTATAGCCGTCCGCCCTGCAGGAGTGTCACTACGGGAAGTTGGAATGCGCAGGAAGAGTTCACTTCAGGCTCAGGTGCCAGCACGTCTCCAGCCCTTTCCATATTGCTTCTTTCCACCTCTCAGCTTGCTAAAAACCCATCCGGCTTCACTTAACGTCACATCACATCATCATATACTGATTCCTGACTGTACGCTCTTTGCATGAATTCAAGATGGGTTTTTTTTTTACTGATGGTCCTCATGTGTCTGCTTGAAACGCAAAAGCAGGTTCGAGCAGGACACGAGGAGGCTTTAATCACAGTCAGTTCTTCTGATGAGCCGGCCGCCTCCTGACCTATCACACTGCAGGCGGCTATACTTAGGCATGTCCTGCCTACGGGGCAAGGTTACCCAGAATTCATACAGCAGCAGGTTGCATCTTTCATGCCATGACGTGAGGTAAAAAGGTCACCTGTCTGGGCACCATGTCAGACTGAGGATGAACAAACACATCCTCTCTCTTGCTCTGTGAAGTGAAACTGCACCAGATACTAATAGACCTCTGAGGTTGTAATTCATCACACGCCTGATATTGTGTTTTTTGTTTTAGTTGTGTAAGGTATCTGCACAATATTTTGTCCACAGTCAGCTGCAGGAAGTATTGCACGTCTTAAAGCCCCTGAAAACGTGGTTTCAAATCTTAATTTTTCTCAATGGCCTTAAATATTCATGACTAAATATGCAAAAAGAATTTTTTGGAAAAATTACTATTTTTATTAGGTATTATTTATCAAGAGTTTTACACCCTAAAACTCAGCTGACCTGCTTCATCAGGGTGGGTGCGGTTTGATCAGATTTGATTGACAGTGGCCTGGCAACATAAGCAAACATTCCCACATCACATTTTGATTCAAATATTGTTCAATTCTGGTTGGTGCTCAGAAGAACATGACATCACCATTTTCAGCGGAGTCCCGCCCACTTTAAGCCACATGTTTTAGTAACATAAAAACAGACAACCTCTCGTGAAACAACCACAGCTGTTCTGACTTGTGTCATGTCCTTGTAGGATTACATCACTCACTTTAAGAAGCTGATTGAAAAAAACCTGGTTTTCAGGGCCTTTAAGGTTTCGCAGTAATGTTCCACTAAAACCGGAAAATTCATACTGACCTTCTCAGTACCTGGTGCATGATATGAAACTGTGATTTTGAGCTTCAGTATGAAACGTTTTCTCATATTTAACAAACAAAACATATAATTAGTCTGTATTAGATTTCCTTTGTTTCCTTTGTCAGGTGTGTCAGGTGGATTACCAACATAGGGCAACCTTATCGCCAGACAAAAACACTGATATTGGGCAAATCTGCAAATCTTATGTTCAACAATGTTAATGTTCAGTGCTAACGTTTTAAAAATTCTTTCTTACTAAAATATCTTTGCATTGCAACTACAGTATGATTGTGGTTAGGAAAGACTGTGGTTATGGCAAATATGTAGTTATGGTATGGTTATGGTTAGACAACAGAAACACTTGGTTAAGGTGAGGTTGTTTATAGTTTTTTTTAAAAGCTAATGTTAATTGCAGATTTTTGATAAGACACGAGCTCTGGTCTCCTGCATGAACATCCACATGCTTACTTTCCACCTCTTTACATATGGACATAAATCATGAGGTCTGGAATTGTCCAATATGAGCGTAATTTGTAAGGATACTCAGCTGGGTTAGGTGTACAGCTAAAGCTTTAGAGAAAGCCGTCTAGCTTAGCCTCTGGGAAAAATGACATCAAGGACTGTTGGCACGGGACTCATATAGTGAGGAGGAGTGGTGCTATCAATACACTTCCTGTCTCAAAGAGAATTGGATTTGCAATTTCAGCATATCTCTTTGCTCATCATCTACCCCTAATTGGCAGAAGTAGAAGCCATTTCACAATAATGAACACCTCTCTGCTCATTATATAAAGAACAATAGAGCATAAAAATGAATCACTTTCAATGTGTTCCCCAAATTACCTCACCGATAGACTTTCTCTGCTGCTGCACTGAATCTTACAGCTCTGGCACCGACGTGGTTCCTAATGGCAGAGCGAGCGCAGCAGTGCTGCTTCACGAGGTCAGGTAGCATCAATGACTTCCCCTCCTCAAGTTTACTCCCTGGGAAGAGAACCAACTCTTCCCTTGAACCTTTTATGGATCTGATGTGCTCTTCCTCACCCATTAGCTTGCCTGATGGTAACATGGCCTCCCTGCAGACCAGCTCATACTGCGCTCAGCTCAGAAAGGCCAACTGTGGAGTTCAGTGCAGGTGGGAAAACCTAAAGCTTTTTATTCACCTTTAGTCTGTTGCACCAGCAGGAGCAGATCGCAAGTTAGGGTGTAAAGACAGTGTTCACAGAACATTTAAAAACAGTTTGACACTAAAGCTGTGTTAGTTAAGGTACATCTTATTAAAGCTTAAAGGGATAATATTTGAGCGATTCCAGCCCTAATCAAGAGTAAATTAATATCGGGTCATCTAGGCAACAGCAAAGAAACACAGAGGGCAGTTAGCTTTAACATCATCACAGTCAAAAAAATAAAGGGGCTACTTGGTAGTGCCACTTCTAATTTTAAGGGTAAATAAGCTATGGCACTGTATGCATTAATCTTTCCTGTCAGTTTTAAAAAGCATTTGCCTAAAGGACCACTGAAATAAGAAATACATTTTCCAAGTTCTTATTCTTTGTCCCTGCATTAATTGTTCGGTTATGTTTTGGTATACGCCAAATAAAGAAATCATTTTTGAGTATTATACGTGACATTAAATATTATTTTTTGATGACACATCCATTTAGGGGTGTATACACAAATATATCCCCTCGATTATGATTTGGGGCGACCAGCTAACCACTCTGTACTTGACCGTTAGCTTGCGTAGTATTAGCTAGCAGAGCTATATCATGGTCAGAGGTGTATGTTTAAATTTCAGTTGTTTACATTTCCAAAACAATGTGGTTGCAGTCTAATTTGTTCATTTCTCTCTCACCCTCGTCCTCCAAAACTAACAATGCAGGTGAGGGAGGTGTAGGTGGAGCAGAAATATCCTCTCCAACGGCTCCAAGCTAGCACTACCGATAGCGAGCTAATCTGCTAGCATGTTTACTGCTGGCTGACCAGTATTAGCTTTTTGAACTTTTAAAATGTTATAGACCACATTGTTTGACTATGTTGTTTTAGAAGTTTTTATAAAAAAAAATTACAATCAATATATTTCAGTGGGAATTTATTACTTAAAAATGACAAGTGTTGTCTTTTTACAGTTGTACTACTTTTTCAAAACTAAATAGCGGTTACAGAATAAAGAAATGCAGCAGGTTGTTCAATTTTTTCTTTTACTGTAATGAGTTTGATACATTTTTCAAGGACAAGGTTGTATTATGCGCTACTTCAACAATTATCTTCTTACGGTACATGTAGGCAAGCTAGCAAGGCAACAAAAAAGTACCATACTGATGCCCTCTGTCTTGCCTTGCAGGTAGCAGTCCCTCGAGAGTCTCCTGCTTTACTGGGACTTTAAGGGGGCACTGCAGCATGTGTAAATGGCTTATTCATCAGACAAATACTCAAATCAGAGTTTGACCAACTGGTGGATCCCACTGCTGCTGTGCAGCGTTAGCAAGCATTAAAAATGGCACTGACTGGCCCAAGAAGAACTACAGTAACACCTCAAGACAAGGTGATAGCTGCAAAATTTTTGGTACTGACTAGCCGAGACAGGAACAACATGTTCATTGTTATTTAAACTGGAAAAAATAAGCTGCTGAGGCGTGGTTCAGAATGAATTGCTGACATGGGATTCCTGTGAGTCACTGTGATATTTGATAAATTTTTCTCTTGATACAACCGTCCAAACAGTCTTGTGGCTGCAGTAGCCTACTTTACAGAGTGTTCCAAAATATCTGCTGTACATCTCTAAAAAAGGGTGACTCAATAGATTAAAGTTTAGGCAGGAAGTTACAATGTGCTGCTATTGTAACCAGTGTATTTACACTCTGTGCTGACCGCGGAGCTGCAGTGAGAGTGTGGTAAATAAAGTGTGACCAGAGACCATAGCAGGGAGCCTTGTTAGTGCCGTAGCCCGCGGACGTAATACAAACTCAAAGGACAGACAACACAGAAGGTGAAAGCAGCAAAAAAAAGACATTTAATATACTGTTTGAAAGCTGTCTCTCTCCTCTCCTCGAATGAGTCTCCTTTTGTTGTGGCAGAGCTCGATGTGTCCACAGGCCAGAATAACATTACACTACAAACAGGTTCCCTGAAGCAAACCAAAGCAGAGGTCTGGCTATTCCTCAGAAAATCTTTCTCCGTTCTGAAAGGCTTTAGTTCTGTGTACAACATGGAAACGTACTTTCCTTACTCTCTAACTGCCAATTTCCATTTCACTGAAAGATGTTCACTTTGCACAGAGTTCCCTCTTCTCAGTTCTATCTTCCCCAAGTCCTATCCCCATCTACACACACTCTGTATAGCATCTATCCTCTTATTATATCTCATGAATAATTTAGGGGCAACTGCTTTGTTTCCAACACACAACTGTTGTTGTGCAGCTGTGCAATAAATCATCTTTCAGAGTTGATTCATGCTAATGTTATGCTGGTGTTGTTCAGGCAAGATTTGTGTCTGGACAAACTTAACAGGCGTCCACACTTCTGTAAGTCTGATCTGATGGATTACTTTATCCCTCAAACAAATCAGATTTAATATTTTTTTCACGTTTTTTCATGTGAGTGAAGGCTATACAGCAGGATTACTTTTGAAGAATACAAGGTTAGGGACATGTAATTGTATTATCTTACTTACATACTCCAATAAATAATCCTTAGATACTTCGTGCTTTTATTTGACTTACAACCGCACTAGGAAAGATGTATATACAACTAGACTAAGACAGCCATGGTGGCAGCTCTGTGAGGCTGTACTTTCGTACATCGGTGCTTTGCACTTCATGCTAACGTCAGCATGCTCACAATGAAAGCACTAACATGCTGATGTTTAGCAGGTAACGCTTACCACATTCGCCATCTTAGTTTTGCGTGGTAGCATGCTTACATTTGCTTATTAGCACTAAACACAAAGTACAGCTGAGGCTGATGAGAATTACTTGAGTTTTGAAAGTATTGGACAAATTTAAAGTTTGACCCGATGATGGTGCTAGATGAGAGTTAAGGGATCACCAAAGTTATTAGAATTCATTCTGTGAGGAGTATGAATGTCTGCATCAAATTTCATGACAATCCATCAAATAGTTGTGTCACCACAAATGTCAACCTCATGGTGTCAGTAGCAGAACCATCACGGGATCACCAAAGTCATTAGGATACACTGTCTGGGAACCATGAATGTCTCTACAAAATTTCATGCCACTCTACTATAGTAGATGTTGAGATATTTCAGTCTGGACCCAAGTGGTGGACCAACTGACTGATGAACATTGCCACACTGCTAGCCTAGCTTAATATATACCAGTCTTATTAGCTTTAAAGGAAAACTATGGTCTGTTACGACTTGAGTTTATTAGCTCTGGCCATTGGTTCTATTGGTTATGATAAAACTGTAGTCACCAAAGTAATTCCTCAGCTCTTGGAAGGCTGCAACATTGCTAAAAAATAATGGCAAAATTGGGCAAGAAACCTAAGTGGCCAGATGAACATACAAGCGAAACGTTTAGCCAGGTTAGCTACTACTTTATTTGTAGGTAAAACCAAAACTGAGCACACCTGTAATGTCACCAACGGCGTGTCAACACAGGAGGTGTTTCAGCCGCGTTTTTCATGCGTGTCTAACGGAACAGATACACTTCTATTTTAATCAATCCAGCTGTCTACGCTGCGCAACAGCTTGTGTTTCACTCGCGTTATGTACGCGTAAACACGACCCTATGCATATTTCTACACTTCAAGTCTATTTTCATCCATTTTACGCACGTTTTGAGTAAGCTTTGCTAACCTTGGGGTTTGTCCACAACCTGTATGATTGTCTGACTGAACTGTAGTTTCATCAGAGAGAAGCATCCCATCCCCTCTAACCAAGATAGTAGTAGTAGTAGTAGTAGTAGTTTCAGGGATCAAATTCAGGTGTCAGTAAGTACAATTTGGCTCCCAGAACACCAACAGATGAATCTAATCTTACTGAAAACCAAAAGGTGTCTGATACAGCAGTGAATTTCCATTCAGACAAGCTGGATTCACCATTGTTCGATATGGACTTTCTGGAAATTCAGGTTCAAACTTCTCGTTACCACTGGGAGTGGTCTGAAATTGTGTTGAATCCCCCAAATTCCAGAGAAAGTGAAAAGGTTTGAATCATCACTTCTTCTGTGGAGATTTCCCATCCATTTCCTCAATGATTAATCTGGGCAACCAGGATGACTTTAGAGCTTCACAATTCACAAAGACGTGGCAGCATCTCTTTATCATTTACAATTGCTTTATTCTGACACAGTTTGCAGGTTTAAGTTGCTGCAGGGTTTCTGGTCTTCTTGAAATAATGTATTGTACCAGATGCCACGACAAGATCATTATAACTGAACATGTAATACAGCGTGGGTTAGCACAAACACAACCACACACAGGTGCAGATAAGGACGTGCGCACACACACTCATACACAGAGAAATCATTTAATAACATAACCCCTGGCAGAACTTCATTTCGCGTTTCGCTTTGTCTGCTCAAGTCTACATTTTTCATGCAGTATTAGCTGCCTCGCTGCTGTTTCCCTGCGGTGATCGCTAAACCAGACATCAATCAATGCGATGCAACGGGTGTTGAAACACGGAAAGAACCTCTCTTAATTAAGGGATTCAATTTAAACCATGAAAATTGATTTTACTAAAGGGCCTGCAAAGCAATCAGATAAACAAGGTGACATATTCATGTAATCATTGTAATTAGTTTTGTTCCGAGAGTTTGTAATAAAATTTGACCTCATCATGGAAAATATTTCATCCCCGCACTCGAGTTGTTTTTGTGCTATGTGAAGGTTAGAAATTGTGTTTCCTGCAGTGTGGCAGTTCTGCTTCTTCTCCTTCTTCATTTATAAAGCAAAGTTACATTCATGCTGCTGGTAAAGTTTGTATTTGTGAAACAAGTAAGGTATAAAGAGGAACGTGGAGCTGTGTGGTAGGCAGCAGTAATGCCCTTGACGAGCTTCAGGCAACAGATTTCCTCACAACTGGAACAGGGCACTGAGGGCAACACGATCACAGGGCGGCTGAACGCCTGATGTAAAGGGACAGCTGGCAATAACACAGTAAACGCATATATTAGCCAGGTGGGTACTGTCAACCTGACCAGCAACTAGGAAAAGAAAGACAAAAACATGTTAAATTTAATTTCTTATTTTGTCTGTATTTATCCTACTATACTGCAGCCAGCCACCAGGGGGCAATCGAGATGTTTTGGCTTCACTTTTGGGAGCTGTCATGTCGTCCATCTTTATATACAGTCTATGGTTTGAACCATAAGTGCGTGTGTTTAAATAAAATAGCAATTATTCTTAAAATTGCTGTTGAAATCAATGGAGTCAAAGTAAATTTTACTTGATTTTTGCCAAATATTAGTTCAAACCGACTTATTTATAAATAGTTTATATAGAAACAAACCTATGTTTGATGTTAGATTTAAAATCTATTCTGACTTGTTTTGAGTATGGATCAGATTATCTAGTGCTGACTATGCAAGGCTGTTTGACTTAATTCAAGTAAATATCACTTGTCTTGTCTTAATTAGCAATTTCATCTTATTTGGGGTTATGTTTAGCTCGATACAAGGGACACGTCTGTTACAGATCCTGCAGTATGCTTTAACACTTATTTTAAGCTCTGAAGTTTCAAGACAAAAACATTTTATTTCAAGTCTAGTTTTAGTGTTTTGGCTTGCATGACGGTATATTCTCAACTTGTTCTTGGGACAAAATATCAAATTAAGCTTTAAACTTTAGTCTTTTGTTTCGCATAAGTTCATCTTTTCAACCTGTTACATTCCACTGACTGCTAACATGCTCACAGTGACAATGCTGATGTTTAGCAGGGAATGTTTACCTTGTTCACCATCTTAGTTTAGAGTGTTGAGTGCATGCTAACGTTTGCTAATTCGTACGAAACACAAAATACAACGAACTAGTAGTTTTGCGGGTATTTGATAATAAACCAAAGTAATGGACAAACTTTTTTGACCTGATGATGGTGCTAAATGAAAAGTCAGGGGATCATTAAAGTCATTGAGACTCATATCAATATCTGAACAAAATTTTGTCCCAATCCATCAAGTAGATGTCGAGATATTTCACTGTATAACTGAAAACGTTGACCTGCTTGTCGCGCTAGAGGAAAAGTCAGAGCATCACCAAAGTCAGTAGGATTCATTCTGGGGACGATCACATTTTATGGCAACCATCATCAAATATCCAATAGTTGGTGAATCATTTCACTGGTGGCTGGACATCTTAACTTATTTTAAGAAATCTTATCAAGTGAAAATCACTTACTGCACCGGCAGCCATATTTGTTTGTTTCAAGCTAAAGAATGCTCATATCTAAAATGTTTTCACTTACATGTGAATGGGCATTTTTGCAGTGTAGGACATTTCCAACTGTAGCCCCTTGTGACTGGAGAGAAAAAACAGCACATGAAGAGTAAGATTAGGTGATTCCTCAGCAGATTGTCAACTGATGTTTGATTGAAATCTGGCAATGATCTTGTCAATCTGTCACTGCATGATGGACACTGGCAAGGTCATAGGCTTCTGTTGGTAACTAAATCTAGTGCGGCCTACAGTGTAGAAAGACAAATGCTCAGCTCGTCCATTAACGGTGCTGCGTTTTCGTAATCTGATCGAGTCACAACTTAACATGTCAAGACAAATTGGCGTCTCACTCACTCTCTGTGATGTACAGGTAGCTCTGTGACAGGAATCTGAGAAGCTAATGAGAAGAAATGAGGGCCGCTTTGATTTCCTGAGCGGCCAGGCTTGTGTTCATATGTTTTTTTTTTCATCCTAATTCACTTTGGTTTGTGTAGCTGGTTTGGTTCGGTGTCTTTTGAAGTAAGATGTGTTAGTCGGCCTCTTAGAATTTTCCTCACACACTCTGTTGGGTGTTGTTTCTCCTCTGTGAAAAGAGAAGTAAAACCTTCTAGTTGGTCTCCGGAAATGTATTTCGAAGAAAAGGGTACCGCTTTGATGGAGCGAGTGGTTCATTTTTCTCTAATCATTAAGTCAGCAAAACAACTCTGAGACATTGGGAATGTCAGAAGAAGACCTTACATTCTTATTGGTTAATAAAAAGCCACATTCAGCTTCAGTGGTTGTTTGAGAATACACTGTGTACTGTAGGAAGACTGACTCAGGCTTGGCATATATATGATTAAATGCCACATGACATGAAATATGTCAGTTTCTGTTGCTTATTATTATATTGATAATCTATATATTCAGGTACTTTTGTTGTGCTACCCAAGTCGTGCGGGGCAGTTCTTCTCAATGCAGAAGTACTGTAGACGTCAGAGATACCAGACACCTGTCCTTGGGCAAGAAAGAGAACCTCAATTGCTCCCGATGGTTAGGTTAGCATCTTGCATGGTAGTTAGCTGCCATTGGTGTGTGTGATTTGGATATTACTTTCTATTTTTCCTCCCAGCTGGTGCTTTGAATGTTGGCAATTATTTTATTAGCAGCTATAGTTCATAACTTCCTGTCTGGTTCATTCTTGATTGAACGTGATAAGTAAATAAAGTGCATGAAAACGATTTCACAGTTTGAGGGCTACATCTGTCACTGGCTCTTTTCACATGTGTTTAGTGAAATTCTGTTTTCCCCAAAAGCTCTAGGCCACATCCTTCACCCACTGTTGGCCTCGAAGGAAGCTCTCCAGTGTGACCATTTCAATCAAACACTGTGGACAGTTTGCATCTGACTTGTGCCCTTGGCAGTAGCTGACAGCTAGCCTGACAAATGAATCTCTAGATACCATGCTCCTAAGAAGAGTCAAGTCACAGATATTCATGTTACAGTTAGATATTTACCTAATATTCCTAAAGTTTAATCTGCAGCGTTGTGGGTCAGGAGCTGAAAATGTACAGTATCCAGTGGTGGAATGTAACTAAGTACATTTACCCAGGTACTGTACTTAAGTACAAATTTGAGATACTTGAGTATTTCCATTTCATGCTACTTTCTACTTCTACTCCACTACAGATCAGAGGGAAATATTGTACTTTCTACTCTTCTACTATTATTTGATGACTTAAGTTACAAGTTACTTTAAAATTTAAGATTTTTACATTCAAAACATATGAAGAGCTTGATGAAGATGATGCTTTGTTAAAAATGAAACTACCCAACAGTTTATACAAGTAGAGATGAAATAGTTGATTAATTGATTAGATGATTGACTGAAAATTTAACTATTTTGATTGTTAAGTCATTTTTCATACAAAAACATTTCATGGTTCCAGCCTCACAAATGTGCAGGTTTGCTGCTTTTCCTTTTAATTATTTTAATTTATTTTTTAATAATGTTGAGGCGTCACTTTGGGCTCTGGGTAATTGTGACGGCATTTCTCACTATTTTCTGTATTTCTACAAACCAATCATTTGATTATTGGAGAAATTAATCAGTATATTCATCCATAATGAAAATAATCATTAGTTGCATTCCTATAGAAAACAGTTAAAAATGAGCTCCACCTCAACCAACTACAACAGTAAAATGCTGCGTTTACATTAATGCATGAGGAGTAATAATCTAATGATATAATAAATAATTTTCCGCATCGAGTTTACTTCTAATACTTTAAGTACATTTTCCTGATTATACTTACATAATTTCACTTAAGTAAAAGTGAGAGATATTATTTTTAAAGTGTGGTATTAGACTCTGAATACTTCTTCCACCACTGACCATATAACTCAAGTGTTTCTTAAAAACATGAAAAATGGTCAACAACTTCCTAAAAAATAACCCACACACACATGTGCACCCATACTGGAGAGACCTTTTTTTATTTTTTACAGCAGATATTTTTGACTTGTCAAACACAGGTGCAACTGATTACCTCATTAATTTCTGCGCGGCAATAATAGCAGGAAGGAGCGGAGCCATCCATCGTTAATGGTATTAGCTCCACCTGTGCTTTTCCTGCAATGACAAGTCAAAATGTCTGCTGTGGAAAAGGTCTGTGAATGTGATTCAGTTGGAAATTATTATTTTTTCTCTCTCTCCGGAAATCAGTCAGTATAGTGGAAGACTCGTGTGTCTTTTGTGTGTAAATAAAGTCTTGCAGTTTGGGCAAAGTTTTTCAGAAACCAATGAGAAACATGCAGGGGGGGTTAGAGCTTCATTATCTCTGTGTCACATTAAAGCTCATACACCGGAGCCTTTCCTGGGCCCCTGGGGTGACCTGGGCTGTGTGGTTCCACCCGCCACACGTATAACACACACATCCAACACGCACAAGTTCACGCCCACACAGATGTAAATACACAGCATGAATGGACTCAGAAACACTGACTGTGAATACACACGTTCACATACTCGTGCACACACACACA
This sequence comes from Macquaria ambigua, assembly GCA_008360985.2. Classification (NCBI taxonomy): domain Eukaryota; kingdom Metazoa; phylum Chordata; class Actinopteri; order Centrarchiformes; family Percichthyidae; genus Macquaria; species Macquaria ambigua. Next base: position 100,149 of record VMKM01000357.1, read on the forward strand.
CAAAGTGACATAAATTGCGCACATGCTCAAGTTGTTACCTGTCCTATTTGTCCTCTCTCATTTTTCTTTTTCAGGTACTGTGCTATCGCTCTCTCTCTCTCTTTCACACACACACAAAAGCAACCGCACCACTCTCCCCGGCGCTGACAAGATACATGATGAACGCATCCACAGTGATTTATAATAACTCACTTCAGAGCGATGCCATTGCAGAGGAGGAAATTGAACAAACAGGCCATGTTATCTGTCACCAGATGACCCAGTTCAAGTTCAAGAAGCTGCCTGTCAAGTACAATTGACTGCACAACTGATATATTAGACCTTAATGGCAGCAGAAAAAAGAAGCTCTTAACGATTGCCTTTGCTGGGCATGTGAAGGTCCTACGGAGGGGTGGATTGCAAAAAGGAAACAAATGATTTCCTGAAGCAGCATCTTCCTTCCAAAAAAAAAAAAATCCATCTGATACAGACGCTAGTATGGCACTTTGAAGGGAGCAGTTTGATAGGGAGTTAGCTTATAGCGGATTAAAGGACATCTCTTGGCGAGAGGAATAGGTGTGAAATGGTTTATCACCTCTGTAGCTATTTAAACATCCAGCAGACACAGGGCAGCATTAGCATTCATTTGGAGTTGTGGTTCCACTCACCCAACAGAGTCCAGTGTTCCCTCTGCTTTTAGCTTTGTTTTAGTCTCCACTAACTCCTGAAATGTGTGGCTCTTTAGCTGCTAAATGCTCCCCTGTGTTCACCAGATGAGAATGAAGCGAAGATGCTAAGGCGCCCCGTAGAGCTGAGGGAGACAGCAGAGTAGGGTAATAGTTCTTTGCGGGTACACAATACGAGCGGCACCTTTCATATTACATGTAGTAATTTAATCCATCAGCTTTAACATTTTAGAACTTCTTTTGTTAAATGAGAAAGGGGAGGTTGTAGAAAAACAAGTCTATTTGTTTGGTATATGTACCAAAGCCCAGGCTTCGTATTGGCTCCTGCTGGAAAATGAACCTCTAGGTATATTTCAGCAACTTGTCTGCCATCATGTTTGGTTAAGTTTCTTCCAGTTGGTAGCAGTTACATAACATTTGAGTCAAATCACTGTCCCTTTGTATTTAATAAGCAGTAGGTTCTGACAGCCAAAGACCATCGTTGAGGGCCACAGCACTAACTGAGGTTTTTGATTCATGCGAGGAACATTTTATTTCAGATCCCACCAGTCTTCATAAAGGGTTTGCAAGACCGAATTTGTGCCTCGCAAATCAAATGTACAGGTGCTTGCGAAAGGCAATGCTGTGTTTTCCAAGAAAAAAATCCTCAAGGTTTCTGCATGTATTTGATCCAGTAACAGGGAGGATTTTGTTCCAAATTATGCAACACGCTTGTCACTGACAATTTCTCACGCACTGAGAATAAACGGCCGGCTGATAAGATGACAGCAACAAAACAAAACACAAAGTTACTGGCGTTATCAAGAAGCCTGTGAAACATATGTTGCAGCATATGGTCCAGAGAGGAGATCGGGATCTGATTTGCCGTCAGACAGTTTAACTCGGTGTAAAAAGTTTGAAAAACATCCCGGCACACGGCTGCTTTTGGAAAACACATTAACCTTTTCGCAGAGTGAAAAAGAACTGAAGGCACAGCTGTGAGGGCAAAGTGGAACCAGTGGAGGAGCATTCAGATTTGCAGTGTTGCACCTCAGCTCCCCGCTGACGTGACTCCAACAGGCCTTGTGCTTTTTTTTTTTTTTTTTCGTCACAGTGAACCTAATCATACACAAGCGCATCCACAGTGGGGGCAATCTACAGTCGCCTACAATTGCAGAGGAGGTAAAATTGCAATCAATCGACGTGGCAGGCGATCCCCAGGGGTCAGTTTACAGTTTCATTAGAGGAGCAGTAGAAAAGCTTCACAGTGACCCGGTGGACTGTGAATCTCACACCACTAAATTATCTCCTGTTTAGCTGACAAAACATTCTTTGGGACTCTCACTGGGCTGAGCTTCAAATACGGTTTGGTGTCAGTGCAGTTAAGACAGCCACTCACTACTCTGTGTAATATCAAGCTGTTAATATGCACATCACTGGGGACTCACACTAATACATTTTTGCTTTAAAATGCATAACTTTTGCTATGTTTACACCTAGCGTCCACACGAGTCCAGCATTTTATAACCCCTAAAACTGAGACCTTTTAAAACGCTGCTGACCCTGTTGTAGTTTAAAAACTCCAGGAGGAAACGGAGACTTTTTAAAACCATGATGCAGATACCCGCGTTCGCTTCCTCATTATTAGCCACGATTCCCTGATTTGTCACACCCCTATCACGTGACCCATTTCCGAAAAAAACAAACGACATCAACCTTGACTACCAATTACTTTCAGTAACAGTTCCACCTGGTTGTCGGTCCAAGCAGAGAAATCTCTGCTCTTACTTTTCTCCATTGCTGTTCTTCGTTTGTAGTATTTTCTGCAACTAACTAAGCAACCAACCGCAGAGTAGACAATCTGCTTCCTGTTTACACCAGCACATGCATGCCCAGTCATGTGATATGCGTTTTCAGCCGTGTAGTATGGACAGAGATTATTTCTGAAACGGTGATAAAACGCTCGTGTGTACGGAGATCGGAGAAAACGTATTAGTGTGGATGTAGCCTCAGATACCCTCCCAGAAAAAGATATAGCAAGTAATTTAACTAAAAGAATGAAACAAAAGTTACAAATGTCAGCTCTAAACCACGATTAGTCTTAATAAAATCTTCAGAAATGCTACTTGAAATTTAGCAGAAAGTTTGGCACACCCAGTCTGAGAGGCTTTCTCTGGTATACATGCTGACGCTTAAGCGGAAAACCATATTCCCAACAAGGGATATTTTAGGTTACTGGTTCATGGTATTTTTTAAACATTGGATGTCACATTGGAGAAATCTTTATTAAGAGATTCTTTTTTCCCTCTCCTTTGGTGAAGATGTGTGGGGTTGTTTTTTTTTTTAGATCCTTTTCAGCTCGTTAACACCTCACTTGTCAATGTGCAACCTGATATTTAAGCATGGAAATATAATGTGGGGTGACTTTTAAAATGTCAAGTTATTAACATAAAAACCCTGTAATTAATAATAACTGCACGAGTATTAGCGAAAAACACTCTCAAAGCTGTGACTCTGTGTTAATCGTGCCTTTTGGGGGAGTGTGAACATGAGAGTCAACGGGGCCACGGTTCTACACTGATGAGATAAAAATAAAGACGCAACAGGCCTTTCCTTTTTTTTTTTTTTTTGCATATAAAGCTTTCCAAAGTGGGATCAATAATATGTTAAAAAATGAGAAGTGCTGTCTGCAGTCAGCTCTCATCTTGTCTGTCACGCATTATGCTGTAAGCTGTTAAGAAAATAAATACACAAGACTGATGCTGGTGTCTGTCAGGATGCTGGGAACACATGCTATAGCAGAATGATATCCCACTTCCATTGTTTTACAGTAGCACTGCTATTATTGCAGTCATTAGTCTAAATTATTGACTCATAACGTAGCATTTCTGTGCAGCCATCGCTGGGTTTAGGGTTTAATTTATATGTAAATGCATTTGTACCCTGAGTATTATTTTGTCTGCACATCATTTGTTGAAATGAGATGTGGGATGTTTGATTTGGAGGGATGTTGATTACAACTCAGATGGTTGAACTCCAGAGAATAAGTCCAATTTCTTTAAGTTGGAGCAAGATTTTCGCTGGAATAAAAGGCTGATTTCTTTGCTGATTTCTAGCCTTGACTTGAAACAGAGAGGATTTATATTTACTCTCACAGTGTTAACCTGTGGAAACGGCCTGCCTGAAAATAGGAAAATGCCTCGACTTTCTGTGCAGCGGAGGATTTTTGACCGAATGACAAATGTAAAAGATTCCCTAAACATATATAAAGTATATCTATAGTATGTTACAATCACTGGAGACAACAAGCCAGTAGCTGAACTTTTATTTATGCTAAATGGTAATAAATGATAATAATAATTATCTTCCAGCTGTAAGGATGAGAAAGAAATATTTATAACAGTTTGAATACCAGTCATATACTTCTTTAAGCAATTATGTATGGCATTATTCCTGGTTTGCAACATAAAAAGTCCCAAGAGACTGTGATTATACTGAGCTAATCATTAGCAGTCTGAGATATAACTTGTGACAGGCCTGTTGCTGTAAGCAATTAAGGGTTTTTGAGAGAAAGTGAGTTCTTCAGAACTCAGTGTAGAAGTGGGTTTAGAATTTCAAAACAAAGAAAACAAAGCTGTCAAAGCTGCAGCGGCTCGATAAAAGATAAAAAAAAAACGCTGAAGGTCGTGAGCAGCCATTTCTTCATCTAGACTTATTTGGTTATTAAATTCACAAAACCACCCACAAAGAAGCCAAAATTATCTTTCGCTTCCTCTGAATATATGATTTCTGATTGAGCAGAAGTACATAGTGGGGATTATAATGTTCTGTGTGACCTTTAATCAAACTTGAGGTTCATATATCATATTATTACAACGTTGAGATTTTTTTTTTCTCACCTTTTGCGGTTAAATAGAATTAAAGTCAGTCATTGATATTTTATACCTATGAACTGTACTATGAAAAACCCTTATTTACAGTATACAGTATGTGCTGAACAATATGCTCAATAACGTACATCCCTAAAGCACACTGACTCTGCTAAAAGACTTTTGGGCTTCATTTAGTCGGTATAATTGCTCGTCAGCCTTGGTTCATGGCCAAACATCAAAGATTTGGTGTCATCTCAGACATCAATTCAGACGGTTCTCAATCGCAAAGATGCTTAAATGTACTGTAATTATAGAGCACTTTTCATAATGTGACAGAGTATACAAAAGAAATTCTATAAAATAATACTTGTCTGTTCCATCCACCATGTAGAAATTGCAGGGAAAAAAAACAAAATACAAAAAGCCTGATTAAAAAAAAAAAGGGATGGAACAGTACAAGGGCTTGTATAATTCTGTGTGTGGCAGCTGTGGCAGTGCCAAGTGTTTGTCCATGACTCAGAGGTATGAATAGTCAAAAGCAGCCAAGCAAATCGTTAGCTTGGCGCAGGGGCTGGAGGTGTCAGGAGGTGTCAGGAGGTTAGCCTCTACCGAAGGAGGAGAAACGCAGCTCCCAGTAATTCAAACTTACCTCATTTATGTGCTGTGTTGCTAACATTAGCTTCGGGTTAGCCTACAGTCAGAATCACCTGGTTTTGTTTAGCGTTAAAGGGTGTGCGAAGCCTGAAGTGTCGTGTGCAGTCACCGGGGCTAAGCTAACGTTCAAAACGGCTGCATGTTAAACCAAAGCGTCTCATTTTATATTTCTACACCCGTTAAATACAGAACATTTAACATGTGGGTGTGGAGGCTGAGTAACAGAGGTAATGTAACAAGTCATGTAAGTAATTGCTGTTGAGTAATTAGTAGTAATTACAGTAATTACTTTTTCAAAAGAGCACTTGTGACTTGCTCATTAAACCTCATAGTGTAAGAACATCTAACACTATGTGATGGAGGACTTTCCTTTTTTAATGTATCTTTGTAATTCACAGTGGACTTCACTGCTGTAGCAGCAGGTGCAGGTGTGCAGTGAAGGGTGTACGTACGGAATAACTGAAGGACTACATATACGTTTTTTTCCCCCCAGAAATCTGATGAGTGTGGTTATTGATATGGACAGTCAGTGATTTACCATAAAGAAAAGCCCTCTAACAGCAAACTGCCAGTGCTCGGCTGTTCCAAAGTAGCCCGCTGGCAGCGAACCAAACCTGGCAGTCCACTGTAATGTGCACTGACTCTGCGGCTGCACCTCCAGTCCACTTTGATCTCAGACGGAGCAAACACTCCGGAGAGCACCTAATGCAAAAGTTGTGGATCTCGTGTGTGCATGTTAGAGTTCGGCTAATGTGTTCTTAAAGGCTGATAAAGACAGACTGTGTACAATAAGAAGCCCTTACTGTAGCAGTATAATAAAACACAAACAGACAGTGACTTAAAAGTTACTCCATTAAATTAAATAAATCAGGAACAATAAAAGGATGAAAGATCAAAAATAAAAATAAATGAATATCTTTAAATTGGGACATTTTATGTCTAAAAGTTGAAGTAATAAGCATCTGCAGAAGTACAGAATCAAAACCTCTAAAACAGTAATCATCATGGGACACTGAAAATTCCCATTAAGGCCCCATGAAATGATTCTATTTATAGCATCTCTTTCATGGTGAGGGGCCCAGCAAACCTATTCAATTGCTGCCTTTTAAATTAATAATTGATTTACAAAAAAGTAATCATTATTCATCAATACAGTAACACACTACTGCAGGTTTTTCAGCCTTCTCTAATTTAGCTGTAATCAGACAGGAACCTCCTGAATGAGTAGAGTCAAGTGCACAATATTATGCACACAGGCATTCTATTATCATTGTAAAACGGCGTGACTATCTCACCCAGACAAGTAAACATGAAGAGAAGTCTTGCCCGCCCGTAGGCTTCCTTCTTTCCTTCCTTCTTCCAACCTTGTTGCCCTGCTTTTTGACTGTGTCTGCAAGGCTCAATACTCAGCGCTCAAATGTAACCTTTCAGATGTCGATAAATGTTGAGGGCGTAACGCAGCCAGATCAGGACAGAGAACGGAGAGGGAAAGAGGAGTTGACCTGCACTTGCCCCAAAAGTTATGAGCCTCCTTATGTTCTGTCAGCTGCTGCACTTTTAACCCTCACAAAACGTAACGAACCTTTTGCTTCACGTACTAAGGCCGACCGCTCGCTATAAACTGGCTTGTAACCCCATAAAGAAACTTATACAATTAGCTGAACTTAAAAAGGTCTAAGGGGCTTTCATAATCAATTCCTTATTGTTTCCTCCCTGACATAAAATCGATGGATGGCCCATCATGAAAGCGTCGCTACTGTAATGTCGGGGCATGACTTTGAGAACATTCGATTATCGGCCACCAGGTGAAGGACCTTCAGAAGGCCTCTTGAAGGATGGAGGTGTAAACTAAAGCATCTCATAGTCCGAAAGGATGAGAAAGCAGCTCAGAGCATGGAGCATGCAGTAAGGCTGCGTTCACTGTCAGCATGATCTAAGAGGTTTATTCAAAGGACAATTTAACACCTTATTTTGGCTGGAACCCTTAACATATTTAAACAGATTAATTCAAATCCAGAACGACTGTTCTCTGGGAGTGAGGAAGAATGAAATAGGACAGTCAGTGCCCTTGAACAAGTCACTGGCCAAGAAAAAAAGAAATATATTAAAAGCTATGCATGATCAAAATAAAAATACTCATGGTAAATCGAAATTCCAAAATAATAAGTCAAAAATTGAGATGATTAGATTATTTTAACTTAGTTAAGTCAAACATTTTGACATGACAAACGTAATTTTATTTTTTATCATGCCAACCTTTTCTTGTATTTTTTTCTGGTGGAAATGGACTAAAAGGGTTACGTACGAAAATCGCTCTTTTTTTAACCAATAGACAGTCTTTTGTTTCAGTGTGGGCTGTGATTGGCTAGCCAGATCGCTGCAACACAACACAGATCACACAACTCAAAGCTGCACGCCAACTATTTTTTTGTATTGTGTTTGACTCTTTGACTTTGACTTTGGTTAGCCGTATGTTTCAGCAATGCTATAAAACAGCAGGAGAAAGATGCAGTAACTCCTGTAAGAATCATGCAGAATCTTTTTTTAATCTTTAACCAGCGGCATGAGGGGTTACCACAACTGTCCAATATGCTTGTGATCAATAACAGAGTCCCCAGTCTTCCCAGCTCTGTGCATGACATTTGCAAACCGACCCAGAATGCAACAAAACCAACTTTTCCACTCTGGCTCAGACTGAAGTCACCCAACTGTGCTGGGAGTGTGACTGCACCCTAAATTGCTCTTTCCACACTTGTGCTGGCCTGTTCCTGCAAACCACTGGCCCAGTTTATGCTTCTCCTCAATAATCAAACTGTAATAAGTGATGGAGTTTGAGCTTGAAAGGTGCAGCTCCACTCTGTTCAGGCTGGTTTGGGTTTACTCAGTCGTGTTTAAAAAAAAAAAACACACACAAAAACAAAAACCTCTTAACAGCCTTTATCCATCCTCCATGGCTGCTTGCTTCCAGACAGTCCCCGACTGTCCCTGACCTGCATGAGGCTCTTGTCACATCTCTCTTTCAGCCCAGAGAAATGGAGTTTGACTCAGGCTGTTCTTGCCCTGAATCCTCCGGGGGCTGTATTAAAAAGGCATCGCAGCAATGTTGACAGGAATACATTTATCGGGATTGTGTCTCCTTTCAAGAGGCGGCTGGTGGTGGCGCTGGCTGCCACAGGTCGCCTTGGCTGGCTGGCAGGCCATTTGATCTCCGTATCACCTGCACTGGATAGTCCCGCTCCAGGCTGGCGCTTCAGACAGAGCCTCACATCATGGAGTAGATGGAGATCAAGATGGGTGCTGCTTTTTATTTTTTAAAATCACCGAGCGCAAAGCTGAATTTTTGGCAAATGAATCCGTGAGCAGCAGTTACTGTTTCTCCTCTCCTCTTGCTTTTTGTCAAGCTTGGCAGTAATTGCCCGGCTGTGAGGCATTTGGAATATGAATGTAGAAGCTAATGACATCAGTAGCTTCATACCTCCTGTACTCAAAATGCTGCACTGTGTTTGAAACCATCTAGGTTGGTTGCCATTTTACCTTTCTGCATCAATTCAAATCAGTCAGCAGTGGGATATTTCACTCCTCTGTGTATCTGCACCACCAAACGTTGTCATGGTTTATAGCACCTGCAAAACCTCATAAAATGTAAGAACCGTTATTGTGACAGTATAACTATCAACCTTTACTTTTACTGCAAATGAACACCTCTACAATCCCATCTAGAAAATGGGGATTATATAGTTTGTAGGACTATGCGTAACATACATAATTTAGGAGTTTCCAGTCCAAGAAACTACCAGCTCCTAAAACCTCCTCTCCCTTTCATTAGCTCTTTCAACAGCCCTAGTATCGATCTGACAACATCATATCCTGTGCGTCTAGGTGACAACATCACCCCACTGTAGGTATGTGTGAGTGAAGCGTCGCTCCTAATTATTCACACCTTCAAGTCCTCTGTCAGCACGCACTCACAGCTGGCAAATGTCTGACAACATATTGTGGTGTGATGGAGGGAGGATTTCCACAGCTGCTGTGAATAAAGGAGTGTTTGTGTGCCTGGTCATATGAGTAACCACACACATCTCTATGTGTAGTATCTGGTTTTGAAGGTTTTTAGGAGACCTAAAGGTAGTCTGACCCAGGCAGAATTTAATCCAATAGTTGTTGAGAAATTACAGAGATATTATTAAAGCGGTTGACCAACAAACCGACATTACCATCCCTAGAGCCATGCTGCTAATGTGGCTAAAAATCACAAGCATCTGCTCCATGAAATCTTCATGGATTTTACTAAACACCCTTGAAACTCATGAAACAAGACTCTCTGCAAACATCTCCTAACCACAAAGAAGAATATGTTTTCTTAAATTGTGTATTTTATCTGGTTTCAATGCAAAAAGTCACTCATTGCAAATGTGTTGATAGATATCCAAATGCTAACAAATTAAGTGTGAAAACTAGCGCTGATGTTGTAAGCAATTGTGAAGCCTGTGAATGGGGTAGATGTTTGTGAGAACAGAATGGAGGAGTGAACCACGAGATTGAAGTGAATGGGAAACTACTTGTGCATACTAGAGCCAATAATTCCTGCTTTCTCTGGGATCCTTGTTGCTGCCACTGGAGTTTGAATGTCAGCTGGTGTTATCCACACAAACACAACTAAACAAGGAAACACTGCAGGATTCGCGTAAACAGCTTAGAACCTGCTGGTTGTGATGCACCGTAAGTCATTCCTTAAATAATGTGATTTCAGAGTGATTTTTGCCATTAGAAGCATAATGGCTCTTTATGGGTTTTTGTCATTGCATTTCACCTTAAAGGCCCTGCAGCATTATGCAAACAAGGTTAGGATGAAATCTGACTCTGACACCTCTTCTGACAGCAAAGTCATTACTAGGAGATTATGAATCAAACATTTAGTCCACAGTCAGGTTTATGAGATGGATTGGTAAGGGTTCCTGGGCTCTTTTGCATTTAAATAACCTCTCGTGGCCTACTCAAACACTCAGCTTTATAAAGGCTCACCCAGACTAATGATGTAGAACGCCCTATTAATTGCTGAAAATGCCGGCTTCTGATCCCCGTGTCGCTCTTCCTTCCTACCTTTGCCTTTTTCCAGCGAGAGATATATCAGTTGACATGGTGATCAAAGCCGAGCGCTGATGGCACGACTTCAGTGTGAGTCGACGCGGAAGGTTCAGCTCACATGGATCAAGGGTCTTTATCGCCGAGGAAGCCGCTGAATTCAAAGCGATGAATGCGTCACAACCCGATCTTCTTCTCTCTGGTTCTGCTCAGTGTTTGGTTTTGAATCAAATATCCAAACACAACACAAGATCCAATAAAAATGTATTGATCCCTGTGGGGGAATTGGGCTGCAGCAGGAAGAAAAAGACCACTAGAACATGAGCACAAAAATAACACTCCTATACGCAATAAATGCAAGCAGTAAGCAATGAAACAGAACACAAGCAGTTGTATGGTTATAAACGTTAAAATATTATATTTCCACTTAACAGTAATTTCTTTTCTCGTTAAGAACAACTCATAATAGAAACACAGGTACTACTATATATGGAGCCCCAAAGTGTTCAATATTACATAAATAAATAAGACTATGAAATAAATACTGGCATGAATAAATTGTGTACAAAATATAAATAGAGAAAGAAATTATACAATATAATTTCATCATTCATAGTTTTATTAGAGTTAATTTTATTTTATTTTATTTCAAATAAATAAATTTTCAAAAGTCTGTTTTTAGTTTATATTTGCCTTTTCCCCAATGACACTTTTATTTAATAATTTCATGATAGTTGAGTTGTCAACAGTCACCGCCCCCTCACCTTTCAGCCAATCACTGCCTCTCGTAGGCAAGCATCTGCTAACAAATTTAGCCCATTAGCTCCTGTTAGCTAGAGCAATAACAATGCTAAAGTAATTCTGAATCAACCAACTAGAGGCTGCTGTTGTAAAATAAACACAGCACACAAACACATTAGTAAACCTCCACTTGTATTTAGCTTAACGAGGCTGCACATGCTACCTACCTAGCCGGCTAACTAGCTAGGCAGGGTCATGAAATTGGATTATTACTCTGCACCATCTGAAGAGCCAGTGATAAAGGCAGCAGCTAGCTGGTTAATTTAGAGTTATCCAACAGTTTTTTTTCTGTGGTTGCGTTAGCCATCAGAATCCAGCTAGCTAGCTGGCAGTTAGTGAGCCTGCTAGGCAGCAGGGTGCATTTGTGATTGCCTGAAAGGTGAAGGTGTGCTGACTGATAACAATTCCTCAACACGTTTTTGTAAAAGGGCATTTGGGTAAAGAATATATATATGGTGAAATAAAAGATTAATGAAGGAGTTTTAATCATGTCCTTTTTTTATTTGCTCATTTACTTTATATACTTTACACAATTTACTAACAAGTTTATTCATTTCATAACATTTTATTGAATCTAATATTGACCACTTTGGGGCTCCATACTACTAGAGCTAAAACTGTCCTAAACCAAATCAGATACTATTTGAAGCTGTGACCTGGTCGAATATTTGAAATCAATATGAAGGAGAAAATGTTACAGAGGTGCTGTATGATCTCAGTCTGCATCCTGATCAATATTACATCCTCGTTAGTGAGACAAATTATCCCTGGTCTCAGTGTACAGCTCACCCCCCCGTCCTGCTGCTGGAATGCTCTGCCTCTCTACTTCACCCAGCTCGTTTCTAATCACACCTAAAGGGGGAATTTTGATCAAGATTAATTGCATCCCTTGAAACCCTGGCTCCCACCTGCCAGTTTGGGCCCTCGCCACCCATCCGGCCCCTGAGAGTATCAGTTTAACCCGGGTAAAACACAGAGATGGCTGCCAGGGAGGAGGAAGGGAGCTCTGGAATCAAGCACAGAGTGGTGTGACAGTAATACAGGATGGGGAATAACGCTGATGGATTTTGGGAATTTGAGTGAACACGTGTGTGTCCGTGCCCGTGAGTGTGTGTGTGTGTGTGTGTGTGTGTGTGTGTGTGTTGCTCTTCTCCCCTGCTACTCCATATACTACGCATGAGTGGCTGCCGGATCTGACAGCCCAGCTTCCCAGGATTCCTGTGTGGCCGACCTCTTGAGGTTGGAGGGTCTTGTTGCCATGTGAACCGCACACAGCAGGATGCACCACACCAGGAGCCGTTTCCCATCTGAGCAGTAAGGGTGCAATCACACCTGCTGCTCATTTACTTTAGTCCAGACCAGACCAGGAAAGTTCACTTTGGTGTATTTTTGCTTCTTGTTTCATTTAGTTTGACACTGATCAATTACATGCCAAAAAGAGCTCGTAAACAACATGACTCCGGCTCATTTGTTGGACAGTTTTAGTCACAGATGGTCTGCATTTTAATTAAATAAACTTAGTTCTTAATTCTTAGATTTGCATATTGAGTAATTTTAGTATGAAGACGTTGAGAGGCAGAGAAGTAGGACTTTTTGTTTTTTTTACTACTGATCAGATTTCTGATTCAGATATTGTATTGCTTTCTTTTGGCCGCTGCAAAGTGATGATGAGCTGCCAAGACACGAATCCTGACAGAGGAAGAGCTAATTAACTCCTGAAGTGAAAGTAAACTCTGACAAATCAAGGTTTACTGTGCTTTTATGAAGCCTTATTTGGGTTAGTTATTTTCTTGCGTGTCATTGTGGTTGGCGTCTTTTGCATATTTCTCTTATTGTCATTCGGTTTGATTGCATTTATTTAGTGGTGTTTTTTTTTTTAATCAGTGTTTGTTTATGGATGTCTTTTTTTTCTTTTCAGTTTGAAACCATAAGTATATCACATGTCGCCCTCTGGAATACTGTTTTTCTTGTTTAACCCACTCATTTTGTGCAGCAGGATCTCTTGCGAACTGAATTGCAGGCCTCAAGGCTTTACTCCAGAGTAAACTCTTAACCACAGTTGTGTCTCTGGGCACCGCAGAGTGATAAAAAATGCAAATGCTGTTTTCTGTGCCAAACACTCATTTACTCAGCAGCATATAATCAGAGCAACACATACCTCTGCAAGATTCCATGTGTCCAATTACACTTGAATGGATCCATTGCAGTTGGTATTTTGATAGTATTTGTAGTTCTGTTTGTTGTCCCTTGTTTACTTATTATATTTCTCAGTCGTAAGCAGTTTCCCTGGTAGCTCAGTCAGCTTCTGAGTCTGAGTTTGATACCTGCTTGCAACTACTGACCCGCCTTGTTCCCCTCTGCTTCCTGTCCATCTCTACTGAGCTGCCAGAAAAAGTACAAAAGTCACAAATTTACCCCTATAGGCACAAAAAATCCAATTTGGGTGGATAGACATTGTACTGTATGGAAATGATCAATATATTTTAAAGTTGTTAACCATTTTGCTAGTTCAGTGTTTGTTGTGATCCATGTGGCTGCATTCTGAATTCAATAACAAAGTAAGACAGGCAGCAACACTCTTAGTCAATTTTCTGTCCATTCAGTGACATACTTTTTTTGGCCACTTGGGGGCAGCAGAACAAGTTGTAGACATCCAGCAGATGGGCAACAGGAGGAGCAACATTACAAATTATTTGGAGTAGTGTTTTTGGCCACCTGACAAATTCCAATATTCACTCTCTTTTTAGCTCTGTGTTTGGTCTCCACCAACTCCTGAGAAAAATATCTGGCTCTTTAGCAGCTATATGCTCCTCTAAGCTAAGCTCTAACTTTGTCTGCCTGTTGTTTGGTGCTGGGGAAGCAATGTGGAATGGGTTTATCAGAGTTTTTGCTGAGAAAAGCTGCCTGTTGTGGCCGTAAATGGGGCTGAGGTTGGAAATGTTGCGAGTGAACAAAAACTGAAAAGTTGTGGGCCGTAAACACCAAAACGATGAGCTGAAAGACGCTAAAATGGTCTCTAGAAAGGAAGGCAGCAGCAGAGTCGGGTGATAATTCTCTGTGGGTTCGTCATTACGAGCGACTCCTTTCACATTACACGTTTGATCCATTTACGTGCAAGATATTTGCACAAAACCAGGCAATCCTGGTATGTTTCCATTGCTTGTTTCTTCTGAAATGTAGCTGTTAGAAATAAAAACCATGTCCATTTGATGACACATGAGTTTTCCATTGTTTGTCAACCTGCCTAGTCCAGATTTTGTGGAACGAGTCCTCTTTTTGCTCATTTGCAAAACAAATGAGAACATTATGATTCTACATCAAACACACTGCCTGTCAGTGTCTGTATTTCAATCTGGACCCAGTGTACAAAGGTTTTATGTCTTCTTGATCTTACACATATGACCTACCAAAATATAGAGCACCTCTGTTTAACACACATGCATCTATGGAAAAAAAAAAATCTGATTTCACTTCCTAATACCTATAATTCCTTGTATTTTGGGGCCATATGAATCAGTTGGTTGGGAGCACATTCTCACTCCTAATGAGCCACACTACATTTATCTTCTTAAGAGAACTTAAACTTTTGCAGCATTCTCAGCTGGACAAACTAAAGAAGGAAACACGGCAGAGTTCAAACAGCATCCTGGCTGTGAACACAGCCCAAGTGAGCTGCTAAAACCAAACACACACCAGCGAAAATAGACTTGCTGAACCCTGACTGACGCTTACAAACGTGTTCTCCCACAGGAATGAGATAAAGGGACGCGGCGGGAAACTAATATGAGATATATCCCCGCTCAGATTGTTGTTCATGTCTCAGTTACTTGTCACAGTCTTTGTAACCTCTGACCGGCATAATCTTTTAATATCTGAAGATGTGTCTGCCTTGGCGAAGCTGGGGGTCAGTCCCACTGTGATGGGAGAATGTGAGACAGCAGAGACACAATTCCTTCTCGCAGTCTTATCGCCGGCCTCATTTCACCCTCGGAAAATGAAACCGAAGCACAAGCAAGGAAGACAACACACACGGCCACAGCTGTACATTAAATGGTGCACAAAATCGCCCAGGAGTCCAGCTAAAAAAATATATTTCTTAATTCTGTTTTTTTTCTTTCATTATACTACAAAGTGCTCCTGAAAGCATGAGGTAATTTGCATGTAAAGTGTCTTGACTTCCAAACCCCCACTGGGTTTTTATTTTGGCTGCAGGGTAGGTAGACGATATCTCCCTCTCCCTCTCAAACAGAGATGAATGAAGTTGCCCATCCGGAAATCCCGACTGCTTCTTAAAATTTGCACATGTTTCTGTCAAACCTCTGGTGTGGGACGGTGAGGAGATAGCCAGGCATCTCTTGGCGGGAGGATTTTAGGAGCTGCTGCTGCTGCTCTTTCTGAGCTTTCATTCACACTGTTCATATCTACTCTGGGAGTGTGCCAGTATGCACTGAACAATGTGACAAAGATTCACATGAGAAATCACAGCAAAATGTGTCACATCTATTTTGTAGCTATGCTATATCCCCAAATACCAGGCAAGTACCTACCTTCTTAGCTGTTTTTCCATTTTCCCAAGGTTACTTCCGGTTTATTATAACTTGGATTTTATTTCGTAGGCAATAATCAGATATTATTTTACTTACCAATGTAATTGCTGCCATCGCTAAAATCCAACAAGCAACAAACGAGTGATCAGAAGCTCAGACAAGCCAACAATTTAGCCACAGTGAAGGTAGTGAAGGTAATAATCCTTAATAACAGGAAACCAGGGCAGGAGGTCAAAGTTGAACAAGGACGTTGCTGAGATGGAC
Organism: Macquaria ambigua; assembly: GCA_008360985.2. Classification (NCBI taxonomy): domain Eukaryota; kingdom Metazoa; phylum Chordata; class Actinopteri; order Centrarchiformes; family Percichthyidae; genus Macquaria; species Macquaria ambigua. Next base: position 116,013 of record VMKM01000357.1, read on the forward strand.
GTTTACAACGGACAGTTTTGGTTCTGATTTCAAAGTGGCCTTCATTTTCTCTTTCAAATACATTTGGCTAACATTGGGATTTGTTTAAAACCAGTTTGTTTTAAAGCCAGACTTTTTTTTTTTAGTGATGTAGCCACATTCTAAGATCTCAGTGACTACTTTTGTGAGTACAATATTATAATAACTGATAAAAATGATGGCCAACCTGCAAAAATAAGTTCCAAGTTGTAAACCGGTATTATTCTTTAAAGCTGCCTGCAATCATTTATTTTTTTCTTTGTCCATTTGGTGGCAGCGGAACAAGCTGTAAACACAACATTCACATATTATCACCTCATTAAAGTTCATACAGTATGGCTAACTTGTTAGCAAACAGTTGCCTACACATCCAGCAGACACAGAGCAACAATAACTTTCATTTTATTCCAATATGCACTCTCCTTTTAGCACCATTTTCAGCACCAGTTTCCACCAGCTTCTTAGGGAAATATCTGGCTCTTTAGCCACTTATTGCTCCAATTTATTTGCTAGCTAGTCACTAAATCTGCCTGTCGGTAGTGCACAGCAGGTTTATCAGAGCTTTTTTGCTGCTGCAGTTGGAAACAAGCTTGATGAGAGCAGTGAGACTGAACCAAGAGAAAAATTGCAGGCCAAAAACACAAACAAAACAATGAGCTGAAAGACGCTCTGTAGAGCTGAAGGAAACTGCACAGTCGGGTGATAATTCTCTGTGGGTTTGTCACTACAAGCAACACTTTTCACACAAAGTCATTTGATAAATTGTTATTATAAGAATATTGATTAGTGCAGCTTCAAGTTTGTAATGTTCTCTTACAGGTTAATACTGCTGTGGCACCCAAACTATGAAAACTGAATGCGCACTGAATAACTGAATAACTGAAACTGAATATAGACAATACAACCAAATACACAAACAAGCTGCAAATACACAAAACAACAACAGAAGTGTTTCCAGAGAACACTAAAAAGTGCTAAACACGGCTTTATTTGCAGAGCGTTTTCTAAATGCTGCGCATGTGTTGTCAGATTGATGAAGATGTTTTCTTAATTTGCTTGTGTTTTGTCTATTTGTATGTGTTTTTCTTAAGTTGCAGTGTATTGAGCTCTCAGGGCCACCGTACAAGTGACTTAAAGAAAGATTAATTGAGGTTTAGGCTCTTACAGTAGAGCAGCTCAAAGGGTCCAAAATCACTGTTTTCAGCAAAAATTGTGTGAAGTCCGGACTGCATGGATGTGTTACTAATTTCTTGAGGCACCTCAAGGATCTTGTGGCATGCCACCTGCATTTGAGTAGTTGAACGCTCAAATTGGAATATTTCAGCGTTGCCATGACAATAAGTAAATCTCATTAAATTCACCTGAGACCGAGGTGGCAGCAAGCAGAGCAGATAAGGCGAGAACTATCGCCTTTGCCATCTTTCTTTCTCTCCTGCACTATCATCTGCTGATGCAGTCATTACAGACTTACAGAAAAAATGTATTCAAGGAGCAGAGGCCCACAGCAGGGCAGTGTTAGGATTTCAGCCGAGCCACAGTGGGAGAGGAGGAACATTTCTCACTTTTCAGCACCAGAATGATTGAGTCTGTTGCAGCTTTATATGAAGGAATAGCACAGAACAATGTTTGTGATGTACTGTTGTCTGCTGTTTGTCTCTACATCTTGTGCAATGTATAGTACAAAGATTTAAAGGACAGAATAAGCATGTTCTCATCACTCCCTATCTGTCACTTTAATGAAGACAGATCAAATCCAAATCCACGCCTGTGTCACTGACAGTAGTCGGACCATGAACTTGAACCACAACAGATTTATTTTTACATTCCCACTGGATAAAGTCTGAGGCCCGAGGTCATGTTGACTGAGACAGAAATTAGTTTACGACAAGCGTAACGCTGTGCCATTGAACTGGCCAAGATTTGTTATTAAGACGATATTCACACTGCTGGGATACAAAGCTGCCCCCCTTCAGTTATTTAGATTTAAGCCTCCCTTATGCTTTCTCTCCACCTCGCATGGCTAACCCAGGCATCAGCAAAAAAGCACATTTTATCAGTTGCCAGGAAATCATTCACCTATATAATTACGAATCGACAAAAGGCAATTTGTACAGTATCTGACTGCAGGTGAAAGACGCATTGGAATCAATATCCCCTATCCATCTTTTCTTGTGGAATTAAGGTCTTAGAGGTGTTCTTTGTCTGGGCTCAGACACCCATATGTTCCTATCTTTTCACTCATCACACTTTTTTTTCATTTTATATTTTGTGCTGTTTTCAATTTATTTCGCTTGTTCATCTGATTCTAACTCTGCACCCCACTCTATATTACATTCCCTCAACCCAACCAATCAGATTTCTCAGCCACAGATTTTGATCTGACTTTACATTTATTTTATTTACTTAGCCATAGAAGCTGTGTTTGTAAAAACCCAAATCAAGGTCCACTTGCTAGCTTTTTCCAGGGCTTTCAACCGTGAGTTGGAGGTAGATCTGTTGATATGAATGCTCAGTAACCATTATGATTTTAGCCATAGCACCTCTAGGACCTCTTGTCCACGGGGAGACTCTTGAGGGACCGCTATGTCCTCCAAGGCGGACAGAGAAAGGCAGCAGAAGGCATCGGCAGGCTACAGTAGTGTTCTTGCTTGCTGGGCTTGTACAGTTTCAGAACCAGTATTACCATTCAGCTTTTTCCCTCACATTCTTTAATATGTGGGGCGCCCAGCCAAAGACTAGCAAGAGAACAAGTACAGCTCCAACACAATGTTATTTTAGTAAATAGACCACTAGCATAATTTCTAATAATTCTGTCAAAAAGGATTATTTGTATGTGATACTGTAATAATAGTTCCCACAGCCGGTAAACATGCTAGCAGATTAGCTGTGTGGCTAGCACCAGTGCTAGCTCGGCTGCCTCCGTTGGACACCATGACCCTCGGCTTGCAGGTCGTAGCGGCCCCTTGAGTGTTTCTCCTTGCCCGCGTTTGCTAAAATAAGGTCATTCCTGACCTTGGAAAATGTAGGTTGACAAAACTCAGTTACTAGCTTTTTGGGGGGCTGTAGTAGACCGTGTGACATGGTTTAAAGCTCCTGGAGAAAACTAGCAAGTGAGTTAAGATTGTTGAAAGGAAATTTGATGTTTAATAAAAAGTGGAAAAGCCCACACTTCATTGACATGACTTTACCTCATATTTACTTCATAAGAATGAAACAGAAGAATTATTTGTGTTATTTATGTACTACTTTATGTTTTATTAAGTTAATTTGATGAATTTCAGACATATTTTAAACAAAAGCTGTGCCAGTCTTGATGTGATCAAAACACAGGTGGGTAAAATGTGACATTGCTGTCACTTGCTGACAGGGTATCTCCCATTGTGAAGAAGAGACATGTTTTGATGGAGCGCATGTCTGAAATTGTTTGTACATTGTGTCATGTAACCTTGCAGTAGGCGTGTGTGTTCAGTTCTACAGGGCAGAGCAGAATATTGCTGCTACCGAACTTGGCAACCTTACATACAATATGTGTGATCGTGTGCTTGTATTGCATTTGGTGCCGAGCCATTTTTGTGATTTGGGAGACTATAATCGCTCTTACAAGACAACGTGCACAAAACAAATTTCTCTCTAAAGCGACTAAAATTGCAGTTTGATCTTTTATTAGATGCGAATACAGTGTTGGCCTGGAGTTACACCCCATTTATAACAATTACTTCTCATTTATGTAAGACTTTTTAAAACACTGGTTACAGAGTGCTTTAAGAGAAAGAGAGGCAGGACACTTTAAATAAACAGATTATAAGAAATAAACTACTCCTGTCTGTGTATAGTTTACATTACCCCAAGCAGTTTGGAGTATATGCAATTAGATTTCAGACCTTGCTTAAAATTACCTGCTTCTTTATGTGGGTGTCAGGTGATTGATACCAAGCAGAGAGTAACATTATGCTGCACTGATATGAAAACAGTGAACTTGGCTCAGCGAAATAAGGATAAAACAAACTTTCTCCTTGTTTGCCATGATGGATTATCTCATTCAGTTTAAATTATTTTTCATGGTGAACAAGTATGTGAACAGCAGCAAATGAAGCATGTAAATACTGTGGATAGTTTACTTGTTCCTCATGTTTTCACTTGTTTGCATTCTCACTTTCGCAAGTTTAATAAAGTCGAATGTTGTTTAGCTAATTTACTGACAGAAAATGGGTCTGCAGCTGCTGCTAATCACTCAGTTACTTGTCATGGAGAAGCCGAGCAACAGAGAAACTAAACAGTGGCAGCATTTTTGCCTGCTGCTGATTTGTTTGAAAAAACTCAGCTCAGAAATATACTTCTAAAACACAGTTTCAAAGTTTAAAGCATTTAAACATTTTCCTGCCGAGAGTTAGATGAAAAGATTGATATCACTCTCATGTATGTGGTATGGAGCTAGAGCCAGGAGGCCATTAGCTTAGCATAATATAATAGACTGGAAGCAGGGGTCAACAAAATGCTTACTGACTTCCTGGAGTGTCCACTGGTTGCCTGGCAACCTCACAGTTTTGGCAAGACTCCAGGAAGTCACTCCGCCTGACTGCTGTTAGCCAAGAAATCGTTAACACGCATAACTCCCTGAAATACTATAAAATGTAATTTTTACATTATTTTTGTGTTTAGATTAAGCAAATGAGATACTTTGTGTTCATTGGTTAGCTTTAGAGGTGCTGCTAGTTGTATTTTTCGAGGTTTGGACAGAGCTAGGCTGGCTGTTTCCCCCTGCTTCTAGTCTTTATGCTAAGCTAAGCTAATCGCCTCCTGGCTCTAGCTCCTCCTACTTAGCACACATACATGAGACTGGTATCCATCTTCTCCTTTAACCCTCGGCAAGAAAGTAAATTTCTCAAAGTGTCAAACTATTAATTTAAGTACTATGATTTGATTTATAAATTGTACATTTATCGGTTTGATGGTCTGATTTCATTGTTGGATATACTGTACAATATGTATGTATGTACTTGATGTTCTGTTGACCTGGAAACTACTATTGATTCTTTAATTTCCATTGATTTTTTTTTTTATTTCCAGTATTGTACTCACATTGCGAGCTGTGAACGAAAACAGAAAAAACATCAGGAAAGCAGTGGTGTGTGATATATTTAAAAGAAAAATCATGGTTTAAAGGGTCAGTTTACCCAAACAGAGGAGGTGAATAAAATTTGTTGCTCATAGCAATGAAAAATTCCATTTAAAAAGTTCCACAGTAACTTCATTTTTCAGGAACATTGTGTCCTTGTTACCCAAGCTAATCAAAAGACCTCTCTGTGAATAGTTTTCTTTGGTAGAACATACAGTAATTCCAACGGAAACGGTTGGTAATGTCCATGGATTATTTTTGGGTGAAGGCAGAAATCTGAGGTTAATATCTCAAAACCTCTGCAATTAAAACCAGTATCTGCATAAATACCACTAACGGAAAGTGAGAAAATATGTCGTTTTGTGAGTTGGGTGACCCGAACCTTTAAATAAATATGAAATGTGTGTCTTTTCTAATCTGGGTAATAGAAATAGTACATGATACATTCACCGCATTTGTTTGCAACAAGCAAAACTGTACTTTCTCTCTATGCACGTGCACAATCACAGACAGAATATATTAGTTGGCAGTCATATTAGCTTCACATTCCTGTTGCATTGCAAAGATATTATTTACATTATGTGTGCAATTTCACTCAGTATACCCATGATATAAATATATAGAATGAATATGTGATTTTTATTCCAGGTGGGATGTGTCTCTGGCTGATGATAAGCGCTGTGGCTCTACCTGTGGCCTCCTGTCATGGCCGGGATGAAGGTGACTGAGGATGACAGCCAAATACCTTTTCACCTGCAGCTGATTTCTTAACGCAAACGCCTCGGTTTAGACAAATGGGATGCAGCAATTACGTTGTGGCTGACCTTCAGCTTGTACATGCGACGGCGCTCTGTGATGGAGCTGTCACACGCTTCATGCTTGGCCCCTTTTACCTTATCACAGTCACACTGAGTCCAAAGGCAAAATATTTGGTTTAATTCTTAGTTAAGCGATCAGATTCAGAGGCCTCCTCAATTAGTGGATTGTTTTTTTATTTATTCTCCTCAGAAAATGGGTTCTTCATGAGACTCTTTGCCTGATGATGTTTCAATTGTGTTCATCCGTTATGAGGAGACAGACTCTTCGTCACTCCACGCTTCCTGGGAAAATTACGGGGAAAATTTCCTAGACAGACAAGGGAACATGCAGCTAATAAATTCTGCATGTAATGATTAAATTTAAATACAGAGGTCAAGAGCACTCATTATTTGCACTAAAATATTAAAATACTGTTAATATTTTATGCGGCCACTGAATTAATTTCAAAAGAAAAATGTTTGCACAGAATAAAGTGCTTTTGGGGCCAAGCATGTAAGTGAGAAACTTTTATCCCAAAGCTGAATTTTTAATTTGTCTGTGCAGAGCCTTGTTGCGTCCCCGGTTGCTCCCACATGCCTAAGTGTCAGTGTGACTCACTGAATCATGGGGGAAAAAAACAAGTTAAAATAGAATAAACTGATGTTTATGTTATTCTCCACACTGGGCTCAGATCAGGTCTTTTGGTATTTATGTGTCTATAAAGCACTTGCAAATGCACTCGCTTTAAGTAGAAATCAATGTTTTCATAGAAATGTGTGCTCCTCTCATCTCTCTTTATATAACACAACAATGATTCAGTTGAGTTCACAGGAAGTGATACATTTCCAGACCTTGAATTCTTCTCACCTTTTGTGTAAGGAAATATATAGATATATTGTTCAAACCTAAACAGGAGAGTGGGAAAAACCATTCACGTCAGCATCCGACTTGTAATTCTGAGTTGGAGGTATTGGGAATTTCTGGCAGTGATGCCACTTGATGAAAAGAAGTATAGAAATGTCAACAAACTGTTGGCAAAATGGCTGTAAAGCCACCATCCCGGCAGTTACATCTAAATAAAATCCAACATTATCACATACACAATGGATTCAACTCATTTAAAAGGGGCTATACACAATTTGTTTAGGTTGCACTTGTTAAAGGCCACTCCAAAAGTGTAGCTAGTAGTAGTTAGTAGCTAGCTAGTAGGCTAGCTGGCTACAAGGTAAACATCTTGAAATGAATGCATGAACACTCCCGAGTTGGAATAGCAAGAGGTTTTTCCTGTTTTTCCCATTTTGCAGACATTGCGTGAATGCAGCATTTTTGTTCATAGTATTTCAGCACCTGCTCAGTTATCAGCATTTCCTGTGTGCTCAGTGCTCAATGTTTGTTACACATTTCACAAACGAGGGGGTCTAACTAGCATTAACGGTCCAGTTTTTGCAAAGACAAATTACCAGCAACAGGAGACCTCAGCACTCTCAAATCGACACGGACTAACTGACGTATGGAATCACAGAGTAATGTAGGGAGTGCTCAAAACACAGATGGTACTAAGTGACGCCTAACTGCGTTGGTACCCCAGCCAGTTAACACCTTGTGTGGCCGTTGGAAATGAAGTGATATTATGAACTATTTTTAGTGCACGCAGATATTGCACCAATCTAATTACCAGTGCACACATTGTCAGCTGGTACCAAAACTTCACACCACCTGGAGAACACTTAGGGAGCGTTATTACAGCAGAAAAATAAATTAAACTTAAATTTCTTACTTTTGGTAATTGCAGTTTTGACCAAATACTGTAAGAACACTATGGATACTGATTACTTAGCTAAAAATATCTTCTATTTCAGTTTGACTTTAAACTTAATTTGCAGAAAATCAAAGGAAAGAGTCCAGACTGTTTTTCCACATCACATCAGACATCATGACTGGCTGACAGTCAGTATCTAATAGACTAATATATCAGTCTAAACCTGTTAATTACTATATAATTACCTCTTGATACACTCAATCAATTTTGCTGATCAATTACACAGAAGACAGATGAACTCCACGTGTCTCTGACGGTGCAACAGATCGGCTCCCCATCAGCACACCGGAGAGCTTCTGGAAATAAAATCCAATTCTGTTGTGCTTCGGTTCGCCTCTTGCATACATTGGTAAGACAAGTCACGCATGGATAGCAGTGGGACAAGTCTCTTCTCCAGCCTGATTAGTTCTGCTCCAGAAATGTGGAGAGTGACAAGCTAATCGGAGCCGTGGCGACGGCGAGCGGAGGCCTCTGAAGGACTGGAGGGACAGATCGATGATCCGCGGGCTCGGCGACAGCAGGAGACGCGTCGCTTCATCCGATACAATGTCAGCATGAAGCATGCGAGACACGCTGCGTGGAGGACAGGGTGTCAGTTTGGACGTTTTAACCTGCTTCTATAACCATTGACATGATTAAGATGCAGCAGTTTTATTACTTTTATAAACATAAACCCCTTCATTGTTATATAACTTCCATCTGTGATGCTTTGTGCACTCCAGGTGTTATTTTATACGGAGCATGGCATGGAAAAGGTCAAAACTGCACCAGGAACTTGGTATTTTGTGCCACTAGTCCTATATATTGAGAAAATGCTCCAAATGCACCAGTGTATGTGGAAAATAGAAACATTTGTGTAAAGTCAACCATGCCTCCTGGGGTGTTCTGCCAGGAAACACTTTCACACCTCAGACATTTGCATTTTACACCTTTATGGTTTTCCCCGTTGGTCTCTATGCTCAAACTCCGACTGGCTGCACTTGAACTTTGCCCAAGATGTGAAACTCATTTGCTTATTGGGCCATTTCATGTGTTGCCTTTACTCATTGGTGATTTGATGGGCTGCACATCAAACTTATATGGATATTTTAAATAATCATATTTTATTTCATTGATAAACTACAATATTCACATATGATGATATATTAAAAAATATATTTTTCAAAGAGACCACCACAATAAACTTCAATGCATTTGGTTAAATATTCCACATGACAGACAGACCTTGTTCAAAATATGAGTTGTTAGCACCCAATGCAGAGAATGTACACAGTGAAAGATACTGCTGCAGTTATTATTATATTCTATATATAAAATTATTACATTATATTAAGGTGGAATTCAAGGAAAATCATTATTTTTGTAATTTTAGCCTTCATTTCTGTCAGTTATATTTTATTAAACAGCTTCACTGCTGAGATCAAAAGACATAGCAACAACACGAATTTTGATTTGGTAATTGCAACTTCAAAAGGTTGAGAGGTATTTAAAAAAAAAAAAGTCTGATGTCTCACATGCTCATACAAATGGCCGCTGCAGTACAGAGGAGAAAGATATGGCGTGTGTTTATAAAGGGACATTGTTAATATACAGAGCAGGAAACAGTGATCATTTAATTGTATGATGCAATTAATTCCTTTCTGACTTCAACTAAAACAAGTGTGCAAAATCATAGGTCAGATAAGAAAAGGTCAAATCAAGGTGTAGTCTGCAGCTGTAATGTTATCACTCAAATGAGTGAAACAGCGCCCCTCTGGGTTGTAATGGCTGGCGAAGGTCAACCAGCTATTGTGGTCAAAAATGATATTGCACCCTTACGTTTGACGCGATGTCTGGTAGAGAAGCCAGGTGAAGCTGATTAAAAAATCAATGAGAAATGGTCACTGTTTGCCTGTAGGAAACTGAATGGATTCTGGGACTCTTGAAAGAAATTCTGTAGCGAATTGTGAAGTAAGTTAGTTGCACTCTAGCTGGCCTCACAGCAAACAATAGAAAGTTAACCTAACAACATAGTTTAAGCCAGGACAGGAGAGCTAGCTTATTTTTCAGTATTGCTAATATCATTTGCTGTGCTTCCGTGAGGCTAGTTAGCTAGCAGTGATGGAGTTTTGTCAACAAACTATCTAAACTGGCATCACAGCAAGAGCAGTGGGACATTATATGACATGAATATGGAACACTTCACCTCCATGAAAGAAAGGGACTGGCCTTAAACGTCAAATAAGGTGAGCCAGTTACAACTTCTGTTAGTCTTTGTCTGTATGTCTCTTTGCTGGCTGGTTTCTTTCCTGATGGTTAAATGTCTCTTTGTGGCTGTCTGTGCTGGGCAGATGTTTATGCTATGGCTGTTATAATGTGTGCTTGGTTTGCCTGTACACTGAAGCCCTTGTGTTGTTGCTGATGTCTTGAATAATTAGGACTTAACACCATTTTGCATTTATTGGTTGTGCAGTCACCTGTTGATTTGTGTGAGTTGTTAAGGAGCCTGTGCAGAAGGTCTGCTAGTAGCTTGGGAGACTTTTGTCTTTGATTTGTTTTAAAGTTGTGCTGTATGATGAGTAATTAGCTTTAATAAGACTGTGTAAGTCATGTGTTTAATACACTTTTTGATGTGAACGTGGCTTTTAAATCTGAATGCTTTTACTGTTTAATCTTTTTAGTATTTAATACTGATCTGTACCTCTATGCTCTGCAGTACTGTATATATTTTTGTATGGAGATCTGAGAAGATACATAAGAAATGTGTGTAAGCCGTGTGTCTATGATATGTGCATCATATGATAGGTTGGTGGTTTGGTGGATTCCACCAAAATAGAACAATAGTACAAATCTGGATTTGTCAACTTTGTTGGTACAGTATGACCCATTGTCCTATTTTATAACTTATTTCTTAGATGACCTGTCTGACTTGGCTGCTGAACATCATCGCTGCTAAAATGAGCACTTAGTTTTAGAGTTAATCTAACTGGGCCCTTTGAAAGGTCCAGATGGTCCCAGTCTGACCACCGTGGTTTAAATGGGCCAGAACCACTAAAGACACAGACACTAAAACAATCGGAACATGAAAATCATCCTTTACAGTTATCAGTAATTTCCTTACGCACTTTTTACCAGTGTCTCTTTAACTGAGTTGCGTTTAGAGTCTCTTGATCTAGTGCCGGGATGTATAAGCGTTATGTTGCCTCAGTGTATATACTGGGCCCAGATCTCTAAATACATCAAACTTACAAACTCGAATATTAGGCATAGTACATCTTTTATGCCACTAGAGAGCAGCGCAGCTAACAGGATGTGCTGGTATTGAGTGGAAGTGAAGACATTTATACTTAATTATGCTTCCAAAATATCAAGTTGGTAAGCTGCTAACTTATGAAATGCCTCCCTCTGTCCAAATGGTAACAAATCAACCCTACCTCTAATGCTCACTAGTTAAATCTAGTTTGTTTCATCTGTTCAAAAGTGTAAAAAATGACACTTCACCGTTACGTGCCGGACTGTTTGTTGGCCAGGACCAGTAACTTCCTGGAGTTTCTGCTGGTTGCCTGGCAACTGGACCTGGCCAAGAAAGTTCGATCGCTAGCAGTTAGCTTGGTAATTTGTAAAAGCTCAGTACACGGGAGAAGGTGGGAGCCTTGTGGACTTTAGTGCAAGGCTATGGCTATTTCCTGGAAGCAGTACGCACCAGTGCAGACTCGGTACATGCCAAACTAATAAAAGTATTGTTAAAAAAAAAGTTTAATTTATTACCCGCACTATCTGGTCTGATCCAGTTTGAAAGTCTGGGCAGGCTGCCTCCCAAACATAAAAAATTCACAGAAAATAAGTGTGACACACATTAATTTCCCCAGTATTACATGTCAGCTCATACCTTGGCTGTGACTGACAGCGTATGAGGGAAGACTAATGAGATGCAGAAAGCGCTGCAGGACTCTCTGCTTTGTGGACGTGCGCTGTAGCAACTGTTTACCATGACGTAATTCCTGATATAAAGCAGAGCCATACTTTATAAGGTGCTGCTTTGTCCTTCCCTGCCCGTCCTGCTTCGGATGAATTTACACGCTCAGAGTGATTTCCACACTAAACACTTTCTCGTCTCATGTCAGGATGGATTTAGACAATGTTCCTCTACTATATTCATTTCTTTCTAATCGTCTTTCCTCACCTGTCCTTGCATTACCTGTCCCCAACCCATCCCTCCCTCTTTCCTCTCTCCCTCCCTCCCTCTCTCTCTCTCGGCTGAGTGACTCGTTGAGATGGACGCAATGAGACAGGTCCATGCAGGGAGGGAGATGGAGGCAGTGCCATGAAGGAGTGCAGCCGTAAACAAGGTGAAAAATAATCAGGTGAGGGTGGACTGCGGCTCTCTGAGGGCCCGCTGCAGCCACGGGCTCAGCAGCCAACACAGCCATGCAACAATACATCACTTTCTCCATTTAGAAATGACTTTTTTACCTTCAGTCAGCTCTCATTAGCTCCCTCACAGTTCAGCCTTTTTTTTTTTTTGTTTATTTGTTTTTATGCCTGTCTTGATTTAGCACTGACTCGCCTTATTACTTAGTTTGCTCTCGGCCAATTTGATTATTCCTATAAATCATTTCTTACATCTCAGTCTGTGACCTTTTGCAAGTGTAAGTTTCAGGTTCAGTGTTTAAGGATGGCAAGGAACCATCTTCACACATTCAAGGTGGATTCCATCCTTGGCCTCGTCTGATTCTCACATTCATCACTCTGTTGATATATTCAAATTATATTTATAATCAAAAGTGCTCAAAACAGTTTGGTTTAAGACTTATTAAAGACCTGGAAAATGTCTTTTGTTATGGTGAACAGAAGCATTCATTTGAAGCCATGTATCTGGACACCAGATGAATGCAAGCCTTATGCATTTGTCTTAACTGTGTATATATATTCACTCTCCTTTTAAACACGAATAATATAATAAACTTTATTTAAATGCAACACAAATGGATTTACATAAAAGCAAAGAACAATTACATTTGCAATAAAACTATAAAAAGGATAAATACAATAAAATAGGATAAATTAAAAAGACAAGATAAGACAAAGTGTTTGTTACCTAAAAACAAGTTCGGTTTCTCTTCTCCACCAACTCCTGAGGGAAATGTCTGGCTCTTTAGCTGCTAAATGGTCCTCTATGTTCACCAGCTAGTCGCTAAGTGTGTCTCTCTGCTGTTTGCTGCTGGGCAGGTAGTTTATAGTGTGTTTATCAGAGCTTTTTTTTGCTGAAAACAGCTGCCTGCTGCAAATGGAAACACCCCTGATGAGAGCAATGAGACTGAACCAAGACAGTTTAGTTGCGGGATGAAAAAAAACAAAACAAAAAAAAACACTGCAGAGTCGCATGATAATTCTCTTTGCATTACACAGTCATTTAATAGTTCTTACAAAAATATGGATTAGAGCAGCTTTGATAACATGTTGGCATGTTTTATTGAAAATCATAACAGACCCGTTTGCATCAGTACGGAAGCCGAGAACGGCCGTGCTTGCAGTTATTTTTTTTAATGCCGTTATCTCGAGATCACCAGTTAATTATTTTGTTATCTCGAGATAACAAAGCTCTTTTTCTCGTGACAACGGGTTCATTTATCTCGTAGTCTTCTCCTTAAATGACAAGGACTGATCTGAATGTTATCTCTAACAGAAAGACACAATGCAATTTCTGCCTGTTAGACCTTGATTGAAAAACAGTCTGATGCCCTGATCAATAATGAGTAGGCCTACTCCTTGATCTGACATTTCCAGCTTAAATCAGTTCCTACAGTTGTCAAGATGCCATCTATGCATGCTGGCGTGGCACTCCTGATCTCTGATAAGCATTATAAGTAGGCTAATAAGAGGAAACAACCTTTTGTTTTCTCATGATAATGGGTGGATTATCTCATTATCTCAAGATAGCTCGTTTTCTTGATAACGAAATAATTAAAATGAAACTCCACCTACATATTCAGCTAGAACCCTCTCTACCAGCAAATTTAAAAAATGCAGTGAGTGAGGGAACTGACTGTAGGAGGTGTGGCTACATAGTGTGTGGGTCAGGGGACATGGGGGAGACTGACTGACACCAGCATTGATGTTTCTTTACAGCACAGTCATATCATTTAGTTTACAGCTCAAAAAGCACGTTTAAGTGTGCAGTACCCCTTTAACTCGCAATCTCGATAACGGCATTAAAAAAAAAAAGAAATTGCAAGCACAGCCGTTCTCAGCTTCCGTAAATCTGAAAGGTAATAGTGTGAAAAGTAATGAAATGTTTCCACAGTTAAGGCATTATTTAAACTTGCAGTCTGGCTTCATCAGATTATTGTAACCTTGGTATTATTTACATGCATCAACCTGAAACTGGGTTTCTTAACTGTAGCCACAAAATCTCTGATGTTTTAATAAGAGATATTCATCTGAAAGCACTGAAAATCAAGTGAGAACCCCAAATCACAAGGGATTATGGGTAGAAAGAGACGGGTGCTGTTCCTCAGATTTAAACGTCCGACCTGACAGGATTACACGTAGTGGCACAGACCAAAGAAATCCAGTTCCAGGTGTGATTGTATCTATTTCATAAACAGGAAGTCCTAGACGGTCACTTCCTTGTCTTACTCGTGTTGGAGGGCAGGGCAGTGGTGGTCTGTAGTTCAGATCGGACGGTTTGATCCCACAGGGAGGCGTGCAGATGCTGCCCTGAACCGCAGCGACAGATGACCTGCCCTAATGGCCCCCAAAGGCAATTAAAACTGGCTGGTGGGCAGCCTTTCAACTAGTAAACCCAGGGAAATGTTAAACTTCAGAAATATCTCCCAGAGGCACCGTTTCCTCCGCGCTGTGGCGGACTGTGAAGGTGGGGAGCTGTGTACAAAGAGGCTGGAGGATCCTCTGATGAGCCGTGAAGGCGTTAAGTTTAACTTCAGAGTATTTGTCCTCATTTATATTATCATAGCTTTTATTCAAGTTATCTGAAGAAAGATCCAAGAGGACTTTCATATAAAAGTAATGGGAAAGTTTCATAGCAAACTTAGTGGGAGCAGACTATCTTGTCTTGTCCAATTACACTGTGTTAAATGAGACCTACAGTATGAAGCTGACTCCAGAGTACATCACATCAGTCACTTGTTGTCCGTCCAGGTTCAGGTTAAATTCATTAAAAGCGTCCATGTTAGCGTCAAATAAAATGTTCCCAAAGATGATTTGTCATTTTAGGTAGTTCTTATCACGCTGATGTTTGTTCAAGTGTTCATTTTTTCTGATAAGTTTGGTTTTAATGAGTTATTTGATGCTATAAAAAGGGGGTGTCACGTCATGATTGACAACTTGTGGTGTGCTCGTGATTGGTTCGGGCGGGTGTACGGGTGGGACCACAATCCCGCGGCTCCACTGCGGACTCTGGCTCCAAATGATGTCATTTACAACCAGACCTGAAAAACAATTACTCTTTAATACAATTTATGTAAAACGGACATGGTGGAAGCAGTAGCCAGTGAACACCTCTGGTGACTGAGCCCATAATAATAGCTATATTAGAGTGTCTGGATCAAATGTGCTTTATGGTCGATTGCAAGTATCTTTCTGTGTGTGTGTGTGTGTGTAGTAGAAACTCGTGAAACTCTTTTTTTGGGTTATACAAATCCTAAAAGATCCCTTCATGCTACTTTTTGGATTAGTTATATAGCATTAACTAATCTAATATTACTAATACCTAATATTAGCATTTTTTCAGTATCATTACACTCATTTCATCTATGTGTTTAGAAAAACTGTGGCTAGTTGTTGAATTAGCTCCAATTTTGGTTGTTTAGCTAACCCTGGCATATTTACAATGTTTTTGAAAATGTCAGATTTGATTAATGTTCACTGGCCCTTAGAAATAAACAACAAAATATCGCAATAGGATTTAATTTGACAGGTAATGCCTTTGTGTTCATTTTGCACTTTGATCACACTTAATCTAATGTGTGTTTGAGAGACTGTAAACTATGTGAGGAGTTCTGCAGAAGAATCCCACGAGAAGTGTATTGCATTAAAGCATTACAATCTCTTAAGAAACTTTTAGTCGTCAAATGTTTATTTCACCGAATAGCCCTCCTTTGAATATTTGCATAAATCATCAACACAGAAATAGAGTAAATTCAAAGGATGCACCTGCATTCATCTTATTAATGAATCATCTTCCACTGAAGTTCACTGTCTTATGCCGAGATCAGACAATGTATTTGCCTTTTAGATGATCACTGTGTCAGATTAGGATTCGATTCGATTATAGTCGAGTCATAAATTCTTTCCGTGACTTGGCCAAGAGACATGGCAGACTACACATCAGACTTTGACCAATCATAGCATGCCATTCCTTCTGATAACACCAGTGTTCATAAACACAGTTTTATGAATCAAAGTGAACCTGGAACCATTCATGGTCCCTCAGTGGTGAAGTTAGCTCTGTCTTTTTCCCTCTTAGACGGACGGTGAATGTCTCTTTTTAAGCAACGCAGGATAACAGCATGGCAGGCTATAACCTTTGACAAACTGAGTCATGTACTGCTTAACTACAAAACTAACTGTGATGGAAATAGAGAGCGATGCAGAGCGACGTGACTCGTTTTGGTTCGCTGCTTTGGTGCCAAACGCTAGGGTCAGCTAAACTACTTTTGAACCAGAAGCTCCTAACGCTTCTTCTACTGCTGTCCAGAGTGATCAACACACAGGAGAGATGCTACTGAGTGCACTAGGATTTTATTACTGAATGATGACCAGAATGCACACTTTTCATTTCTTTGACTGTGTGGAAATCTGATGTTGGTGCATCACAGATGATTATCAAAGGACCTTAAACATGAATCTTGTAGGTAAAACCCGAGACCTGACATTTAGGCGTTAAGTGTGAGGTGGCTGCTCTGCAGGTGTGCCTGGACTGTACTTTGCAGTGGCCATGAAAACTAAAAACATCTATAGATAAGAAAAGGCAGGAACCACAAGAATATGACAAACTGGAGACTCGGCATCGACTTGGAAAATCCTGATTCAGCTACAGCCCTAGTACACAACATTGTGCAGAGGGTGACATTGATTAACTTGTTATAGTTCTCCTGATCTGAGGGTGATAGTCACATGGTTACAGGTTACTTCTTTGCTTCACCATGTTTACAGCTGTGCACGGAAAAACACTCCAGTGGGTCAATGTCATAGAATACATTGTTGAAGTTGTCAAAAATATTCTGACATGTTCCTCTTTTTGTCAGGACTTTGTGAGGCGTCCCATTTGCTGACTCTGTTTTCTTCCACTGCGACACACACAGGGGAAAACGAGCATTTGTCGCACCCAGTGCTCATTTTTCCCAATGCCCAACATCTGTAGAGTAGGGCTGACATCGGGACGATATTGTGTAGTGACTGTAGCTTATCTGCTGCATTTGCATCTATACTGTACATGCATTAGTCCAAAGTTTGGCTGGCTGGTTTATTAGTTTAATAGAGGCATTACATTCCGGTGACTCCCCTCCCAATACTAAACTATCTAGTTGCCAAACAAATATAACTGTTCAAATTCCAACATTGTGACATGAATTTACACTACTAAGACCTCTGAGAAGTTAAAACCACAAAGGTCTAAGAGAAGTGAAAATTGGATTATCATCCATACTACTAAAGTTTAAAAAGCAGGAATCGGTGACAGTGGCTCAGCTTATTCTGGTGTTAAAGAATTTCAGTTGCATTTGAGAACTGACAGTGTAAGAAAGTGTTGTGTGTTGTGTATCCATCATGGTAAATGTCAGCTGTAGGTGACTCATAAAGGACTGATTCGGATTCATATTTATTTTTACATTTTCCTGCATTTTCTGCAGTGTTATAAGATCTACAGTCTAAGCGTCTGGTCTCAGTTTTCCTTCCTGTAAGAGGAAATTGAGTAATGTGGTCGGCTTTGATCTTTACCGCGCTGCTGTACAACACTCCAGTGTCAACGATAAAGGTAAGCCCGACCAATCGCATCGTTTGGCTCGTCCCGCTGCCACACTGCTGTTTTTCTCCCAACTCGTGCTATAATCAAGGTTGCAGTGGCTGAATCGATCCAGGCATCCAGTTCTGCTGTAAAACCATTTATTAAAACATCAAATAGTCCGCCCTGGTGGATGTGTGCCCAGTGATTACCTTTGCAAATCAATTAAGCCACCGAGTAATTGATTGGATACGAGTCCGCGGGTCCAGGATCTTGTGTTTTTGGAGCGAGTGAAGGTCAGCGCGTTTGTACCGGCTTTCTTTCAGATTCCTCTCCTTCTATTGAAGGAAGTAGAGTTAACATGAAGGGTTGAATCAGTAGAGAAGGGATTGGATTTATGTTTTGGGGTCCCTCTGTGGGTAAAGGAATAGATTGTGAGGTTGTAATCGGTAATCACACTTTCATTTCTACAGTAAGATTAAGATCCCAGTTAGTTTTCTGACTGTATGAAACATGTCTTTCACTATCAAAGGGAAATATTTACAGAGATTGAGGCATTATGATTAAAAAAAAAACAATTTTACTGGAAGAAAATACTTAAAATCAAAATCTTGTGCAGATCTGAAAGATTCCACAGCAGTATGTTTATTTCAGCAGTTATAGAAATAAGTTTGACTCAAGAGTTTTGTAATAAATTTCATGCATAGAATAGCATTCAGCCTTATGAGCGTTAGTAATTTATGTGCTAGGCTTTATCTTTCACATACTGATGGGAGTTTGTGGTCAGTGGCCTCTCTCGATCGGGGAACAAATTAAGGCAGACGGTCAATGAGCCTCCTTCATCTTCTGCCGTCTGAATCGGAAAATAAAAGCACCAGAGAGCTCAGACAACCTGTTTTACAATAGCTGAATTCCCCGCAGCATGAAGATGTGAACATCAATGCAATTAAAGCCAGTTCATCCTCACAACACCGTCATGAGTTTCATTAAAAACAGGTAGGAGTCTGAGCTCTGGTTGAATGCGGGAGCTCGGCTCCACACAGTGGCCGTATCCTCCAAGGCCTTTGCCATTAGAACAGGCAGGTTTTCCAAGAAGGCAATTATTCATTAAATTAGTGTGGAAATGAGGTTCTGGTGGTTGTGTACTGATGAATTACAGTGGCCAGTAATTTGCACGGTAATTAAAGATTTGAGCTCCTCGCTGCGCCGTAAGCATAAATCACATTTGCAAAGATGTCGGCCAGAATCTGTGAAGCACTCCACCTCGTTACAGCCAAACGCCCTGAGTTTTAACAGTGTTTGAACTTAAAGACTCATCACAAAGACTTTTCTACAAGCCAAGAAGGTTTACAGCAGTAGTAATGTACCTGCAGTACAATTAATGGCAATGTTTACATCAAACAAAACAAAGGAGAAATCTCACTGACTACGTGTTCATACACTAATGCCTGACTGAATTAAAATAATAGTCATTACTGAAATTGTCATTTCAATGGGGATGGATAATGAGGACCAGCAGGGCCGGACTGGGATGATAATCCAGTCATCCAGGCATCTCCACACATTCACAACAGACCACCTACCTATTCTGCTGAAATATTTTTACACATTACTGTTTATATGACAATATCATATGTTTTAGATTTATTACTACACGCAAAAACTGCTTTAAAAAACATCCAAAACAGTTAAAAACAGACTGAAGTGTCTTCAGTTTCAAAAGTCAGTCAATTGCACTTCTATGATTAAGGCTACAGGAATAAATATTCATATCTATAATTTTCGTATACTTTAGGAGTGTTTTGCACCTGGGATTTATTTAATTCCACCTGACAGAAAAGAGTATGCAGGTCTTTATTTTCAATATTATCTCCTGTTGTCCTACATAACATGATTAAGGGTTAATGACATTAATTCTTTTACATGGAATCAACCCCGTGTTGCTGTCCCTTTTGATTTACCCATTTCATTTTGCACTCTGGCCTGACACTCCGGGCCATCAGTTGGCCAGGCCACAGGGAATTCTCCCTGTGCTCCTGATGGCCAGTTCGGGCCTGAGGACCAGTCTTAAATTGGTGGTTCCTGATTTGTTAGAATAAGTGCCTGGGCAGTCGGTGCTGATGTCTGAACCTCATTCATGTATTTAACACCAGGAATTTTCAGTTAAATTAACTTTTCCTTTCATACGTGGAGCTGTCTGCTAATGATGATGTGTTCATTAGCGCTGCGCGACTACATTGTGGTTCTGTTTAGTTATAGTGGACAGGTTAAAATGCTTTGGGACAATATGGCATGTAGGCTAATTGCAGTATTTTGGATTTTCTAAGTGGCTGTTGCTCCCCTGTCAGTGCAGCCAGTCCGCTCCCCCTGGCTTGAATTGGCGAGCCGCTCTGATGCTCAAAATTAAAGGAAGAGTTTAGTTAAATACACTTTTCACTTTCTTGCAAAGAGTTAGATGAGAAGATGCCAATCTCATGTCTGGAGCTGGAGCCAGGATGTGATAAACTCAGCTTAGCATAAAGACTGAAAGCAGGGAGAAACAGCTAGCCTGTAAAGCTAACTAATTAATACTTTGCATCTCATTTGTTTAATTAACTCACAAGCACAAATGTTAAAATTACAAATTGTGGTTTTACAGGTTATGAGCTGTAACTATCTCTTGCTGACCCGGTGCTGACTTCCTGGAGTCTTGTTGCCTCTGTTAGGTTGCCAGGCAACCAACGGAGACTCCAACTAAGCAACTCTCTGGTCCTAAATGTATGCCCTAAATCTGATATGTTACCTACTTTTGAACAACTAACCACCTGTGCACACAAGTCACTACTCTCAACACATGAGCCTCCATCTGGAAGAGAAGGCTTGTTGTTTGGCCTGTATGCAGCCAGTCACCGGTCTAGATCACACACAGTAATTCTCACCACCCCTCAGTGAACAACAATTAAAAAGAGTATGCCACGATCAGTTTGTGAAAAAGTGGGCCTTGTTATACATTTTAGTCCTACTAAAATTACGGAGGAGTATTCATAAGTATCAATACTTATATCAATACACAAATAGATTAAATCCTAATCATGGCAATGTCTGGATTATCCTTAATAGGTTGTTATTGGATTGGTAGTACCCAGTAAGACATTTAGATTTTTACTCAGTCTTTCCACTTTTGTACAGTGAATGCCTTGGCTGGCTTTTCCAAACTGTGTGTGCCATCACTAGACAGGAGGAATCTGGTTGTTTGCTTTACAAAGCTAAGCACATGGCACTGTGCTGTGGAGCGGCGAGCGCTAGACCAACTATTACATCATCATCATCAAACACTGTAAACGAAACATTCCCTTAAGCAGATTAGGGCTAGTGATCAGGATATACAGTATGTGTACATGTAAATGTACTCAGTGTTGCATCAAAGGAATATGCAGCTGAACCGGAGTTTTTATTCCAAGCTGAGTATTCTGATAAAAACAGTTCTTACTGGCATTGGTTGGGATGGTTGCTGTCTCTAGAGGACTTTGTGTACAGCTGTCTACGCGTTGTTTGAGTAATGATGTATTTGCTGCTCGATATAAAGTGGGGTATACATAGACAAAAGGATACATAAAACCTAAAGCAAAGGCACCATGTTTAAATGGTGTCCAGTACTTAAAATATAGTCAAAGCAGTACTTGAATCAACAAGAGGCGACATGTTAAGTACAATGAGCTCAGTCTAACTGTCCCTGCTTAATGAACTTACATCCTGTGAGATTAGCGTTAACTTTTTTATATTTTTCTTTGTCACAGACAAAAGTTAATTTCTGCAGTCTCTGTCAAACAACATTTTCAGTTTGTGTCATTGTTTAATTAAGAGGAGGTGTGCGACACGAGAGCACGCACACTCTGGCTGGATGAAGGAACTCCTCCGCTGGGACTTCATTCGGTTTGAGAGACTCGCGTGGGTGGAAGAGAGGAGATACGCTTGCCAGAGAAACGTACAGTACTCCACCAACACACTGAACGCCCCGAGGGAGTTAAGGCAAAGAATTCCTCCTGGATTTTCTTTCAGTCTCTTGCTCTCTCGCTTTCTTGCTCCCCCCGCTGTCTCTCTCCTTCTCATTTGGTTGTGGTAATTCATCATGGAATATCAAAACCATTCAAAGCTCCAGCACAGAAATGAAGGCTTCGGAGCCCGTGTATAATTGGTTTCCGTGAGGTGCCACCATCCCCATTGAACCTTCTTGACTCCCTGTCCTTAGCAGTGGCAGTACGTATGATAAAGAGACAAGAAAATCCCCTGAAGACATGGAGATCATGACGACTGCAAGAGGACGGAGAAGCCATGGTGTCGCCAGAACATTCATGAAATTACAAGCTTTTGATTTGCTTTCGTCCTTTCCATCTGTTTTAGGAGCATGCATTCACATGGCATCCTTTTGAACACACACCAGAAAATCCGATGGGGCCCTTTTTCTTTCATTATATTTTCCAGTCCTGTAAATAAAATAAGTAATTAGACCTAACGATACTATTAATAGAAGCAAGAAAGAATTTATTTTCTTTTTTTCTTACTGGACCATAGACTGTCCCCACAAGGAAAAAGATCAGCATCAGTTGTTCCAACAAATGCCCAAAAATGAAGTTCAATTGACAAAGCCTTCTAGCAGCCATAGGAATTATGAGGGAGCAAAGGAGGAAGTAGTGAGATGTTATTATAGAGCCACAAAGTCAACAAAACATTGGACCACTTTTCGTTTCCCATACCGACAGTCAACTTTCACTATGACTGTGATCATTCCTAAGTGGTTATTGTTACCATGACAACAAAGGTCCACTCACCCAAACCATGATCTTTCCCTAAACCTAACCAAGTTTTTTTTTTTTTTTTTTTTTTTGTGCCTTAACCTAACCCTAACCAAACCTTACCCATAGCAGCGTCAGATCAGAAAATAGTTATGTGTTGTTCTGGAGGGCATGTTGGGATCATACAATTCTGTCCTGTTAATAGTGTGTTAAATAGGACAGGCAAGTTTACTTATCCTATACCAATCTTAAATTATCTGCTTATGGCTCATTTGCACAGAGACATGTCACTTAGGAGAACGCAACTTGAAGCACTCCAGTGTTATATTTTGTACCAAACAGCATCTAATAGCTAGCAGACACTAGCAGGGCAGATATCTAGCATTATATACTGTAAGTAACAGGTCAGATGGAGTTAGAATCAGCCTTGCACTTTATTTAGAACAAGTATTAGATTGTTTACCCTACTGCTTATAATAAACTAGAGCTTAATAAATTAAAGCTGCATTATCTTTTTTTTTTTTTAAGTTTATATGACAAATGTGATAGCAAACAGTTACACATCCAGCAGGCACGTAGCAACATTAGCATTCATTTGGAATTGTGCTTTTGGCCACTTGAGGAATGTAAGTCCACATTCTCTTAGCTCTGTTTCGGTCTCCACCAACTCCGGAGAAAAATCTGTCTCTTTAGCTCCCACTCCCACCGCTGTTCACCCACTAGTTGCTGTCTGTCTGCCGTAAAAAAACAGCTGCCAGCTGTGGCTGAAAATGAGGTTGATGACAGTGGTGAGACTAACCTAAACAGTAAGTTTGCGGGCAGTAAAAACAAAACAATGAGCTGAAAGATGCTAAAACGTTCAGTAGAGTTGAGGGAAACTGCAGTCTGGAAATAATTCTTTGAGGCTTCGTTGCTAAGAGTGACACCCTTCACATTACACATAGTCATCGATCCTTTGGTAAAATAAAAAATAATGATTAGTGCAGCTTTAAATAGCCAGGTTAAGAAAAAGAAAATAGCATAACAACAAAAGAGACCCAGAAGAAATTATTCAGTTTAATTTAACCTTTATTTAATTGGGTTAGTCCTCTTTTGCAAGGAAGACTGCAGCATAAAAAGTTGGGGGGAAAAAACCAGTACAACATTCAAGGCTGCTTTGAAGTACCTGACCATTGTTGTATAATAGTGTGTGTTAGACTGCTGCTGTCGGCTTCTACTTTTAACCACAATGAAGACAGCGTTGGAGCTGAGAGCTTCTTGAGCCTCTGCGACTGCAAAGTGCCAACGGCTCCAAACGCCATCTGTGACTTTGGCCAGACAGTTCCTGTTGCCTGGCGCAATCACACAGATCACACACTCAGCACCACTGCGCCGACACTTCTAGTCGAGATCCAACAGTCATCTCCAGCCAACAACGGGGCTCATTCCTTCCTCCCTCCAAAGTGCTGAGGAGGGGAAGACCGAGCATGCCTTCTGGTTTTAACTGAGAACGCTGCTGAGATGAGAGAGGCCCTCAATTTACCGTGGCATCTGCTCCTTCAGACCGCATCATCCAGCTTCAGCCTGCAAGCCAATAAAGCAATCCTTTCTTTTCATTCCTGTAGAAAGGTCCAGGAAGTTTGGATCCCCCAGCGCCAATCCTTAGGACCGGAAGTGGTGATTACTGAATAAAAGTCTGTCTCACTGGTAACACTTGACACAATGGACAATGATGTTACCAATGACCAAGTCAGGAACAAATCAGGAACTAACTGCAAATTGATGAATAAATGAGCAAATAGTTCCTGAATATCTCGGACTAACAGGCTGCTCGATATGGTAATGAGCCAATGACTCATCAGCTGAGGCTGATGGGAATGTCATTAGTTTTGTAGGTATTTGGTCATAAACCAAAGTGTTGGACAAATGAAAATGTGGACCTGATGATGGCACTAAATGAAAAGTGAAGGGATCACCAAAGCTATTACAATCCTGAAGGGAACATGAACGTCTGTACCAGATTTCATGGCAATCCAGCCAATAGTTGTTGAAATATTTCAGTCTGGGTTAAAGTGGTGGACCGACTGATTGACTGACTGCCATCCCTAGAGCCATGACGCAGCATTAGCATGGCTAAAAACCGTTTTGACCCTTCCTACATGAAAAGCACTTATTGCAGTAACAAATGCCAAACATCAAGCACAGCAAACATACAGATCAGCCCTAAATGTCCTTAATTATCAAAGTAAGTAATGAATGAAAGCCACAACATCTCAGATTTGTCCTTAATACTACTAAAATGGGAAATGTATTTCATCTTTTGAAACTATATTGAAACCGAATATCCTGCATCCATCTAGCATGTCAAGGTCACCTGGATCCCTTCCAGTTTCCTGTTTACATACATACATGCATGCATGCATAATTTGACCAACAGGCACTATCAGGTTTACCCAAAAATACACAGTGGTGGCTTGTGCTTCAGAATAGTCATACTTTAGTGAGGGATCTGAACACAGCTTCCCAGACTGTATGCAGTTGAGTGCAGATCCAAAACATGAAGAGCAGCTGGAGAATTCTTACATTTTTTGGGGGTTATTATGATAGGTGGGACGTATCCTGGCGAGCTTGGCTTTGGCAATATAGAGAGGATAACAATGAGGGGCATTTTCAGTGGCTGAGTTTGGTTTTCTGTCTTCAGCTGAGGATGCTTTGTGAGGATGAGGGGATATCCTGTCATTTGGCTGATGCTTACAGGTGCTTACCATGCAGCGCTCTCAATGAGAGAGCCGGCGCGCCACGGAAATGAGCGGTCATTAATGTATCACAGTAGCAGCCTGGTGTCCACTTCAACGATGTTGCCCGCCAAGGTTTCTATCTGCAAAACAAACAGGCTGTCTGCTGGAGAGAGGGGATCAGTGCTGGAGAGCTCTGCCTCTAATAAATCCCATGGCTTCACGCACTCATGAAAAGACAGTGAACAAAGGGTTAGGAAGGGGGGGTCTGGATTTACTGTCATTCCCCCATATGTTGATTCGAGCAGCAGGGGACATATTCATTAGCAATCCTGTTATCCAACTCCTCAAACACTGTTAATGAGGTGCTGCGGTGTTATACAGTATAACTAATAGCAAACACGGTTTCACTGGAGTGCATATTCATGCTGACATCAGTGCAGCTCTTCAAGTTAATTGTGTCTAATTCATGACAATGACGTGTGTAGTTCCATGTTCTTTGGACCAAGTGACATTAATACATGTGGCGGACTGAGTATTAAACTCTCAAGTCTCATATATTCCCAAATTTTAAACAGTTTTTAAGGCAAGGCAAATTTATTTATATAGTACCGTTCAACAACAAGGCAATTCAAAGTGCTTCACATTACACATAAAGACATTAAGAAATGAAAATGTATCAAAGAGTGAAAGTAATGGGAAAGATGATCTGGTCTAAATATAATATTGTAATGTTTCTGTTCAGTAATGATCATGTCTTTTTTAATGGGAAGACCAACTAACTAAGCTAACTTGCTTATGAGTTGGCTAACTAGCTTAGGGTGGTTATCTAGAGAATAAAGGCAATTGAAGTAATTACATTAATAAAAATTGGAAAAATTAGCATGTTTCAGCACACTAGAAAAGTGTGATAACCACAAGAATGCAATGAAAGTGCAAGAATTGAATATGAATTTTATCAAGTCAGCCAACTCAGTGGTTTCATCTGTGTGGAGCTAAGGCCGTTTTCACATAGAATCAGGTGTTGCGGCGATTCACCGCAGGGTTGTGCGGCGGTGTGGGAGTGTCTGATACTAACCAGCAATCCCAGCTTGAAGACGGATACAAGCCAAGCCACTGCACGGCAATGAACGTCTTTGTGCTCCCTCATGACAGTGTTGAACAGCTGATGTACAGTCATCACGGCGCCGATCGATCAGTCTCTCTTCCATCTTCACAGTTGCTCAGTAAACAGCGGAATATTAAGATAAACAGCTAATGCTACAATGCTACAGGTAAACAAAGTTCTTCTTCACCTGGGCGTCTGCCGGTCTGATCGCCAGCGTGATTGGCTGCCGCAGCGTGACATCAGGTTACATTTCTCCAAAAGTTGAATCTGTTTCAACTTTTTCACCGCACGCCACTGAGCGCACCACCGCAGCCTGAACGCAGTACCCTGGTTCAAATGAATGGGAAAATCTGCGCCTGATTCTATGTGAATTCGGCCTAAGGCTAGCTAGAGTTTGAACCCACTAGGCAAATAAGCTAACTTTGTGTGGCTGCACTGTATTTTCTTAGTTTGTAGCAGATAACTGGGGTTCGGAATTGGCATCTTCCTCTCTTAAATCTTGGATTTTGAAGTCTTAAGCTCACCAAGCTAGACCACAAATCTTTGCTTATCCTGCTTTCAAGGCTCAACAGGAAATTATTTTGTTTCGGGACCTTGCCAGTAGGCACAGACCAAGAAACAGTCTTAAACCAGATAGGGCCAT
Source organism: Macquaria ambigua (assembly GCA_008360985.2). Taxonomy (NCBI): domain Eukaryota; kingdom Metazoa; phylum Chordata; class Actinopteri; order Centrarchiformes; family Percichthyidae; genus Macquaria; species Macquaria ambigua. The sequence continues at coordinate 142,944 of VMKM01000357.1, forward strand.
AAACCAAATTCATTGCTCAGTGAAAGAGTTAAAAATACTGAATTGGCCTGTTTTTAAGATGCTGGCCTAAAATGGTTCTCAGTAGATGTCTCCCAGACTCAATGTAGGAAAACACTGAGGTCCCATGATTTAGGCCTGTTTCTGTGTGGCTGCTCTAATGTAACAAGCAAGGCAGGAAAAAGCAATTTTTGTGGCTCAAGGTTTATGCCACATTCATGAAATATTACCGTAATTACCAGATTTCAGCAAGCAAATAGTGTTCATGTCAACATTCAGTGACATTATTGTTATTATTGTGTTCTCAGTCATGGAATACAGACAGATAGGAGAAAAACTACTCTACAGTTTAGACACTACACTTAAGGTGACTCAGTATTATCTTTAGAATCACCTCTTGAAGACACTTTCACAACCTTTTTAATAAAACACCTAGCTGTTAACAAAATGTTCAAAAAAACAAAAAACAAATTAGTTTTTCTTCTGGCCAGTTGTTATTAATGCACTAGATCCCAGAGTACTGCTGCCTCTCTCTTCTGCCTCTGCAGGTAGTTAATTGCATTCAACTTGTATCTCAGGTGTAAAATATTCCCTGATTAGACAGAATGAAAAGCAGCTAGACTGAGAACCACTAAATTACCACTTACCTAGAATTCAATTGAATATTTAATAACTTGATCAGAAGGTAACGTGTTTTCATTTATTGTCTTTGTTTTTATTTGACTTTTATTACGTATGTCAGGTGAAAACAACTCTTAAAAAAATGGGTCAGCAGGTTGACACACACACACACACGTTTGTCCCTTTTAGAGGACGTTGAACCTCTGCAGCCTCAACCGTGGCAGCGACCTCCGTTACGCCTCCGTGGTTCCTGCAGTGGCCTCCTCCTCTCCCCTCCCCTCAGCAGAAACCAGCCCTGCGTCCAAATAGAGCTGTAGAAACAAGAGAATCCGGGGCTTAAAGAACAAAAGAAGAGGCCAAGTTTGAGCGAGACGGAGAGAGTCGGCGAGATTAGAGCCGTCAATCCCAGCATCTTTAGCACCTCGCGAGGCCTCCTTGTGGGATCATCCACAAAGTTGTAATAGAGGCGAAGGAACTTTTCTAGTCCACCGCCGCCCTACTTCCCTCCCATCTCTCAGCAGCACCAGGACTGGGGTTGAGAGAGGTTTAGGTGGGGCGAGTAGGTGGGTAGGTGGGGCGCTGGAGAACTTTCCCTGAACTCTTGCTGGCTTTGTGTCTCTTACTTTCATCTCGGGTCACTGTCAGTCGAGGGTTTATCTCGTTAAAAACGGCCCCGAGATGAAACAGGGACCATGGCTGCTGAACACCAAGGGCCTGGCTTCCGGTGCTGCTTTTCTTCTTCAGACACCTCCAGAGTGAAGTTTTTCTTTGTGCTAAATATGGGTCATTTAGTCTTGAGATGCGGTAACCCCGCCATCTCTACCTGATTAATTAACTTGTGACTGGAAAATCCCACAAAGCGTGAAATTGTAAGGAAAAAAAATGGACTGTGCACAGAGGAAAAAGAGCCCTGAAAATATCTAATCCCATATTTCATTCTTCATAATTGAAAGAGAGTAAAATAAGAAAAGCCACCACAAGGGAATAGAGAGAGAAACTCTATTATGATTCTGTAGCTTGGAATATATAGCAGCCAGTCACACTGGGAGAAAATATCTCAGCCGGGCCTTGATGAACACAGACGCATACCTAGACGACATGTTTGGATCAGTCAGATAAAGACACTGTCAGGAAACAAAGACTCTGACAAAACTGACAAGACACATTCGTTCAGTTCTGATGTGCCACCAGAAATCTGACAGTTATTGAAATGACTTGCTTTCATGAAAAGCTAGTGTTTTCTCTCTCACGTGTTATTTGGTTATTGTCAATCTCCTTGCACTATTGTTGTCACAGGCCTGGTTTTATGATAGCAAATTCATCCCAGGCTGCCCAGATAATAAAACTGTAGCAGTGATGGTAGACACAATGGCAAAGCAAATGACTATCAGAGCCTGTGCTTTATCTGGTGGCTGTCTGCCTTTCCATGCTGCACACAGGTAAGTTTGATGACACTGATGGCTCACTCAAACCATCATTGCCTTCCATTTGTCTGCTTTGTTGTAGTAGATGTAATGCTCAGCAACATCTCATTTGCTCTTGCTTTTACCAATTTTCAACCAATTTTTAGCTTCACAATAGAATCAGAAATTTGTGTCGGCGGGCAGACAATGAAGAGACAGCTTTGAGGAAAAATGATTTCTACAGACATTATGCAGCGCCAGATGCCTTGGTGTTCATTGTATCCGTGACTCTTTAATTTGGTTGCTAAACCTCGCTGGAGCATAATGCAAAGCTTTGACAGCTTTTTTTCCCCCACAAAGCTGGTGCTGATATGAATCAGTGTGGTACAAAATTAACATTAATGATGCGACGACATCCTAGTTTTTACCTTCATGTCAGTTGACTGGGCTCTAAATTTTGTGATGTAGTCACCAAAAGTGCAGTCACTGTTTGAGGTCAGTTGTATTATGTATTGAATAGCAATGCGACTGGTACAGTAGAGTGCGGTGACATTGCACCGGCCCTTGTCTTCTGAATTTCATCCAGTACATGCATGCGTTGTCCTGTGAATCCCTTATGCACGTGCACACCATTTGAATCCAGAACAGGTATGGCGGACCCCGCCACTAACAATGCATGCTACTATATGGAAAGGTAACTAATGAGTGTAAATACATTTAATGGCCATGGCAGTGTGCTTGCCAGCCTTAAATAATATCAAAAATTAGGAAATCTTAAGAAAGGTACAGCTTGATCTGCCACCCAGTAATATATTTTTGCTACCGTGGCTATGCCCAAATTTACCTGAACCTCAACACTTCACGTTGCAGTTATGCACCAACCCTCATCAAATAATATTTCAAAAAGGGTTGTAGCTTAAAAGACAGGGAATGGTTTGCAATATGATATGCTTAGGCCTGATATATCAAGTGCTCAATGCCCATTTTTAATTGATTTCTTTGTACAGCAGTGATAAGGTATCATATAATTCTGGGTATTCAAATACAAGTATAATTTGCTACTCCGTTTTTTTTTTCAGAGTGGTTCTCGTGGTTGCCATGGTCATGGAATGGAAAAGTGGAAATTAGCCGTGGACTTAATGAGAGCAGCAGCCGCCCTCAGCAGGCATTTATTTTTTATTTTTGAGGTGTGATCACTCTTGGTTATGCTTCCAGATAAGTGCTTCAGATATATTGGCTTAATCTGGGGTTAGTTGTCTGATGTGTGTCTGTGTGACTGTACTCTTTGACCTGTTGGACCCTGTTGCAGCAATGACGGCACACCTCCAGATCTAAGTAAAATTATATCATAACCACTAGGAATGATATGACCCATGTTGTAATCTTTAACTGTGTAATGCCAATGGGGTTTTTGAGGTCAGAGGTTGTTGTGGTGATGTTGAGCAGGGTGGGGGATGTACTTACTTTGACACGCAGGCACAGGAAGTCAAGTGTTATATGCATAACCGGGATGAATTCCTCCTGCTTCCTTTGTCTTATCCACATGTAATCCAACACTGCGCTGGGAGGGATGTTTCACACAGCTCGGGGGAACGCAGCAGATAGGCGCAATCCATCTTGGTGCTAATTAGAGACGTCTCGGTTTTATTGGCGCGAGAAGGATCGGATGCTGTTCATAACGTCAGCTCTGGTCGGCGTACGTGCTCAGGGATCTATTCCTCATCAAATTTCCGATAACTAAATATAGCGAGAACCCCCCTAAGGGCAGTCTTAACGGCACTAATGGATACAATTGTGATGCATCATTGTAGCACCCATAATAACAGTAAAGAATGTCCTCAGGGAGGTTTCAGCATTTATTCAGCAGTTCAACGCATGTGGTCTGAATAAAAAGTTTTCTTTACAATGGTGTGCGTGGCAATCATCAGTATGGTGAACACGTCTTTAGCCAATTACATTGCTTGGGTGAAACTGCAGCACCTGTTGATTAAATAGAGTAATGCCTCATATTTATTCAGAATATTTTATTTTCCATTCCAGCTTTTCACAGCTGCAGTAAGACTTGCTACACCATGGATTAGAGATTCATTTAAAGTATTGATTTCAGTTTTTCTATTTCCTGCTCTGAACACTGTGATGTTTTTCTTTTTTTTGAATCGTATATTTGCAGAAATCCTAACTTAATCGCCAGAAAATGTAAGAAAGCCATCATAGGCCCACCCACACAGTTAGCTTGTGAATTCTGGGAAATGCAGTGCAGAAACGACGGTAAGTGCTTGGCACCAAAAATGGAAACAGACTGAAATAAATGAAAAAAATCATGAATCAAGTTAAAGAAATCACAAGTAAAAGCTCATTTATCTGAACTTAGAAAAACTCAGATAGTGAAAATAATGTTCAAGCCCACATATATCCACTGCACCTGTCAGAAGTAATTACAATGTACAAAGTGAATGCACTCATTTGGGAGTGCTAATTTGCAAGATGGATGATGCATTATATTAAGAATTCATTACCACAGCTGTAATATAATATAACCATTTGTTTTATATTAAAAGTACGTAATGAAAGCAGACATTTATATCATATTCATTTGCATTACTCAAACACAGTGTTACAGGAATGAGGCGATTTGCATTATTATGGAATAGTCTGGGAACTTGTTTAAGGCAGATTGGATTATGTGATCTATACATAATCCAAGAAGACTTGATGCAAATAATTTCTGCAGTGGGTGAAGGCAAAGAAATTCTGTTTTCATTGTAATAACCTGGTAAATTGAAATGACAGGGAGGAATCACAACTACATCAATTATACGCAGGTTAAAGCTGCACTAAACAATAATTTTATGTTTAACAATAGGTCAAATGATCAATAGTAATGTGAAAGGGGTCGCTTATAGTGACAAACCCCACAGAGAATTATCACCCAATGCTGCAGTTCCCCTCAGCTCTTTTTAGCTTTTTAGCATCTTTTCGCTCATTGTTTGTCTTTTGGGGCCCGCAACTTTAGTGACTCTCACAGCTCTCATCAACCTTGTTTCCAGAAGCATGATGATGATGATGATAATGATGATAATAAAAATAATAATAATAATAATAATAATAAACCCACCTGCCCAGTACTAAATGGCAGACAAAGTTAGCAACTAGTTGGTGAACATAGTAAAGCCTTTAGCAGCTAAAGAGCCAGATATTTCCCTCAGGAGTTGGTGGAGATCAAAACAGAGCTAAAAGGAAAGTGAGTGTTGGACACATTACTTCAAATGAATGCTTATGTTGCTCCATGTCTCCTGGATGTGTAAGTAGGTACCTGCTTTCTAAAACGTTCACCGTATCAACTTTAAAAAGCAATGATATATCAGTGTTGTTGTTGTCAGTTTTTATTTTTGAGTCTCACGCCACATATCCTTCAGACTAGCATTAATTAGCCAAGAGAGACTGTGGTTTTTGGCCCCGCCCAGTGAGGGCTTACTCAACCAATCAGATTTTTCTCTCTGTCACTAGAGTGTTGAACTTAAACCTGCGTATATACAGGTGGATACATCACGCCACTTTTGATCCTGACCGATACACAGATGCACACAATGCAACAGATGTGTATAAAAATTCTAATGACCTTGTAATGTTTATTACTTTTATTGTGATCTAGATGGATGGATGGATAGAATAAAATAAAGACTTCAGACACCAGTTTCCATAAGCTGTTTGTTTGCATTCTGGTCACGACTGGAGAAGATGTAGCTTTCACAGCTGAGACAAAGCAAAGTTTCAGACTGGAGTTCCCAGGCTTGACTTAAAAGGATTTCAACATGCAGCAATGAGAAGGCTACTGTGAATCAACACTTCTAACAGCTATAGCCTTTATTATACCCGCAGAAACATATAAATAATTCCACTACAGCGAGTGTCTCATTTGTCATTTGATGGCTTGATGAATACATCAGAGGATTTCCTATTGCTGGATGCGAGGCGCATCCATAAAAAAAGCAGCATTCATTAGTTGTATATCACGCATCTATTGAAATGTCATACAGACTACTGTGTTGCACCGGGAAAACAAATGACATGATCAGATGAAAAATTTCCTGTATGTTGGTACCATTGCAAGTGACAATCTCCACTTTTCAACATATGTCCTCCGGCCTGGAAAGTTTTGAAAGACTCCAGGGACTTAAATCTGTAATTCTCTCTGTAATTCTCTCTGTAACATGTAATTCTGACAAGTCTTTTTGTCATGTAAAACGATTACATGAAATGAAAGTACAAAGCTGTTGATAGCATCAACGGTTTACAGTGGGTCTGTGTAATGAAATTTCTTTTCCCAGAGAATCGATGAGCTCCATTCCCCTGGTGGACTGTGTAATTACAAAACCCTCATTAGATTATGAAACTATACAGCATATGGTGAGAGGAGGAGATTTCTTTGATGTGCTCTTGTAATGACTGCAGCAAAAAAAAAGAGAGAATTGCCTGCCCTTACTTCATTTGAATCTCTTGAAAGAAATCAAAGCTTTGAAAGCAAGGTTTTCTGTATTTTGCAGCTCCCCCACCCCCGGACACTCCTCTGACTCCTCTGAACTGACTCAGATACCAACCAGGAATCTGGCATTGACCGTGGAAATGTCAAACTGTTTTGACACGCCGAGGCCAGCGGTGTCACGGCCTTTTGATTCACGGAGAATGTTTGTCGTTTTGCCAAAGGACGCCTTCGGTAAAGAAGAATTAAGCTTGATGTTTGAAGGAAACGCTTGCTCCTCGTGAAACATGAGGAAGGCGCTTTAGGCAGCACTTGTCTTCTGTTCTCAGTGCAACACATTTCACAAACTCGCTGTTTGGAAAAGGATAGCAGGCTGGGAAACAGTCGTTCAGTGTAACGATGTTTGACAGGTGCAGACAAGCAACAGTATCTACAGCAAGCGCAGAGGGTATGTTACAAAAGGAAAACCAAGGTCCATTTAAAAACCTGAAGAAACAAGAGGGATATCCCTTTTTCAAATTCTCTCATTTCTCTCTTTCAAGCATCTGCAGCTGAATAACCTCCTGATCACACTATTGCCTCTGTTATGGAAAACAAATTTTTTGTCTTGTAATTTCCCAAAAGAGAAGCATTTAGAAATTGAGAGGTGTCAGCAATGCAACAAAAACGCATGGAAAATCCTCAACAGTAATCTGGAGCAGCGCTTCTCAAACTGTGGGTTGAGATCCAAATTGACTTGCAGGCTTGTTGCTGGTGGGTCCCTTTATGACAAGGATATGAAATTTTTTAATAAGCCTGTTTCCCAGAGCAAGGAAAGCTAATTTCTCACTGGGGTCCTCGGCTAAAAACATTTAAGAAGCTCTCATCTAGACAACAGAATTATGTGCTAATTGGGAAATTTGTAGGTGAGATGGTGTCATGAACCATGTATCATTTATGGGAGGATTTTGTCTGCATAGGTACAGGACTTAAAATCAGCAGCAGGTTGTAAGGGCACCTAATGTAGAGGTTAACAAACATAGCGTATGTAGCATAAAGTAAACCATGTAATCTGTACAGTAATTAAGGTATCATGAATGCCAGGCTAGCAAAGGAAAAAGAAAAAATGTTTGAGAATTGGTAATACATTTCTGTAGCCCAGGTAAGGTAGGGTTTTCAAAGTCTGACACTGTTGACCCCCCCTCAGACAAAACTGACCCCCCCCAGCACCCCCCATCTTCTTAAGAGAATTTATACAGGAAGTATAACGTTGGTAAGGACTTATTTAGCTATGTGCCTTAATTATTTGTTTACATTTTGGCAAATTTGGCACCAATAAAAGTATGCCGAATTAGCTACCAGTGGTTCCTGTTTGCAATGTACCCATGGTTTTACAGAAAACTATCACTTGGATTACTTGGATACTGAAGAAAACGTAAAAACACGATGAATCTTAGGCAAGTTCTGGAGTTAAAAGGAGCGTCTTTTTTTCTATGATTTCTAAGTGGATATACGGACGCTTACTTGCAATGGGCATCAGAGATAATGAATTGTAAATCATGCTGAATCTAAATGTCTGTCTTATAATTCAGAGAAGGAGTACGGATTTTGATGCCAAATGTGGCTCACGCCTAACACATGGATGAATTAAGGAGTACTGGATACCCCGTTCAAAGATGGTGCCCCATTCATTTCTATGAAAGTTGCTCAGTGGGCGCATACGCCAAAAAATCCTCCGCGGGCTTCCGCTCGCTTCCCAGTTTTTGGGCCCATCGAGTATGTGCACTTGAGTCCTTTTGATGTCTGAGACTTCCTGTTGGCTCCCTGCACACATTAATGAGATTTAAATAAATGTAATCATATGGCTCTTCTACGTTTTCCAAATGTAACTGGACCGAATGGATCAAATCCTGAAAATAAAAGGAGTCATTTTGGGAGGTTTGTGACGCTCAGAAAAATGTATTCACAGTTTTACAGCAGCTTTTTCCAGTGATTGTGTATGGGGAAAAATGCCTTTGGGGCCAGTGTGTATCACGTGATGGATGTGAAAGTTGCAATACCCCGTGCAGCCACTATCCCTTCACAGCCCAGCACTGTTCCAGGGGGGCTTGGCCTCATGTCTGTCCCTCCACACCTTGCATTATTATTAAACTTGCATTATCTATTTTTTGCCACTCGGGGTCAGTGCCTACTGGCTGTAAACACAAAACTGACACAATATCACCTTATGAAGTTGATATAGTGAATGTGTTACCAAACAGCTGCCTATTTATACATTGAGCTGACACAGAGCATCATTAGCTTGTGTTTCTGGTCACCTGACAAAGTATTAAATATTTACTCTCCTTGTAGCTCTGTTTTAGTGTTCCCCAACTCCTGAGAAAAATATATGGCTAAATACTCCACTGTGTTCACTAGCTAGTTACTAACTTTGTGTGTTGTTTGGTGCTAGACAGGTAGCATACAGTGGGTTTATCAGAACTTTATCACTAAATAAACGGCTGCCTGCTTTAGCTGGAAACATGAGAGCGGAGAGACTGAACTAAAAAAGAAGTTGAAGTTGTGGGCTGTAAAACCAAAACAATTAGCTGAAGGATGCTAAAAAGCCCTTTAGAGCAGAGTCGGCTCTGCAGTTCGGTGATAATTCTCTGTGGGTTCATCACTAAGATGATGATAAAGATAAAAATGAAATTTCAATTATAGCAGCTTTAAGTTAGAATCCAACTTTTTGCTGTTGTCTCCTATCTAGCTAGGAAATATTTGCCAAAATGCAATGTGTGAATTTCTGCGATGAGCCATCTTCTTGTAATTTTGCAATACTTTCAATAGGAGCAAGTTTTACCAATTCCCCTCAAAGGACAAACAAAAAAATAAAGTCATTATTCACAGGATTGTTTCATTTTTCAAGGAAAAAAGATTGGACTCAGAATGGGTCAACATGTTGCTAACAGATGGTACTCTTGTTGTGGAAGGCAGGGAGGGATAAACAAGACCATAATTAACAATTTAACAAGAAACTACAAAGCAGGGAAACATCTGTCGCAGGGCTGTGCATTTCAAAATAAAGTGACCATTTTGCCTGCTGACATCAAAACCCTTCACTCCTCTACACTGTGTGATTTCACCCACTGTGATAACAGGAGTCACGACAGACTTTTTTCAGAATTGATGAAAACCAACATTGGCTGTTGATTTGATAACTTCAGCATCCCCTCTGAGGTGACAAGTTCGTAAAGGACCCTTGGAAGTTTGAAATGACAGGCGAGCAGCTGATTGAACTTGATGAACTCACCTTCAGTCATGAGACGACTTGAAACATTTTGTGCTGCTGTCTGGGTCTGAAAATTATGGATCTGTAAGACATTCCCATTCACAAACAGGCTCGCACCTTTTTTATACGAGTAATAAAAGTTGTTTACAGATGTTATAAGATGGAATAAATTAATCAAACAGCTGCAAACACACACAGAGAAACACAGCAAAATGACTGAAACAGGTCTAGTTTTCAGTGTAATATTAAATCTAAATCTAATCCAATGCAGCAGCCCTGCAATACCTTTATCAAGGTCATATTGAGGTTTTGATGACATTGTTTCAACTCTACGGTGACTTCATAGTCCATGGTAGTGTATTGTGTTACAAAAAAAGACATCTGTTTCCAACATTTTATCCATCATCATATTAGATGCACCTTTCTGTACAAATCAGTCCAGTCAACACCAGCACTGAGCAGAGCCTCCACAATTAACAGCTGAATCAACACCTCTCTGACACAGTGTCCTCAAAACCTGGACAGGATAAGCTTCATGAAGGTAGAATTTATTGCAGGCAATTTATTGTTGTATTAGATTAGATTAAGATAGATGTGCCTAACAACCTGTTAACTCACTTTATGATTATCCCCTCTGAAATCTATAAGATACTGTGAATACTGTAAATGAAAAAGAACTGTGAGGGATGCATTGCGGAGGCATAGTGGTGAAGACGCATACCATGTACTGTGAACCCAACGTCCTTGGCTCGATTCTGAATTTATATAATTGTAGGCTTTTTCATTTACATGCACAATAGCACTTTGAGCAAAACAAGGGAATCAAAATATATACTCAACTGGTAACTATTGGCTCTGTGAGGTTGTACTTAGGCACAGCGGGGCTTTGAGCTGCATGCTAACATGTTCACAATGACAATACTAACATACTGATGTTTAGCAGGTATAATGTTTTCCATGTTCACCATGTTGCTTTAGTGTGTTAGCATGTTGTTAGCACTAAACATAAAGTACAGCTGCAGCAGGCTGATGGAAATGTCCTTAATTAGGGTTAGTCCCCAAGTTATTTCAATTGATTCTAATGGGGACATGAATGTCTGTAGCAAATGTCATGGCAATCCATCCAATGGTTGTTGAGACATTTCACTCAAAACCAACCTGCTGGTGGCGCTATAGGAAAAATGAGAGGATCACCAAAAATTTGTCATTAGAATTCATCCTAATGGGACCATCGGTACAAAATGTCATGTCAATAAATCCAATGGTTGTTTAGATATTTCTGGGTGGACCAAAGTAGTGGACCAGCCGACAGACCGGCATTGCCATCCCTAGAGCTATGCCACTAATGTGGCTAGAAATTACTTATTGTTAGCATACAGATGCTTAAAAGACACAAGGCTTTAGTTACACAACCATAGTTTATTACTGATGTCATCACTTACACAGACAAAGGAAGTGTCAGCGATACTTAAAGAAAGGTGATCAGCAAATCATACTTGAGTAACTAGTCAAACAGTTTTGGGAACATTGCTGTCAGCACCCAGCCGACAGCCAGATGCTGTGTGTTTAATTTACACTGCTGTTGTCAAGAATCTGAACACCAGAGCTGTAATACAAAAACAAAATCTGGCAGAAGCGACAGGAAATGGCAGAGTGATTTTCAGAGGAAACTGGATCCAACTTTCTGTCTGTTAACAGCTGGTAGATTTGGTCAGTTTATACCTTTTTGCAGCACTGGTTTATTTCTGCGGTCCTTACATTCTCAACAATATGTTGGATTGAACACTTAATACACAGATAATAGAATGTGTTGTAGGTTTATGCTGAGTTTCAGATTGAATTAGGTTTATTTTCCCTTTCTGTGTTATGGCACACAGTATGAATGATAGTGATTAATGTGGTTGTGTATTTCTTTGAAAATCACCCTGAATATCTGCTGCTCAGACACATATTTTTATTTATCCCAACCTTTGAAACTACACTTTGTTAGAGAAGAAAGCCACAATTGACTGATAAAACAAAATCACATTTTGTATTGAATATTTGCAATGCTTACAACAAACTGACCTGCTGTTCACCCCAGTCAAGTTGTGATGCAAAATCCCCTGTAAAGGACATAAATACTCTAGAAATTAACATATAGGCAAAGTTCACCATTGTCTTCTACTACAAGCAGTACAATGTCAGAGAATAAATCCTGTTGTCCAGTAAGGCTAATCATATGGAATCCTTCAAAAAGAAGTGCTGAATGATCAGTACTTTCAATAGGATCTACTCCTCTTTTTGATGTCCATAAAGTTCAAGAAGAAGCATTCCGAGTTTTCCAAAGATTAATTGCAGTCCAGAAGAAAGGAAGTCTCTATTTACAGAAAGGTCCTTTGCATTACTCTCCTTCTCCTTTGATGATCCGACAAAGACAAGAACTGTTGGTTCACCTGCGACAGAAAAAAGTGGTGTTTAAAATGAAATCCAAGCCATCAAAGCAGTGTCAACATCAAAATGCCATGTGAGAAAGTTACCCCACAAGCAACGCTGAATATATTTTAGTGTGTTTAAATAATCACATAACTTTAATATATATTGTACATACAAGTCTGCTTCTCTCTATCTGAGTTGTATAACACGAAGGAACTGAGCACTTGACATAAGCAGAGACTGATACCATGGCTGAGCAGAAAAAGAAAAGAGCATGACCTACAGTAATAAAACCCTACTTTATCATCAGAAACTCCAAGCAAGAAGACATGAGACTCCCGCCCACACTGATTGACATGACAAAGATGTTGGCCAAGCAACTACAAAATCAGATGCATTATTCAACACTGAAGCCTTTATTTTTTATGTTTGCCGCTGTGAGAAAACTCATTATCTTCTGAGAAAAAATAAGACTAAAGGTCTAGAACCCCTGCTACTGGCCCTTAGAGGCTATACTGTAGAAGAGTTGGATGAAACAAACAGCATGCCAATAGTTTTGCTTTTTGTAGAGGCTTATTTAGTTTATCATGGGTTTGGAGCTATGAGTATAGGCTTTGGGGTCACTAAAATCAGAATGGTTTATCCCATTGAGAGCATGAATGTGCTATGCAAATACAATGACAATCTCCCCATTAAATATCTTGTGTGTAAAGTTGATTTAGCCTAATGACCTGAAGCTGGCACTAGAGAAAAAATCGTAGTGTCCAAAAAGTAAAGGGTTCATTTTCTCGGAAGCATGAAGTAAATAAAATGGCAATTTTTCGATTAGATTGAATTGATATTACTTGTGGACAAGTGTAAATTTTAACCTGATTGTGGTGCTAGAAGAAAGGTCACGAAAAACAAACTGGCATTAACAGATCTTTTTGGCCACTTGGGGGCAGCAAAAAGAAGCTGTAAACACAACATTGACATATTATCACCTTATAAAGTTGATATGGCGAATTTGTGCTTGTTGCTTATGTACACCTCCAGTTGATACGAAGCAACATTAGCATTCATTTAGAGTCAATTTTGTCAATTTCTAGCTCTGGTCTAGTCTCCACCAACTTGCAAAAGAAATGCCTGGCACTTTAGCTGCTAAATGCTCCTTTATGTTCACTGGTTAGGTGCTAACTTTGTCTGCTGTTTGGTACAGGACAGCTAGCATACAGTGGGTTTATAAAAGCCTTTTCTCTGAAATCAACTATGACTGGAAACGCACACTGACGAGAGCTGTGACAGTGAACCAAAACAGTAAAGCTGCGGGTCATAAGACCAAAACAATGCGCTGAAAGATGCTAAAACGCTCCTTTAAGCTGAAGGGGATGGCAGAGTTGGTTGATAATTCTCTGTGGGTTTGTCACTGCGAGCGACGCCTCTCACATTATTTGTAGTCATTTGATCCATTGTTAATGTAAAAGTATTGATCATAGCAGTTTTTAGGTTCATCCTCTGGGTACTATGGATGCTCACAGGAGTTTTCAATAAAATCTGAACAGTAATTAACGTCATCTTCGTCTGAACAAACCGACTGACCAATGTCACCATTAGTTCATGACACTAGCAGGGGAAAACATCATCTTAACTGACGAAAAACAACAATTTTGGTAAAAGTACACAAGGATATTTGGACTTTGGATTTGTATTGGACAGTGACATCATCAACGCCTTCACAAGCACCATAAATTAGCTTCTTCACACCATTTACACGGGTCACACTCCGGGCAGTGCAGGGGCTCCTTCTGACAGGGTGAAAGACAGTCAAGTGTAACCTTGTCACCTGTGGAATTCTTTCAGATTCAATATCATTCCAGTACCTAATAAAAGACTTATATTGGCTTCATCTATCAGTTAGAATGTTATACAGTGTTTAGGATAGAGGATGCTGGTGAGTTGGATTTGTGCTCCACACAAAGGTTTTCTCTCTCCTAGTTCGGTGCTGTCAGATACTCTGAAGACCTCTGTTCTCCTTGAGATTAAATTGCCTGTCATGAAGCTCAGTGGCTGACTGGCAGCTCCTCTGCTCCTCCAAAAGTACATTCTGGAAAAGACTCTCGAGGAACACAACATAACAACCTTCATAACGATGTCCGCTATCGATTCCAACCGTCTGTCAGCCGCCACGTAGGTTTGACGGACTGAGAGAAGCCGTCGGCGAACTTGTAAGGCTCCATTATCGATGCTGAACTTTTGATAGGAAACAGACAGCTCTGGCAGCCTGGTTAGATTAATTCACAAATGGGTCGTTTGACAGAGAACAGGCCAGAGCAGCAGCGCTGCACTGCACAGTGTCATATAAATCATCCTCAATTATGCAGAAAAGCAAAACAATCCAAAAACCATCAGGCCATCACTTGACAAGAAAACCTGCATAATCATATCAAACACAGGGTAAAGAGTTTCCGTAAATTTAGGTTGTCGCAGCACTTTGCTGGTCTCTGTACAGGCTGCAATAAATTCTTCCCTTTACAGAGTCATTTACATTCTGAGCTGTCACTGTGATTAATGTGGTACTAATTTGAGAATAATTCCACGCTGAAAAGACAAAGAGCAGAGCCACTTCTTGTCAGAGGAGAAAATGTCTTCAGAGATGGATCTACACTGTGTCTCACTTCAGGAGGAGGGGGGGTCATTAACAGTATTTGAGTGACTGTCTGAAACAATGCTAAAAATACTGAGAGGAAAGCTAAGTCTTCAGTGGGTGTTGCGTTCATTTAATTGGTGGCTGATGAGTGCTAATTTAACTGGCAAAGGATTCATTTCCACTTAGTGCCTGAAGTAAGGTTGGCTGAAAGATTTAACACAGCAGGTGCATGGGCTTGTGTTTGTGTAATTCAGCCGTGTAATTGGCGCACCGCAGTGTCCTTCTCAGCAATATGCTTTGTGTTGTAACTACCGAGGCTGGGATTTTCATAGTATGGCCATTTTAAAGCTGTGCTAGGCAGGATTTTTATGTGAGAATCCACCTGTAAAATCAGCAAAAACAGAAAGCAGAGACACTGCAGATTCCCCTTTACACAAATTAAGTTTTACTGTAGGACTAACAGGTAGTTATCCACACAAATCAAAACTTATAGTGACTGTCCTTGAGGGAAATGCATAGATGTGGCTCTGCATTTATTTGAATGGTAGCATAGGAATTTAGCAGATTCAGGGGGAGCATAGGACAGTAGGAGGAGAAAACATTCAGTATTCATTTGTCAGGCACACCTGTTACTGACATGAAAACCTGCCTCTGTAACAAACACACCGACTAGGCCAACAGTGCTCTCAGTCATAGCATTGAGAGGCATCAGGCCGTTGTCACTGAGTATTCACAGTGAAGTTAGACTGCACTAGAAACCTTTGCACCTTGACTGCCCCAAGTGGCAACAAGAGATAACCCTCTTTTTTGAGTTTTCAAAGTTTGAAACTAACCTTGAAGAATTTGCTACCCAGAAATTCTGTGGTTTGACACAAGCTGACTAAATATATTCTTTCCATGGGCGAGTTGGGTAACTAGGATTGGGTTCCATTTTGGATCCTGTTGTCAAATTATTCAAATTTGTTCAGTTAGTGTTAACAAATCTCATATTAAAGCTGTTATCTCTTTTTATGTTCTTTTTAATTAGCAAACAGAGTGGACTGTGTGTTTCTGTAGTTCAACAAGACCAACAGAGTGGTGACTAACTCGAATCTCCCAGTCAAACTTAGTCATGAATATCATACCAATATTTTAAGCTCATCAACTTAACAGTTCTGCATCAGGGCCTCCAGTATTTGGATCA
Source organism: Macquaria ambigua (assembly GCA_008360985.2). NCBI lineage: Eukaryota > Metazoa > Chordata > Actinopteri > Centrarchiformes > Percichthyidae > Macquaria > Macquaria ambigua. The sequence continues at coordinate 158,919 of VMKM01000357.1, forward strand.
AATAGCTTGTAACACTAAGTAGACCACACCTATTATTTCAGTGTGTCACATACATTGAATCAACATTTAAAATCTGCTGCTGCTCATCCCATTGTCAGGTTGTAGCTACAGGTTGTGAACATTAATAAGTCTACCACTAGTTTCCCTCAAACTAAAACACTGCAGACTTCCTTGTCCGCCCACATTAAAGTGTGAGATCTGGTATGGGCAGGATGAACAGGGACTGACAAATTGAAAATTGAAAGAAATGTAAACAGTGTTGTAAACAGCAGTGATTGCTCTGTGTGCAGAAAGCTGCACTCGCCATTGTTAAGTCTTTTTTTCTCTCTCATCCCTCTGGTATAAAGCATCACAGACTGTGTAGTTTACTGACATCACCTTCCAGATTTTCTGTGTTTTTACATCCAAAAGATACAATTTAGACTGTTACCTCTCGCTGCCATTTGGGGGCTGCAAATGTTCAAATTTTAACTCTGCATCTGAGTTTTGCTCCAAACTGAAACACTGTATTTCCTGCTGTGTCCCAGGCTTTGTAGTAGCCAGTCACTGCTTCGTTTATGCTTTGAATTCTGAAGGGGTTTCCAGTCTGTATGAATGCATTTATGATAGAGAGCGACAGAGGTCAGTATAACTGGAGGTTCCAGGTTTATGTTGTGCTGTTTTCCCAAAAGCTCAGCAGAGGTGAAGAAGAAAGCCTGACCCCCCGCTGCTTCAAGCAGCCTGCAGAAAGATTTGAAACTTAAGAAACTTGTTTCTCTAGCTGAGTTCAAAGGTGTGCGAGATAAATCCACTGGGTAATGCTGATGCTTTGAACAGGTTGTTGTTGTCTTTTTGGATCGTTCAGGTGTTCTTGCTCTTCTCTATCTCTGGTGTAGTTACACTACTGGGAAATGTGGTTAATAATACCATTTGCCGTGTCTGTTTTTACGAAAATGTGAAGCGACACTATACAGTAAATGATATGCATACATTTTTTTTGTACAATGAAGTAATAATGAGACACATTAATGATCCCTGTTCAGAATTTCTTTGTATTTTTCAGTTGGAAGTTAAGACCACAAGTAAAACCTTCAAATATAAACCCCCCCCAAAGATTTATTACCTGGACTCTGCTGTGAAGCATCCGACGTTACCAAAGCTGGTCTCTGTCCGCGGAAATCTTTCCAGTCATCCATGTTAAAAAAGACAACAAAAGAAAATATATGTTTAACTTTCATACTTAAAGGTCTTGTCAAGATCTGATAATTACCAAAATCTATTTCCAGACATCACCAGACGTCCAGGCCTATCTCAGAACCCAGGAACACTCAAAGAAAAAAAAAAATTATATATCTATCCCATTTTGAGGTCCCGACAAGTCCCTGAATCAATAGCCCCAGGCTCCAGGCTCCCGGCTCCAGGCAGGTGTGGTGCGGGCAGTTTAAATAATTAAGTACATGGAGAGAGGCAGAACTGAAGTCTACGGGTCGTCATAACACAGTGAAGGATACGAGCATCAAGTTACAACGTTAAAAGCAGGTAATTGGAGTGAGTAATTGGCCAGTTTGGGTGCTCAAAGTGGCCTGAAAGTGCTAAGGAGACATGGCAACCCATTGATTACAGGCCCCCGGGGGTCCAAGCACCGACTGCAAACATTAGCTGTTTTTAGGTAAAGGCAGGGCAGACGACTGTAACAGAAGCCACAGCCTGTTGACCTTGAAGAGTTGAAGTGTGCAAGGTCAGATTCAACAGGTTTGGATACGTTATCATGGAAGTGATTGTTTCTTAAACTTACCTTAGTAGTTTTGATCTTGTTCCCTGTAGCGCAGCTCCAGCCCTTCAGATCAGGAAGAACTTTGCATTCCTCCCCATCAAGGCACGGATGCATCTGACACCACCACTTCTGCTCCACTATCGAGGCTGGTAAAGAGATGTAGAGGGCCAAGAGATAGTGATAGTGACAAATAGTCAGAATTATCTCCGTTCACGTGGTCTTCGCTGCGTTCATGCCAGTGTTAATTGCTTAAAAAAAAAAACTATACAAAAAAATTCATTGACGACCTGTTTTTTTCCACGATAAAAACGAGATTAAAATGATATAAAAAGTAATTTGTTTCATTTTGAAAATTAAAATGAAGAAATGTATTACTTGTTGTAAACAAATAAAAACGTAACGATAATGTGAAAGACGAACGAATGGATAAGTAATTATTGTTTGAATGCAAAGTTGTATTCAACAATCTGCATGCGTCTGCGAAAACACACATTGTATGATCCTGAGTGATAAAACTGTATCCTCCAACGCCCAAAACTATCTCTTCTTCAAGTTGATTTAGCTGCTTGACCTGTTGCACGAATGAGCAGCATCTCAAAGTTACTTCTCTGCTAGTAACGTTAGCTAACGTAACCGGTTTTGGAAGGAATAAGGTCTTACTGAATATTAGACAAGAAGTGGCAACAAAACAGCTGCGACAAACTATGAAAACATGCATTTACATTTACAAAAAGTTAAGCTAACGTAACAATAGGGATGTGATGTTAGCGTTACTTTCAGTCGGCTATCTTTCGTGTTGCCATAAGTAGGAATGAGTGCAGGGCTAATGTACGTTGTCAATTATGTAAATCTTCCACTATATGTTCGCGTGAGGAATATTGCTGTTAATGGTATTGGACATTTATGATGATAATGTTGCGTTAGCTTACCTTTTTGGCAATGTTGCTGTGCTGGCCTGTATGTTTTCTTATTTGTGTCCTAGCTACTTTGTTGCCCCCTTCATCAGAAGACTAAGACTAATGAAGTGCCAAAATGAACACTGCGTATTGCTCAACTCTGGACTTTGGCACAAATTAAATGTATATGACCTTTCGTTTATTTCAGGACAGAATTTGTGTTTATGTTCCAAGCACATTTCCATGTTATGAGCCTGAAATGAAGCGTCTCCTCAAATACCAATCAAATCATCATAGCTGTGTCTCAAGTCAAGTCATGTCACATTTTGACAGCTGTCTCAGGTAGGCTAAGTGATGTAAGATTTGCTTTGTGACTGGCAACACTCACTAAATCTATTTTGAGTAGTCAAACACACAAGGTGTTGAGAGGCTTGCCATACATATCCATGTGCTCAAGATGGGAACTGCAGAACGACGGGACTCCAGTCATGTGAGGGGAAAACCTTCAGCTGCAGTGAAAACACCTCCTCAGTTGCCTCCATAAAAGTGAGCATTAAGCTTCTGCTACTCCATTGTACAAGACATCATTTAAATTTGGCATATTACAGAGGTCATTATCTACGTTCCACATCCCCCTCCACCGGCATTAGTGTTCTTCCTAATGAAGAGGACGGTTATTATAATCCACATATAACACCAGAGCCCCACTAGAGTAAATTGCACAGAATGGATACTTTATGACGTGAGGGAATCAATTTGTACTACACAGCAATGGTTATAGCATCGGTGTGGTGTAAAACATGCATCAGGTCAACTGCAAGCAGATGGTGGTTGTGTAACAGCAGCTATTAAAAAGCCACAAAGGTTTCTCATGAAATGAAATGGATGTATTGATAACCAGTGCAGCAAGGGAGGACACGCACACAGACAGCAAAAAAGGAATTCAGACTAGAGTCTGGATTTTAAATACTTCTATTTGATACATTTTGCTCTCTGTGTGCGAGTCCCGTCTTGCTGCACTGTAGTTCTTTCCCTGACTACCGCACCAGAGAAGAAGACAGTTTTTTCAACCCTTACATACCACAGTATTGATAACCAAACATACATAAAGTCCGTGGGATACATTTCACTTAACAGTTAATGATGCTTTAAAAACAGAAAGGCAGCTCAGACCTTGAGCCTTGAGCTCATATTCATAAATGTTTTTTTCCCCACATTTATGAAAGTAAAAGGCTAACAACTCAATTCTGTGAGCTGCGTGGCCACATGAGCACACACTGATATATCATGTTTTATATTTTAAAAAACTGTTGAAAAATCAAGACATTTATCTTTTAATCAAAAGTTAAAATGCCTTAATTACAATCATGTGCCAGCATGGAAGATTACAATGTGAGTGTTGTGGCTTTGGATGTGTGTTTGGATGGTGGCCAAAGCATGTAGCTCAAACAGTATAGCAGATAGTAAGTTGTCATTTTGCATAAGTGCAAAATTGGAAACCAAACCTGGTAGCTCCATCTCACTTGCAACATGTGACCTTACAAAGGTTCTTAAGCAAAGGTCATGGTAAGATTAGATATTGATGCTCAGTATATCTTTCTCCTCCATATTTAAGCCTGTTGTACCTTACACAAATTGGTAATAAACTTGTGGCTTGAGTAATCCGCAGCAAATGGGGTTAAAGTTCAGAAAGTTTAAACATTGAGTGTTGAGTGTCTGTGTATACCATAGATATTGAAGAATCTCAGGGGAAAGCTACAACCTGCAAGGCAGTGATCACATGACAGCTGGGACCAGTTGTCAGGTTACCAGTGACTCAGTTATTGGCAGTTATTGGTCCCAGCCAAGAAATAGTCCAGCACATAACCCAACATTAAACGCCACATTGTAATTTTTACACTTCAGTTTTTGTACGGATTAAACAAACAAGATACAATGTGTTAATTATTGAGCTTTAGAGGTGCTGGTAAATTTACTTTTTCCTTTGGACAGAGCCAGGCTTCATGCTACTAAGCTAAGCTAATCAGCTACTTGCTGTAGCTTCATATTTACCATATAGACACGAGAGTGGTATCGATCGTGTCAATGCTAGCTCGTCAGTCACGTGACCATCACCTTGCAGGTTGTGGTGGTCCCTCGAGAGTCTCCCATAGTAACATATCTTATTCATAGTACATCAGGTTGATACGAATCCATCTACTGGACTTTACCTGTAAGCTACTACTACTACAGTCCAGTGGATGCTTTTAATGTTGATAAGACATTGAGTGCACAGGCAAGACGGGAAACCTCTGCCATGTGTTACATCCAGTTAGTGACTCTCCTCCCTCTATAGGAAATCAATGGCTCAGCCAATGCACACCTGTTTTCCCATTCATGATATAGTAGTAGATTTATGAAACGATTTACCCTTTAAGTTTTCTTTGATTCTGTCACAATTGTTTGACTGATCAGCACCAACAGGATGTGCGTTCAAGTCAAAAGTCACCATCAAGACACTTCATTCAGTAAAGTTTGCAGGTCTTTTCTGTGGCTACCTCTCTAAATTACACATTCAAATCTATTCAAGTTTTCTCAGATGTCTGGAGGTTCATTTATCTTCATATAAAAAGGAGATTGTCTCACACAGAGTGGAGCTAAAGGTAATCCCTGGTTGTAAAAGAAAGAATAATTAAAAGGTTAAGTGCTGATAATTTTTTTCTGAGATCACCCATGGAGCTTTAAACTGAGGCCAGTGGCTCACAGCTCTAATTTGCAGAAAATGTCAATACTAAAATGTCAAGGAATAGGTCAAACACGATTGGGTCCGGAGTTTAGCCAGAAACCTGTGCTTTTCAGACCAAAGTGAGGCAGCCACTTCAGCCGAGTCGGGGGTCTGACACATTAGCATGCTAAGAGACCCTCTGAGTCACTGACTTTACAGTCTGCAGTAGACAGCTTCACATTCATTCATAGGTGATTTAAAAAACCCTTTAGGAGCCTCTTTGTAAGGCCCCTTGATTCACCAGACAGTATTCACTGGGTGCTTACAGTCAAATATAGCAAGGTTACTAATGTCAGTCTAATATGTCATGATGACACTGCTGCTACTAATGCTTTTATCACTGCTGGAGTATTTCTTATACCACCATAGTACTACTTCAATTAGTATTACCACTGATGCTACTATTACTAGTACTAAAAAGATGCCTCACCTAATTCTACAACTACAACTACTAGAGCTGCAACGATTGGTCGATTAATTTTGACATCTTAGAGACTAAACGATTAATCGATTAATAGTGAAAATAATTAGCAGATTAATCGATAATGAAAATAATTGTTGGTTGCAGCCCTAACAACTACTTCTGCTATTACTACTACTACATTATTAGTGCTGCTCATACTCTGAGCCCACAATTAGTTCCACAGCTACTGTACAGTATTATACACATTATAAACAGGTATTAAGCTAATGAAACCTTTCAAGGGGAAAATGATAACAAACTCTACAGGCTTGATTTTACATAATTTACTGTAAAATTACTTATTAACCTTTTTTTCCCCGAACTGATTTTTGAAGTTAGAAAGCCAGTTGTTGGGAGATTTGACGAAAATCACAAATTGTGACCAATTTTGGAGGAATATAGGATGTAGACAGTTTGGGTGTCAGATTTCTTTCGATTGTGGTCACACTTATAGTTCACTGGATCTACAAAGCTCAGAGACAATTGTTGTTTAAGTCATTTTATAGGCAAATATTCCAGCCTCTCCTGGGTGCAAATTTTCTTAGCTATCTATGATAGTAAACAAAATATCCTTGGGGTTTTGGATTGTTGGTCGGACAAAACAAGCTATTTAAATATGTCAACTTGGTCTCTGTGAAATAGTGATGGGCATGATTGAGTATTTCCTGACATTTTATAGAGGTACAAAAGAGAAGAAGAACTTCCATATACTATGACAAAGTGTCCTGTATATGGGAAAGACCGTAAGGTGGAAGTAATTTTTATGAGCATCCACATCCTGTCTCTTCTTGAGACACTTCAACCTTTGGGCTTTAATGATGAGTTTGATTTGAGTGCTATGCTCTAATTTGATATATTTTTCTTTTTAAAGCTATGGTGTTGTGAGGTACGATAGCATTTACCTGATTTTATCATCCTGAGTTTATCATAGCATCATTGTTTATGGAGCACTTAAAGAATAGTTCAATCCTTCTCACACTGTGTAGACTAAACAGTTAATTGAGAAAATAATTGACAGATTAATTAAAAATCCACAGCATATGAAGATTTATCTGTAAATTTATATATTTTAATGTGTACATTTGAATGATGTAATTATCATATGCAGTTAACACCAGTCCCTTCCTCATATTGCATAAAAAGGTCTTTGTGTCCATTTTGCGATAATAAAAATTACTTTTTTCCTGATTAGGATTTGTTCATGTGTAATCCAACATGTAGCCTAATTATGTAATTTCCTAATTTTCCCATGCAGTCGTAATCTTCTACAACAACAACCATTTTAGAAACTACTTTACTCTTATTGTATGTTGCCTTCTGACAGTATCTTCTAGATGAAATTATACTTTAGTGTGTGGTGAAACACTTATTGATGATCTCAGCAAAACTAATCCTCAAGATTTGTGGGAAAGAGTATCAGCAAAAAAAAAAAAAAGTAAAGAACAGAAGATAGCCCATGAAATATTCAGCTGGAGCGTACCATCTACACACGACGGAGCGGCTCTGGTGGTGCCGGCCACTTGCCCGGGAAAGCAGGAGCACTTCACAGTTTGTGACCGCTCCTCGATTTTGTTCTTGTTGCAGCAGCGATGCAACGCCACAACCTCGCAGGTGCCTGTTCGGACATGGTGCGCTGCTGGAGAAACAACAGGAAAGATGGAATAATCAGTATTCAATCATCCCCTCATCTACACAACCATACTGCTGGCCTTGGATTGAGTCCCATAAGAATATCTCTCTTGGGCCTCTATTGGCTGCTCTGTATCCCTCTCATCAAGAAAAAATTACCACGGAGAACAGATTTCTTAAAATGGGTCATTTATTACAGAGGGTTCAATTTTCCTCTTTATAAGCATATATTCATTTTAAAGTATAATTTTAAGTGTTTTTTTTGAGTTTTTGAGGTTGAATGCTGATTTTCATTGTCTTTAAATATGACCAATTTAAAATTTACACATTTCTCCACTTCCAAAACGTTGGGGGACTCACACGAGACCGATAAAAAGAAAAAAGAATTGGTGAGTAATCACAGAAGCAATGGCAGAGATATCCTGAATCTTAGTCTCTAGTATGGGTCAAGCTCCAAAAAAGCTGCATCCTACATTTCCCATAATGCAACCAATAGCCTCTTTTTGTTAGACCCTCCCTGACTGGTACACTGAATACCCAAACTGCACACCTCCACTTTGTAATGCAGGCTTTCTGTTATACATTTGTACTCTCCGAGCCCAGGCCAAGATAACTCTGATGACATCACTATGACATCATCAGGGTTATTTTCTTGACTTGAGAAAGCCCAAAAGAGCCGCAGAAGGCATTATACAACTGTTTTCACAGGCCGAGTAGTACTAACAATGACTGGTAAACTGATTTAGCGTTTCCCTCCGAATTTTCCTTTTATCGTATTGATCAAGCTCCAAAAACACTGGAACCTACATTTCCCACAATGCAACTCTATAGTGTCATGCCTTAGGCCCTCCCTGACTGGTAAATGCCCATATCTTTAAAACCCCACCCCCTTAATTTGTAACACAGGTTTTCTATCATAAATTTGGAATCTTAAAGGAAACCTGAGTTTTTGACCACTAGTAGCACTTTGGAGCATTGTTGTTATGAGTCCCTCACATACACTCACTCGGACATTGCGATACACACTCCTGCCGATCGTTTCACGCTATTTCGACAACTGATGGTGGCAACGCCCAAAGAATTGTAGCAACTGGCCAGCAAAAGCAAGGAAGAAAATGACTGCTAGCAAGTAAACATGGATATAAACAATGCAGAATTTAAAATATATTTTTAAAAAACTGTCTTTACAAATGTTTTACGAGGAAGAACATTAGCCATTTGGTAAGAAGCGCTGAATGTAAACATAACTTTTGTCTGTTTTCAAAAAAACTCCACTGGGCAGAAAATAACCCTGATGACATCATCATGTGTACAATTGGTGGAGTGTCCCTTTAAGAACATTTACTACTAGCAGCAGCTTTAAGCAGTGTAGGTGAGGTAACCATTGTAAACATCATGAAGAACATTTGTATCCTGATCAGCGTGTTCGATGAAAAAAAGGTACCTTCTTAAATAAATAATAACTCAAGTATGAGATGGTAATGATTGGAACTGATACTGCTCCAGATTTCCCACAACAAGCAGCAGCCTTTAAAAAAATTCAGATATGTGAAGGGGAAAGTGCAGCGCTGCAGTATTTGCAGCCAATTTCCAGATCACGCTCCATTGTCTGAATTATTTAGAGCCTGAGCTGCTCCATTCTCTTTTAATTGCGTGTGACATTTTCTTGAGGTGTCCTTCTGCTGAGATACTCACTGCTGCTGCGGTAAACAGTAAATCTGAAATGACTGCGTGAAAGTGGTCCTAACTGTCTGTACTGTAGCGGCTCAACTGAATCCAGTTAATTATGTTTTCACTTCAGCGTTGTTATATTGGTGGACAGCAACACTTTCCAGCTGCTGTAACAGTGATGGAATCAACAGAGTGATATCAAGTCTGACAAAGACAGCTGTTGAGCATCACACTTACTTTTTATATTCAGAACTCAGAAAACATGATTTACATTAAAAATAACTGGGAATCTAAAGTTCCTCGCACCATGTTTTTCTCCTCCTACAGTGTTTGGGTTCCTACTGTCTGTGATTGGACAGCATCAAATATTTCACTGATGGCTGCTGCTAGAATATATAAGGGAACAGCAGGTAGAAAAGGACAAAAAGACAGGAAAGGGAAGTTCTGTTTTGACGATGCACTCAACTTTTGAAAGCATGTCTGCTCTAACAACCACCCCACCCCTTCATCATACATAAAAAATAATGCAGGTAGTCGCCCAAAAGTAGCGTAATGCCTACTCATGCTCTGCCCCAAACAAGAAAACATATGAAAGACAAACACACAGCAAGCCGAGCTGCTTTAGTTGTTTGTGAGAGAAGCGCTGCCAGTATCTCTCTAAAGGACATGCTTCACACAGAGAGGCTGTGGTTTTTCGGACTGGATTTGGATGCGTACTCAGCTTCTCCTGCCAGCAGACACAGAGAAAAGCATTTCACTCGGGAATCAGTGTGACCTGCAAACCCAGAGTCCAGCTTTAAACCTGCTGCGCTGCCGCTGTGACAGGGAGAGATCCCTCCAGCCCTCCTGCTGCTGCTGCTGCTGCTGCTTCTTCTTCGGTTGTGTTTTCTAGATTTCTCTTTCAAAGATTAATAAGACAGGCATGATGCCGTGAAATTTAAAAAGCAGGATTCAGAGGCATCCTGGGGACCTAGTGGTTAAGAAACATACCATATGACCGCAACATCCCCCGTTTGATTCTGGCTGGGGACCTTTGTTGCATATTGTTCCCTTCTCTCTCTCTTCACCCATGTTTCCTGTCTGCATAAATATAAGTATCCAGTATCCATGCATGAAAAACTAGAGAAATGTATTGGGAGAAGGACACATAACTAGAAATTGTGAGTAGTTATGGTGGAAAGTAAGTGGGACATTTACTGTACTTTTGACCCATTTTCATTGTGCAGCGTTTACTGTTTTATATAGCCTGGATCAAACCCAAACTTGGTTTTAATTCTCTAAACCAAACACTAACCTTTTGTTTTGATTGTTTTAGTTGTTTAAACTGAACAACTGATTGTCAAATAATCCTGTAAATTAAGTTTCCTTTACATGATTTTGGTCTACATCAAATATTCTACATGTCACAATTTCTGCTAATTTTTTACAATTTTCTGAGCTTGTGTTGGTTTTGCTTTTGTCTGAAAGATTCTTTTTGTCTAACCAGCGGCCTGGTTTTATCTACTGTTTTCCAAACCACATTTTACTTTGGGATGATATGACCTAGTAAGTATTTTTAAACTGCAATACAATCCTTCCTGAGAAGTCATTTTGATGTAGTATAAAGGTTTAAATTATTTGTTCTTCAAACAGGAAAATAAAATCTGGGGGTGACAGTTCAAATGAAGTGGTTCAGGGAATTTTCTTGCATTGTAATTTTGACACCACTGGTCTGACTGTCTTGTTGCTTTGGGGAATAATAGCGCTTAAAAGTATAACAGGGTGGAGACGCTTTGTATAATTTTTCAAACTTTCCAACACTGTCACAATCCTTTTAATTGATATGGTATTAAAACAGAGCTTGGCCCTAATGGATGATTTACTACAGGTTTGACTTGAATGTACAGTTTAAGAATAAAAAGGAAAAGGGGAATTTAATGCAGCCAGTTACAAACAAAAGCCCTCAGGCATGTTACATCGCTTTGCCTGCAGGTAAAAGGGAGGAAAATCGTGTACAGTAAAGAGGCACTTCCAGAAAATAACAAGGGAACAGAGGAAAAAACGATTTATGTCTCTTTTAATTACTAGGTTTCATTGCATGCACAGTCCATTGTTTCCAGTGCCATTTGCTCACATCAAACTAGTCCTAATACCCTTTGCCAATACAAGCACTGAATATTTTTAAGCAATCAGGGTATAAAAACAGTGTAATTGTCTACACTCTGGGCTAAGATTCATCAGACCAACATCATTAGATGTTTGAAAGATAGCACTGTAAAACCTGCCGGAGACAACAGGACAACTGATGTAAAAAGCAGAAGTATCTTCTAGACGGAGTGAGCAGCCAGGTGCTTTGCATGCTCCCACCACTTCTCACAATGAGGGCATTACACGTGTGGAGGTTGATACTATTCCTCCTGGATCCCCTCAACACATGCGTGCTGCACCTGATGAACTAATCCTTTTTTTTTTTTTTTTTTTTTTTTTTGCGAAAGTTCCCTTGAGTGGAAATGTGATGTTTCTGTTTTGATGGCTCTCATCAACAGGTTTGTGTTTGAAAAATGAAGACGCACTGTTTGCATCAGATGTGTGAGCTTTCAGAACCCACAGCCAAATGAGTCAAAGCATCAATCACCATCAATCATCCTGCGGAGAAAAGAAATCTATTTGAAAATGTAACACTACCTTTTTCACGGGTAATCGGAGCATAATGCAGTGTTGCAACACAAAAACAAGACTGAATCAGTTTTTAGTTAAACTGCAGTGACCAACGACCTGATGATTGTTAGGACAAAATGACTCAAATGTAATGGTTAGTGGCTACTTTGAAAGGTCTACTGATTTGATGTAGTAAAAGCCAAGAAAAGAACATGAGAGATCCAGTGGTGCTGATGCTTCAGTCTTCCACCTGCAGTACAGTGTGCTGTACAAGCTGCTGCAAAAATGACATGACCCCTTATGTCTCACATCTGGCGTGTTAAAGCCTCCATCGACATTCTGACACGGTGGTGGTATAGTAATTATATGATAAATTAACAATGCATAAATTGCTGTAAGTGCAATATTTTTGCACAGAAAAGTCCAATATGACACATTATTACTGTCAACTATCTCAGACAAAATAGTCTAAATGTAGACATCCTCTAAACCTTTGCTTTTAAACCCTTTGTGGGCTCAATTTAACCTCGATCCACAAACAATAAAGTTGTCTTTTAAATGGCTAACCATCATAATAATGTTTTGGCCATTTTTAAAATTGTTTTGCGTCCATTAAAATAAACAGCAGTGAGGTTTTCACCGCCCCACAGCAAAACTGTCTTCGCTATATCTGCTGTTTGTTGACAGGGTGTAGATCAATACCAATGGCTCAATGATTTCTTCACTAGGTGCAAAGCTGAGTGACATGACTGTCTCCAAAATGCTGTTTTTAAACAAAACCCAAATTTCAAAATACATATAAGATATTTTAAAATGTGAAGAACTTAAGGTCTGAAATGAACTGAGGCAGCACTCTGAGAAAAGAAAAGAGACATTTTGTCTTCCCCTCCTTCATACATTTTCCCCTCTACCATATCTTCCTATTCTACCTGCTCTAATCTTGTAGTTTAAAAAAATCCTTTTGCTTCTGTCCTTAGCTCTCATTCCTTTTCCTTAGCACCTTTCTGCACTCATTAAAATGCCCACGGTGTGACAGTAAATTGTATAAGGGTGGAGGCAGTTGTCAAGTTAAAAGGCGATATCGGCGCTCAGTCTCATCACCCACCCTCATGTTGAGAGCAACATCAAGTGTGGTTTGGAAGTTTTCTGTGTTAGTAAATTCATTGGTGGAAAGTACAGGCTGTCGCTCAGTAGGTAGAGCCAGCCATTAATCCCAGGGTTGGCGGTTCGATCCCCATCTTTTTCTGTCCACATGTCGAGGTGTCCTTGGGCAAGACACTGAACACTAAGCTGCTCCCGATGGAGCCCAGAACCTTGCATGGCAGCGCCGTCGCCATTGGTGTGTGTGAATGTGTATGTGAATGGGTGAATGAGATATGTGGAGTCCACTTACCTTCATTTATGCACTGTACCACCTACAGTTTTGAGCTTAATGGTACTTTACCTGACTATTTCCATTTATGCTACTTTATGTTTCTACTGTACATTTAAGAGGGGAATATTTTACTTTTTACTCCACTACATTTATTTGACAGATTAAGATTTTACATAGATAAACATATGACACGTTTATCAAATAAAATACATTGTTACAGATTAAACCAGTGACCCCTTTTGAAAAGCAGTGTCTGGTTGGGTCATCCTTTCAGATGTCTGAGTTGTTAGCAGTTCCATCAAAGAGAGTTATCCAATATTTCACAAAAAAAGCAAAGATTAGAGAAAAGCCCAAAAACTGAATATACGTTTGTGTAGCAGAACTTAGTTTTTTCTTCATTCCTCCCCCATTAATCATCTCACGACCCTTCAGATTTATCTTGTGACCCTTTGGAGGGGCCTGACCTCTAGGTTGGAAACCACAGGACTAAACTATCATACTGTATCTAAAGTAGTTCAAACTAGCTTCATATCAAATCAGCTACAACAGTAAAATGCTGCTTACACATTGATGCATCAGTATTAAAAGTCTAATAATATCATGTATAATATGTATAACAATATCTGTCACAGGGGACATTTTACTGCAGAACTGGTACTTCTATTTTTGATATGTTAAGTAAATTTAGCTGATAATACATCTGTATTTTTACTTAGGTAGGATTAAAGGATCTGAATACTTAGTGAATACTGAGTAAATTATATAATCCTTAAGGTTGATAGATTAGGGCGAGTGTAGGAAGATATTGGAAGGTCAGCATTGATTGTTTTGCTTTTTTTTGCTTGCATGACCAGCCTCAGGGAAGGACATTGTGTCGTGTGGGTGATACAGAGTCCAGCGTATTCACGAGGGACAAACAGGAACATCTTCACGTCAAACTTACATCAGACAGGGCAAGGTTCTCAGGTTGCAGGCCTGTTAGGTGGAAGGTAGGCCATGTCCTCGCAGAGTAGATGGTGCTAGAAACTTGTTGAGATAGTGACTACTTGCAGGGCTAGTTGGTGAACTACTGTAGCTGGCAAACAAACCTCTAACACGTTAGTCAGCCAGAAAAATGCTATCGCTAGTCAGCCAACCAGCCAGCTAACTGTAACTTAGCAAGCTAGGTAGATAGGTCGCTAACAGAACAAGGTTGATTCACATATCAAAGTTCACCAACATTTAAGTCAGTGCAAAAGGTTAGTGCTGATTTACTTTGCTCCCACTGGTGAATCTGCTGATTGCAGCGACTCGATTGAGATTAATTGATTTTGCTGAAAAATTGAGCCGTTTTTAAATTTAAAGCAATAGTCGACATTTTTGGGAAATCCTTTTTCGCTCCCTCAGAGAGGTAAATGATTTATACCACTCCCACACTCTTTAAATATGAAGCTACAGCCAGCAGTCGTTTAGCTTAGCTTAGCATAAAGACAGGAAGCAGGTGGAAACAGCTACCCTGGTCTGTCCTAAGGTAACAAAATCCACCTACTAGTACCTCTAAAGCTCACTAGCTAACATGTTATATCTCATTTGTTTTAAAAACAACACATCATTGTGAGGTTGCCAGGCAACCAGCAGAGACTTCAGACAGTTACCGGTCCTGGCAAAGGAATACATTATATTATATATAAGAATACATATTACCCCATGTAAAACCACACCATGTTATTAAATTAAAGGTGAACCCGAAAAGCAGCTTGGAATGAAATTGCAATCAGATCCTGAGAACTAACTCTAATGTGAACTCCCAACACTTGATGCTGACTATCAGACAGTATTCTGTTTTTCCCAGGCATTTGTTCCTTTTAGTGAATCCTTTGAACCAGCGTTGCTATCAGCGAGAAGTGATGGGCCATTTCTCTCTGCGCAGTACTGAAATTACTCGGCTTGAGAAGCTTTTATACGTCGGTCTCTGGAGAAGAAACTGCAAATGATGCATACTTTGTATCATTCATGAAGCTGTTGTGAATAATAATGTAATCATCGCATTGCTTTATACGCAGCGTTGTGTGTAGCCAAAAATACCACCTCTCATATAGTGAAATGAGCTCACTGAGTGTAATTCCCTCTGTACAAACCTACATAATGAGGTGGAGAACTGTTATGTTAATAGTGATGAACAGATTTTCCCCTCAAACTATTTGTTACTTTGTTAGTAGCAGTTAAAGAGAGTGACAGATGAGGAACCGCTTTAGTCAAAGCACAATCTTTCAGGCACAATTACAAATCAGATTCAGGGAGCCAAACTCAATGCAACTGTAAAATACTGAGCATGTGGATTGATTTTTACGTTTAACATGGGGATCCTGTAGTGTCTCTGACTGTTAGTTACTGCTCTCTGAAGGGTGCAAGCAGTGTTTTCCTTTCTTGGCAAGATGCTTCTTATGCATCATATAAGTCATTTTTATTACAAAGTGCAGAAAGTCTAAGGTGCAGAGCAAGCAACAATCATTGATGCATATAACAGTACACATAAGTCAGACGTCGAGGTCATACGTCAGTGCAACGTTTACAACCATAAGGAAAGCACCTCTAAGGACTAACTGAAACTACACCTATACCAGCTGAGTGCTACATGTCTAAAAATACTATGAACCATCAAATATATTTCATTCCACTCAGGTTCAAGTTCCCCCTTAGCAACCTGTGTGCTTTGATTCTTGCTAAGTGGTTTCCCATCGTGGACACTGAAACTCAAGGCTGTAATGTGTCTGCAGGGATCACGCTAGCACAATTTGAAGGTCAGAATTTAAACTCTCTACACCCATTTAGGCAGTCTCTGTGTCCAGAGACGTGCTCCGTTCTAAAAGTCAGGTGGAGATGTATCCTGGCCATTTTTCTCATGATGTAAAGTTGTCATTACATGACTGATTAATTATGTGTTCATGTGAGCTGAGGATTAACTCTTACATATCGGTCACAAATTGCATCTTCACATGTCAAAACTATGCTCGGCGACCTGTTGACTGTGTAAGTCTTTTTTTTTTTTTGGTGCATTAATTTCTTAAACATTTTTAGTTTTTGCATATTACTCATTTTCTTTCCCAAAATGGAATATAAATTCCCGGCTTGTTGCTTAACACTACTATTGCCCCCACCACTATTGACATGTACAAGCACAGGAGAGCAGGTAACTCAAAGGATCGATTACCATAGAAGCTAATGAAAATAAATCAGATGTCCCCACAACTTGTGAGCCAAGCCGGCCTGGGACTGAATCCTGTGCGACTCCTCTCTCTGCTCTGTCTGCCTTCTGGTCATTAAAGGACAAGCACAAAGGCAAACCAAATGACCACTGACACTTTTTAAGTTTGTGTTGTAAACACCCACAGTAGTAAAGGACAGACTCTTCTTTGCAGTATCACTGTCTGACAAGAGAGCGCAAAGGCAAACCTTCTTTTTCCCATCGAGGAAAATAAACTGAATTTACATAACTGTCAGAGTAGAAAAGTATGTTTGATGGTGCAAATATGATCCCGTCTTTGCTGACACAAACTGGTTATTTAAAGAAGTGAAAGCGCATATGTGCATTAGTAAATCAACTTGTCTCCTTGCTGAAATGAACTAAATTTTCCCCTGCTTGTCAGAGAGCAGGCTTAGTTTTCTTCTTCTTTTTCTTCTTCTTCTTGTGTTCTCTTGGAAGAAATACATTTTCTCTATTTTGGACGTGTTCTGGGTTCATTTCATCCCTTGAATGATAACAGGTTTACAGCAACAGAAATAACACCCAGGGGAAATTAGGGGGCTGCAGTGGCTATCAGAGAGAAATTGAATGCGTGCGAGATTATTCTGATCCATTTCCCACTGAAATGATGAGCGCCTTGAGTGGGGATTGCTGCCAATCAAAGCCACGCACATCAAAGCGCCGCGCTCCCATCTAATTGGTCGACAAAGAGAAGAGAGGTATGCACGATTTCTATCATGCTCACAAATGGACATCCTGTCCGGGCAGCAGCACACCACCAATTACCTGAGGCTGTGTATTGTCAGCGGGACTCCCAGTGATGAAACATGTGGGTTGGCCTCTACTTGTGATGTTGCTGAGTTGCCATAATTGATCTCCCTGGGTTTACTAGTGACGACTCGACAACACTTTTAATGAGGCAAGGGGAGATGAGTTTGATCCATACCTCCAAAATAGCTGTTTCAATCCAATTACCCCCCCATTCACTACTATGACATTTTATGTGTGATGCTGCATAGTGGGAAATTCCTTTCCAAGCACCTCACATGTGCATTGCATTGGTGCAGCGGGTCACTCTGTTTCGGATGGAGAGCTGAGGCTTCACGCTATGAGCAAATCAAGCAAACATCCGGAAGTCCAACTGGTTTCTACAAGGCTGAGTTGAACAGGTGGATGGAGACTCAACAAGCTTGTGGATGGAGAAAAGTTGTCTAGACGTGGAGGAGAACTTTCTGAGCCTCTTTGGGCCACCTGGCTGAATGTTCACATTGAGTGCATGATGGGACTGGGACAACTACCTGAGCCAAAATGTCTTTTACCTTGATTTGCTCTTCTCTATTGAAAGAACCCTTTGTAGAATGATAGAATGAAGTAGGATCAGAAACACTGACTACAGCTGAACTTTCAATTGTCTTTGGCTGTTGTCACATTTCTGCTACTTCCTTGTTTTCCTATGAACAGCAGTTCACTTGGTAGGATTCCTGCCATTCAAAGCTTTCCGGTTCCCTATATCTACTGGAATAAACATCTGAAAGGGGAACTCCGATTCTGCACATCAGTATCAGTCATAAAGAGTATGACTCAGCCTGTGAAAACAGTTGTTTAATGTCTTCCCTGGCTCTGGAGGAGCTTTGTCAAGTCTAAGAAAATAACCCTTGATGATATCTCAGGCTGAGCTTAGAGAATACATTTTTAATGGTATAGTAAGCCTGCGTTAAAAGCTGCGTGTGGAGTTTGACAGACGTCACGTAGGCCTCTTTAAAAACAATTGCTTTAAAGATGGTTGGATTGATGGAAAGCTCCTAAATCATTTTGATTGCTGCTTGCTGCCTAGCTACTTTGGGGTATATGGCTCTGATAAAAGTGATTTAAAGGATAAGGCTATCAAAAGAGCAAAACCGGTGACTCATTAGTCCGTCCCTCAATACTTTATGACTTCCCTACACTGTCTGTGGCGCTTAGCCCCAAGCCCACTCGTTTCAACTGAAGATGTACATCTTGTAAATACAGCTGGGCACTGTAGTTTTTAGCAAACGTTACTCAAACAGGAGTAAATAGTGCATTTGTTGGGGACTATTTTCAGTTGGGGAATAATACACATTTGGTGCTCTAGTGAGTATTTCCAGCAGCGGTTTATGTGGGATTGAGTGAAAATAAACTACTGTGTGTGTGTGTGTGTGTGTGTGTGTGTGTGTGTGTGTGTGTGTGTGTGTGTTCATAGTAAAGAAGGAGCATCTCACCCAGTGCAATAGTGTGGCTCACTGATGTGTTTTTCATAGTTTTTGAACAACAGTGGAGGTCTATGGCACAGAGGAATAAGCTAGATCAGGCATTGGCCACACAGACAACACTTATTGGTCTTTTCATGGGATTTGTTGGCAATAATAAAAACACAGAATATCACCAGCCTTATCCTTTAACATTATGAAAGTAATTTCACATTCTGAAACATCAGCAAAAAATACATGATTTTGTATAAATATGTAGTTTGTTTTGCTATGAATCTTAGATTCAGAATGCAACATAGATTCAGAGCCTTTGTCACTGCCAAAATCAGTCAGATAGAACATCACAATATAACACATAAACCGAGCTGCTCACACTGTAAATATGCAATAAGGCAGTAGGATCAAAGTAGTCCGTCAGACGATATGTTAATAATGCTTCAGCTTTGGAAACTTCTTAAGTGGTATCATGAAGATATTTAGGTTCTGATTCCACAAGATGATGTGGGGATTAGCAGAAATTGTACAAAGACAGAAGCAGGAGGTGACAGTTTTAACCTAATGTTAGTTTGCCTCATTAGAATATGCATTTGTTCCTATAAAGGCCAGTTCAGTCCAAATATTCCTGAAGAGACGAAACCGTTTTAGAATGTTGCTGGGAAAAGCTGCAGCGGTGTGAACTGGTCCGTCTCAGCTCAACTCAAGCTGTCGCTTCAAATTATATCCAGCTACAAAAAACGCCTGAAAAGCCAGCAGTTAGAACGGAAGTACAGAGAATCGTTGCTATGGAAACGATACACCATCTCGGCTAGTCGCATTGGTGTAAACTGGCAGGTTTCAGAACGTTGCAGACCGGCGCATTGCAAGTAGTTTCAACTCGTCGCGAATCCTTGGTCTGAACTGGCTTAAGAAACAAGTGTTTAACTCTGTTTCTGCATTGGTACACTAAAAAGACACTTAGGGAGCAAGATAAAACCAGATGTTGATTTTAGTTTAATGGACTCACCTCTAGTACCTTCCGTTGGTACGGTCATCTCCCAGACACTGATCACAAGCACCATTACAAGTAGAGCCCCTTTACTTCCGATATGTGTGTATCGCTCACTCATCCTGGGAAAGAGAAAGAAAGAGTAGGTAATTTATTACATTAGTTTTAACGTATTTGGGATAAACCCATAACATTTTTACCTTTAGAACAGCATTATACAAGGCCTATATTCAACATTATAAAACCAGACGTTGGTTTATTCACTTTTACCAACCAACGCCATCTTTTAACATTTCTATTAGCCTCCTCTTTGCCATTTTGCAGTGTGAGCCCTTGGGTTGGATTTGAAGGTTTTATGGTGCAGAACAGGAAGAGGGTGCTGTTTGTCTAGCTCACAGTTTAACGTCACAATAACTTTGCTTGTCTGAATGCATATTTGCTCTTATCAGGAAGAGATACTGGCTGTTATCCTTCTCCTTGCTTTTCAAAACAAACTACAGCTGTGAATGTGCCCTAGATCACAGTCTCCAAATCCTCTCTTTCTTCCCCTGCACCTCCTCCCCCCCTCTCCTCCAACAGAAGGCTCTTACAGCGGGAACATGAACAGAAGGTGAAGACCCTGTGCTGCCCCAACAGGCTTCAATAAGCCTCTCTAGGCTCTATAGCAGAGTGGAAGAGAGCGAGTAGGCCGCAGTGGCTAATCCATCCCTCCACAGTACCTTTTCCTCTGCACTCCCTCTCCCTAATGAAGTGTGGTGGAGCTGAGGCCACACTGCATAAACCATCTGGCACAGTGTGTTATCATTGACAGACAGCGATCACATTTCAAACGGGGATGCAGGAGCGGTACGGTAATTACTGGAAGAGGCATGGTATCGTATGGCGTGAGCGTACAATGTTACAAGCTGCGTTTACGCCTTATTTACCGCCTCCTGCCTCTTATCTGCCTGCCTCATTGACATATAGATTGGCTAAACCTCGTTGGGGTTCTCAGATTATTTGTGTAATTACGTTTTTTTTGGCAAAGCGAACATGAGCTATGAACTAGATTTATATATACCTCCCAGTGTCGCACAGGAATTAGAATCGAGTGATGTGTCAAAATAGCACAGACAGGGCTCACATGTTTAGTGCGCCCTCTAAAATTATAAATAAGATCTAGACATGCAGGCAATAACAACACAAACACAAGGGAAACAATTTCTCATACCGACTTTATGTACATGTAAAAACACCTTGCAAACAATTGGTCTTGTTGACTTACCACTTTTCTGAAATTATGTGAGAAAACACCCAATGAAGAAAACATCTGAAGCATGAAATTCACTTGTTGTGAATGTTTTTAACATCTATATTTAGAGAACTGACTTAAAATTAATATTTCATGAGCATTTCATTTGTTACTGACAGTCTTAAAAAGTTGTTGCATGTGAAAGTTAAGCTAGTAACCATTGATTTTACCAGCCAGTGACAACTGTGGTTGGGTTAGCAATGCAACAAAAAATAAACTCGACTGTTGTCTGGTTAATTTGCTTTCCGTATGCTGCTGCTGTCTGTACATTTATGCTTACTGCTCATAAAAGTCTTTTTCTACATAAAGGAGTTAGGTGATCGCCTCACATCAGTTTCAAACAGATAGCTAGCATGTTGTCGAGTGTAAATGACAGCTGGTGAAGTCGTCTAAATCTCCCAGTTAAACTGTTAAGCATATCATATCATTGTCAAAAGCTCTGAATTGGACCTTCAGGTTTTAGTACCACAGCTTATCCTGTCAGTCTGTGAAGCTAACGTTAACATTAGCTAAAGCAGCTACAAAGCAAAGCAGTCAACTGTATCATTAGGTCTCATCACCACAACCCTGCTTTTTCTGAACATCATGTCATTTAGCCACTTATTCCCAGGAGAAAGAAAAATACACTGAACCACTAAATGGACCCAACTGATATTTTATGGTTTCATGGTGGATTTTTTCCATCACCGAAACGATGTAAACCTCCATAGAGGCCAGGATTGCCAGCTTTATGACACTTAGCAGGAAATGCAAGGTAGCTGGAGAGACGTGGAAGGGAAAGTCACTCAGATGTTGAGTGTGATGGCACATAATGGTTTATGTATTTGCTCAAATGGGCCTCAAATTGTACACCTAGGTACTTGTACTAGAGCGGTGGGTGCTAATGTTCACCATCATCGGTGACAGATTTATAGCTGCTGGTTAGCCCAAGAATTGGAGGATGGGTTGAAATGGTGGCCAGTCGATGTTGCTGTGTGTGTGTGGAAAAAGGCTCATTGGTGACAGAGTGCAGGGCAGAGTACTACAGCATCATTTGTTGGGTGCTGTCTAAGGGTGCAATTCTATAAATGACATCTCATTGTCCCTGAATGTGCCGTGTTGTCATTGGTGCGGCGGTGTGCCTGGCAGAGTGAGTCGCTGAAGATTTGTTACAGTTTGAGGCCATTTTACAACTGTTTACTTGACCTTGAATTGGAGGTCTTGTGCAACTTTGGGGAAATACAAAAATACTGCTGCATGAATCCAAACTACCTGCTGTTTAAGTTATCACCATATTTTCTCTGTTTAGCTGATCTTTTCTCGCTCATATAACACAACACCTTGATTCAGCCTGTATCCAGTTCATAGAGGTTTTTGTAACTGCTTTTCCGCTGCACAGGATGTGATACATTTTACATTTATACTTTCCAAAACTGTTAGACCTGTATGATTCATATTATGAAAATGATTCATGTGGCAGTTTTCTGATCTGCCACCTCTGTGCTTACAGTTTGGTTAGATTCAGGAACAAAAAAACTACTTGGTTAAGGTTAGGGAACCTTATTTCATGTTTAAAAGAAACCACTATGGATCACCTACAGAAACGTAACAAGCTGCACTAATTAATGTCTTTATATTAACAAGGGATCAAATGACCATGTGTAATGTGCAATGGGTCACTCGTAATGAAGAACATACAGAGAATTATCAGCTGACTCTACGAAGTGTTTCAGCATCTTTTAGCTCATTGTTTTGGTTTTACAGCCCACAACTTTACCATTTTTGTTTGGTCTGAATGTTCTCATCAGCATCCTTTTTAGAGACGCAGCAGGCAGCTGAAAAAACTCTGATAAATCCACTGTACTCTACCTGCCCTAGCACCAAACTGCAGACAGACACAGTTAGCGACTAGCTGGTGAACATAGTGGAGCATTTAGCAGCTAAAAAGCCAGATATTTCCCTCAGGTGTTGCCGAAGCCCAAACCAAAACACAAAGGATGATTGGAGTTACATTCGTCAGGTGGACAGAAACATGACATTAAATTAATGCTAATTTTGCTCCGTGTCTGCTGGATGTGTAATTAGGTAATTATTCGCTAACATGATCAGCGTAACGACTTTATAAAGTGGTAATATGTCAGTGTTGTAAAAAAAAAAAGAAATCTAATTAAATCAATTAATACCACTTGAATTAATATGGAAATTAATTTAATTCAGCAAGAAGCAATGGCTTCCTTGTCTTGGAGTACACCTAAACACTTTCACTGTACAAAAAGGCATTGGCTGAATGCTTGAATGCATAGCAACACATAACTCCCCCTAAAATCACATTACATTTATGTATGGGTTAAACAAGCAAGATACATTGTGTAAATAAGACAGCTTTAGAGGTGTTTGTAGGCACAGTTTTTAACTTTGAACAGAGCCATGCTAGCTGTTTACCCTGCCTCCAGTCTTTATGCTAAGCTAGGCTAACCATGTTCTGAATCCAGCCCTATACCTAATGCACAGACATGAGATTGATATCGATCTCCTCATCTCGCTATCAAAAAGAAAGCAAATAAGTGTGTTTCCCTAAATGATTCCTTTAAGTATGATCAGCTCTAGCATCATGGATTTTCTTTGAATATTCCCTGGAATTTCATTAGGCGAGAACATTAAGATTATTCTCTTGGTAATAATTACTTCGGTGAAGTACTAAAGTATTTTACAGGTTTTATTTATTCATTTTATACAAGTTTGAATAGAGGAACTTTTATTGCCACAGGGGACTTTATATTGCAGGTTTTAACAAAGATTCAAATGGGTGTTTTGGGAGGAAACAAACTCTGACTTAGAAACTCTCTACAGTGGTTGGAAGTTTTAATTGTGCTTTTTAGTCTGACAGTACTTCATGTATAATGTAAACCTTTTGACACAGAACACTGTAGGCCCTGAAGTGAAACCCATAATGTATGCAGATGACTGCCATAAGCATGAAACATGAACTGCACACTGAAGTTTGGGGGATAGTAGATGAAAAACAAATAGTAATAATCTGAATCTTAAATGAAATGTGTAATTATCCTCTGATTGTCTGCAGCGCGTTATTTCTCCTCTTGCCAGCAGAGACGGAACATTTTCCTATCTACAGTATATTGTGCGCTGTACTTGAGGACACTTTCAAATGCAAATGAACACCTTTATTGAGGAATAATGCATATTCTTTTCACTGGTGTCACCTCAGTAGTTCTGCTGGATTTGTGTGCTCAAATTTATCCAGAGATTGGACTTTTATCCCTTTGTTATGAGTTGGCTCTGTTGTGCGGCATATAAGCCTGCGGTGTAGATCATCGGATTTCCTTTCAAGAGTACAAAGTGAATTTGTTTAAAACTGAATGAAGTGAGAAATCCCCATCACTGACCAAAACTCTGATCGTCTCAGTCGTTTCGTCCTGCCCTCCCACTCCCTTCCTCTCCGTGAAGCAAATTGGACGGCAGCAGACCAGTGAGCCGGCTTTAAAAAGACTCCACTTGAGGCTTGACCTTGGTGAGTGGACACACTGACTGAGGAACCGTTGCTTCCACAAGACTTCTACACACACAAAGATGAAAATGTCTACTGTAACAACCACAGAAAATTCCCACCTCAATTAAATGTACACTGTACACATTTGTACACTGCAGTAATGCTGCCAACCCTATCTCTGATGTACTGTAGCAGTAATATCCCTGCACTGCACACACCTCCATAAACCGTCCAATAACTCAACATAAATTATGAATAAAGCAAATTAAACTTCATTAAAAATGAAAATGCATTCATTTTCTTTTACTATGTTTAAGTACAGTTACAGTATAAATTAAATTAACATCATTAGGCAGCTCCAATTTTCACTGAAGGTTTTTTAACGGCTAAAAAGAGAAAAAAATGAATGGAAAAGTTTTGACAGGGCAAAGTGCAGCGCTGCCTGGAGTCTACTTTCATTTTATTGCTGTCGATGGAGAAATAATAACATTTGGTTTACTGTTGCCTAGAGACACAGTGAACAACCCCCGAGCTTGACACCATGCCCAATATCTTTTTTTCTCCTGTACTGACAGTGAGACTGAACAATTCATCAAAAAAGTTTCAGGTTATGTTCCCTTCTGTTATGTTCCCCTTCTTCTGCTCCCGGCGGCCATATTGGGGCTCTCTCCACTTAACAGCTCATTAGCATGCTAGTTAACATGTCCAGGGCCTATTAACTTGTCCCAGTTCCACACTTAAATGTAAAGAACACTATATAGCAGCAGTAGCAGTAGCAGCAGTGCACTATTTTGGGATTTAGTAAAAAAGAAACTAATGTGCTGTATCCTGTTGTGCTCACAGGATATACTGTGTGCATATGCTAATAGCTAACTGCAGCTTCATTCAGAATGTTATCACTGGGACTAAAGCATCAACGTCACACAAAAAAATAGGGACTTTTAGTACAGTTCATGGCGTAATTGTTTGTACTTTTTAGCCATTTTGTGATTGAATGTACCAACTCAAAACCCGGAATTAGTATGTAATTAGTTAAGTCAAAGTTAGCGTTAGCATGTGAACATTAGGCTATTTGTCTTACCGCTAAATTAGCCTGTTGGTCGGGTAGCTAACAGTTAGTTCAGGTTATCACGTTAGCTGACTTTTCTCAAGCTTAAACTCACATTGTTCTGGAGTAGAGACAATAAAGATGACTTACTTTGATACAGTAACTCGGATACTGAAATAAAGTTACCTTACCTTGCTTAGCAGTTAATGTACAGCACAGACACACCACAAGCTAACTCTGTTTCTAACCTGGTTGTCAGATATAATTAACTAACAGCCATTTCTGCACTGGTTTTCCATGACAGAAATAGACTTGGCTGGTGGCAGATTTCTGATGTGTCTTCAAATGCTGTGTTTGTATGCACATGCAGGTGAGAGCTTAACAAAGATTTAGACTGAATACTGTATTTAGTATGACACCAGCTGAAGCCAGAACACTAGCGCTAACAGACAGAACATGAAAAGATGTCTCTACCTAATAGCTAAGATTTCTCAGTGAAAATTCAACCTGAAACCAAGGACAAATTCAACTTATCAAACATCTACAGTTTGTAAAACATGAAAAGGGAAAGATAAGCTGGTATCTTTTTATACAGTCGTGCTTTAGAATAGTGTTATGATTTAAGTGGAAAGTTGAATATAAAGGTGTATTTGATATGGCAGAACAATACTGAACACTTCAGTGAAATCAAGGACTGCAAGTAGATCCCGATTCTGACCTCTTTTCTCATTGTTGTCCCATTTGTGTCACTTATTTTCCTACTTTGATGGGCTTACACAGAGCCACAATACTTTTCATTAGCGAGTGAAGGACTCTATCGCCCTTGGCCTATTAATAGTAAATGTTGTTTGCAAAGGAGAAAAAACAGGGGAATTCATCCTTCACCTGCTCTCTGCAGGCGGAGGCAGAGTTTTAAGGTGATTGTAGCTACAATGCAAACCTTGTATGACACATTTTAAAAGGTAATATGTCTTGTGCAATGTATTTTTCTAAGACAATGATTGACAATAAAAGGCTTTACTAAATGTAATCGATTTCAGCAGAATTGTCCTATCATCAACTCTTTGGGTAACATTTTAGAACTAAAGATGATTGTTGTGGATAAAGAAGTGACCAAACTACTGTATAAAGGAGGCAATGTAAGGTAAAATGTATGTCTATCTATCCGTCTGTTGAGTCTGCTTCAAATGAGAACGCTACAATCTCTTGTAGATGCTGTTTTTACCTTATTTGCCCAAACTAATTTCTGGTAATATGGTCACTTATGCAAACACAGCAGGTGACAAAGAGTTTCTGAAGCAGGCAGTCTGGATGTCTGATAAGATAATAAAAAAACACAACAACTGAGGAAACACTGACTCATTCGGACATTAAAGTCCAGGCATTCATTTTATTTATTTAATGTTTACGCATTTATAGCGTAAGCTAATTTGCAATGCCCGTCCCTAGATGGGCCTTTAAAATACATAAAACTCAGCAATACATACACAAGAGACAGTACAAAACAATCAAAACATCAATAGGTACATACATTAAAAACACAAAACTCGTGTGGATTGTGGTATTAAAAATAGTATATTTAGAGGGCTAAATGATGTTAAAAACACTTTTACATTAAAAAAGTTGTTTATGTTTACAATGAAGTATTATATATTTGTTATTTCAACATGAATAACACTCTGCATAAAGGATGTTTTAGTCCACTTTTTGCATGAATGCCTGGACTTGGGAAGTTATGTTCTAACCTCATTTGAAGGACTTAATTACCCAGAAACACTGTGCAGTAACATCAGTGAACTTAAACGTCATCGTCTCAGTGGGTGGAGGTGGTGAAGAAGTTCAGCGACCGCCGGAGAGTTCAACAAATCCAAAGTTAAAGATCCCCGCCAGACATGTTTGTCAGACATAACTGCTGGACACAAGATGTCTCCTACTTCACTGAAACAGTGACACTTTTCAGAGTATGTGCATTGGATGCTTCCACTTCTCACTTGTGTAAGCTTAATACTGGACCAAATCCTGCTCGTACGTACAAGTGTTAAATTGAGATTTAAGGTGAGCACAGAGAAACTTCCTCCATTCAACAGATGAATGCGAAATCAGTTCTCTAGTGTCAAACTGTGCATCCATTATTCTGCACAGTAAAGGTCAAACATCCAGATAAAGTAGCAAGAGAAACACATTTCTGAGTGGAGAGGGACCTTAAGAGTCTCGTTTTGTGGAAAGTTCTTCGTTGTTTCAGACACTTGAAGGCCTCTAAGACTGGCGTATTTTTCCATAAATATCTTGCTTGTAATGCAGCTTTATTAAGTAAACCATAATGTGTTTTTCACTTTCGTGCCAGTAATCATTTTAAAAGTGTAAGATTCAATTTTCAGTTCAATTATAGAAAGATGCACCCTGGAAATGCACAAGCCAAGTGTGTAATCCACAGTATCACAGAGATTGCAGGGCGGGCGAAGGGAGTGTTAGTAAACCATAAAAAGCTGGACTTTCCCTCTGTTTCTGCAGCTGGATTCGATACAGGGATTACCCCTGCCCCCCCCTTTCCCTTCCCTTCCCCTCCATCTCTATCTCACTCTTTACTTGGACCGTGACAGAGACTGTCACCTCGGACGGCTGCAGGGAGCCGATTGCTCCGTCGCAGAACAAACATCGCTCATTCGCCAAAACACAGATGTTCCCTTCTGACAGTTGAGGAGTGAAGCTCTCAACCCTGTCACGCCAAACAAGGGAGTTTGCCCACTCTTTGTCACGCGCTCTGTGAAGCATCTGCCACAAATCCTGCTCAGTTCACTTCATAAACACGACAAGACAGCTGTCAGGGCCGCGTTGAAGTTGATGCATCAACTTGGGACTATAAAAGGAGCCCTGCTTTAGCACATTGTCCTGACGACTTGCTAATCAAATCATTATACAACAGCCCGCAGCGGGACCGAGTTACTTCGCTCTGTGATTCACAATCCAGATTCTGTCATAAGAGACCGCAAGTGACTCGGTTCACTCCTCAGGCCTTTATGCTCAGTTATGATTTGCTGCTCATATCAGATTTATTTTTGCATGACTGTTCATATCAATGCTAGGATGTAATCCATATCACAAACCAAGGACCTGACAGCTCTGTGAAACATCCACTTTGTTTCACTCACTTGTTTCTAACAGTTGAGTGTTTTTCACATTTTTTTCCAAATCTCCTCCAATCACCAATCAAGTTACAAATCTTTTTCAGTTGCTCGTAATTGCAGTGTGCTGTGTGCTAATGTTTGCGGCAGTGGCTGTCCTGCCGCAGAAGCGAAGACTTTGCTGAAATCCAAAGCAGATCTCACAAACAAAAATCATCTGATTTGCATCTGGTTCTGATCGAAACTGCAATAAGTGACACCCACACAGCTTTTTTTCTTGCATACACTGGTTATAAAATGCAATCTCTGAGTCACATGTGAGGGGAAAACTGATTGGGACACTTCCAGCTGAGGCGTGATTGGAGCCCGAGCGAGGAAGGCCTTGATTTCAAATTTCACCGAAGAAGAAGCCTAGGCAGAGCAAATATCAGTGCTGTTACTCGACACTGATGCTGAGTGCCCTTTCAGAGAGTTAACCACCAAAACGACCTTCCGTAACGACACGTCGAGATGCTATCTGAGAGGCCGCGCTCATCAAAACCGCAACAGCCAAATGGTCTCAACCTTAGTTTTCCTTTGATCAAAGTGCCTATGCATCACCGTCTTATGATCCAGTGTGCTATTTCAGTCTAACCCCACCTTCAAATATTGCCTGGCACCATCAGCGTGTAGCAGCATCCATACAGATCACAGTGTACCTCTCTAAAAGCAGAGTCTCCTCTTCTGTCTTTTTATAGTTAAGATCTCATAACAGCCTATTGTTTGCCTCCCTGTAATTGCTCTCTTAGCTGATGCTTTATGAATTATCAATGAGTACAGTCTAAACATTTTAGTAAAAATAAGCATGTTGGTGTCACATTAGAGAGCAGAAAAACTGGGACTGGGACTGATGTGTATCATGTGATATCAATCATTTTGAATGTAACTAAGTGCCTTTACACAAGTACAGTTTTGAGGTACTTGTACTTCAATACAGTATTTGAGTTTTATACTGTTTTACACTTCTACTCCACTACATTTCAGAGAGAAATGTACTTTTTACTGCACTACATTTATTTGACAGCTGTAGTTACTAATTACTTTTCAGATTAAACATTTTGATACAAAATTAGCTTATCATAGTTAAGGTAAAAGTTAGTTTAGCTTATAAAATATGATGCATTGTTATGAATTAATCTACCCCACCATTATATAAAAAACTTAAAATTAGTTCCATATTGAACAAATACAACAGTAAAAGGCTGCTTATACAATTATGCATCAGTGTTAACAATCCACTAATATAATAAATAATATAACACTCACAGGGGCATTTTTCTGCATTGATACTTTTAGTCCATTTTGCTAATACTAATCTGTAGTTTTACTTTTGGGAAATATGCTTATGAACTTTCGTGCCGAGAGTTAAATGAGAAGTTCAAGCACTCGTGTGCCTGTACACTAAATATGTAGCTAGAGCCAACAGCCAGTTAGCTTAGCGAAGACTGGGAACAGGGAGAAAGAGCTAGCCTGGCTATGCCCAGAGGTAACAAAAGGCACATAACCTACTGTAAAACCACAATGTTGTTTTTACACTCTGGTTTTTGTATGAATTAAACGAACAAAATATAACCTTTCAATTTGTGAACTTCACAGGTGCTGGTAAGCGAATTTCGTTACCCTATGAACAGAGCCAGGCTAGCTGTTTCCCCTTCCAGACTTTATGCTAAGCTAAGCTAACTGGCTGCTGGTGGTAGCTTCATATTTACTGCACAGTCACAAGAGTGGTATCAATCTTCTCGTCTAACTCTTTGCAAGAAATCAAATAACCTTTTTCCCAAAATGTTGTTTAAATTCTTTAACTCTAATTTATAGTGCAGGAATTTTACTTTTTTTACAATGTGGTATTTTATATACTTGAGTAAAGAATATGAATACATCTTCCACCACTGAATGAGTTAGTGTCATCAACCAATAATAATTTGGGAAATCCAGCTGTGAAATTTTCTTTTCTTTGCAGATTTCGAGGCTAGCGACATAGTCAATGAATAGAACAAAAAACGTATATAACTAAAAGTACATGAACGTCAGTTGTCCTGGATTCAGTGGAGAGTGTTTGTCACATGATGGTCTAATTGTATTTCAGAGGCTTAATTTCCACCTTAAACTTAGAAGGGGAAATACCACAACCTTGTCATCTTCCCCAACAAAATAGAAACAAATTGTCTATAAAAGGGGTATTGAGACAAAAAAATCAGTTATCGTTAGCTTCAATACTAAAATAAAAGTCAAAAACAAGTAGAATTGCTCTGAGCACAGCATTCACAAAAGTGTCCAATTTCATAAACCCAAACAGTTTTATGAAGGACATGCAGGAAATGAAGTCAAACTGTCAAAACTGCGTCAAGGTCCAAAGTAGGTTAAATCACAGAGTGGCATTTTTGTCAGCTCTTTTAAAAAATATATCAATGTCACGTCGTGGTGTCAGTGTGTCCTCGTGGCCACAGAGTCCGTCCTGTAACTGGAAGGACATGGGTTTGATCCCTGTGACAGCCCGGCGTCCTTGTGCGAACCGCTGAATCCCTCTTGTCACTGTGCATCGCTGTGGATGAGTGTGTCAGCTCAATGACTGCAGAACAACACGGAGGATAATAAATAAATGATGTATGAAAAATTATATTTATCCCTGACAGCCAGTCAGGTGTGTGGGTGTCAGCAGGAAGCTCTCAGCCTGATTTAATTTCACTTTTGTGGGTCACAATTTCATGCTGTTGCAGTTTCTAATGCGTTGGGATGTTTGATTTGATTAAATTCAATTGGCTGCAGTGCTTATTGTCTTTCTAACACCTCAAAGAAAATGATTATTACTACATTTGTGGCGGAACTGGAGTTGTTCCTGGGGATAAAAAGGGGGGATAACAGGACATGGCAACCTGAGTTTGAGCCTTTTTTTGCTGTCCCTCGGCTCGGCTGTCAGTTGCGTGATAAGCCAGAGCTAAATCACACAGGCTTTTTGATTTTACATGTATCAGAATATTAAATGCCATTTTTTCTTTTGTCCCAGTTTGATGACAGTAGAGAAATTGCATTCCGTATCAGAGAGCAGATAGGAGGTCTGTGGTTTTGGAGCAAGATAGCTTTTTAAAAATGACTTTGAAAGTATGTTGTGTTTATTAGATTGGCGGACGGAGAGTAAAGAGGTGGTTAACATGCGACAAAGGTCTTCGGTCAGATTCAAACCAAGGATGTTTGTCTCTAAAGGACACTTTTTCTTTTGCACAGAACACAAACTACACTGCTTTGCTTTAGTTGCTTTATATTAAGTTTGATCTATTATTTAAATATTTATTAAGTATTTATTAACACTATACTTTAACCCTCCCATTTAGCATTTATAAGCACTATATAAACAATAAATGGTTTTGCAATGCACTATATTGTAGTTGTAAGCAGATATACATTTTTACGTGTTTATTTGCATGTAGTATTTTTATTATAACTTCTCCTGTGAATACATATTTTATATTATTAAAACTTAAAAACTTTTACTATATTGTCATTCATTATCTTGTATATACACCAGCATGCACTTCTGTGTGCCCACAGAAGGGGTTATAGTGGTTGACAAATAATTAATAAATGCTTACAACTACATTATAGTGTGTTAACCTTTATTTATTTAACATTCAAATGCATTGGTGTTTTTGCGAAACACTCCTACATACCCCTTACTTATATTTACACAGATTGACCTACAAATTAAAATGATACTGAAACCTTTCATAACATAGTATTAACAACAATAACCCCAGCCTCCCCCAAAAAACAAAGATATTTTTGCTGTTTATTTGTAGTCTTCATCATTTATAGATGCCAGAAATATTTTCAAAATGTACTATATATCTTTCCATGTAGCCTATTACATTTTATGTTTATATACAAATTGTGCTGCGTTACAGTAACTGCTCAATGACTGGCACTTCGTCAACACGAGTAAGTACGCATGAATCACTGTTGGCCATTACAACATGGCTGTGTGTGCTGCGCTCAGCAGTTCAGCTGTTTTGCTGTCGAGCTTGTGACCTCTAAGCTAAACACCAGAGGTATGCTTTTAAAGGTAAAAGATGTTGTTTTGTTATTCTTACTATTTAATTCAGTTTTACCTTCAGTATATTTCAGAGGTTTTAATTTGTAAATATGTAATGACAGAAGCATAGAACAGGTATTTATTTGATTTACATGGTTTTCTTTACCTAGTGCTCAATAAACGTAACCAAAGGTTTTCTGCACAGAATTCTGCTTTTTCCCGCAGCACATAAACACAACACCAGTACTAAAAGCGTCTCATGCAGTGTTGTTAAGAGGTTGTAATGTTGTTGCATGTCTTTTTAAGTAGACAATAAATATTTAAATTCTTTAAATTCTTCTTGATTATTGTTTGGCAGTCTTAATTGTATTTTCATTGTAGTTTACAGCAACGTTGTTTTACACACACCTTTAAAACACCTTCTTCACAACATTAAATATTTGTGTATCACCAACCAGTGGGAAGTGCACAGACACAAACTCAAAAATTTCTCATATGAAAGCTGATTGAGAAAGTACATTTTGAGGGCCTTTTAATGTTACTTTGAATCTAATACAAACAATATCCTTGACTTTCTTCAGAGAAAATGTACTTTTTCTAGAACAAATGAGAACCTGATGAGATTAGTTTTGTTAGTGGGAGCCTTACAGTGTGATTTATGTCATTTAAACACAATCAAATTACAGCTAAATCTCGACTGCAGCGTGGAGGGACTGATCACTGCTACTGTAACACAACCGCTATTCATTTCAAATTCTCAGCGGGGCCGGCTTCTCTTTAAAAAATAGGGGAGAAAAGCTATTTAAGAAATCGCATAGGAGAATAGGAATACATTATACTCTGAGGTAGCCCGCCATTTATCATCATTATTAAACAAACAGCCAGTGCCTGTACGTGTCAAAGCGTAAAGCTCTCTGGATACTTTCTCTCCCTGTGCCCCGTCTTACCTTTCGTCCCTGACAAGTTAAAGCACCTAGAGGAGCTTTTGGCAAGTTTTCTTTGCTCTGTGAAATAATAATAGGCTACATTATGAGTAAAAGAAGTTAAACTGATATAACTGGCTTTAAATCCTTGCCGTGTTTTTACAGAGAGGAGCAGGAGATATTATGGAGTGGTTTCTATTCAGGTTCGAGATGGAGCTGAGGGAAAATGAAGTATATAAACACTGCAATGGAGCCACAGCGGAGGAGAGTGTCAGTCAAAACATTGTGATATTCGCGCACTCGGTGCGAAATACCTGTCAAGGCTGCAGCCGCCTCACTCTTTGTAAAGCTAAATAGGCTAATAAAAGGATCAGATATGAACAAGGAGCGAATTTGTGTCTAAATTCAGACTGAACTGCACAGCTGTGAAGAACACAGAAGAAGACAAGGTGATATATAAAGGAGTGATCGTGAGTTCTCAAGTTTTACAGCCATGTTTAAGAGCAATAACGGAGGCATTTTTTTTTTCCCTTTTATTTCCTTCGCGACTCCGTCTCACTTGTGACTATAAATGCTTTCTTTGACAGGCTCAGCGTGCTCAGCCTCGGTGCACTTCCTTCAGGCTGTGTGATCGGAAACCCAAAAATTCCCACCTCGGATTAGTTGCAGCCAATAAGCGTGGGGGAAACATGAATAGAGTCGGCTCTCGCACACTTTGATGTGAAGAAAAGGTGAGGAGCGAGGTGTCGGAGCATGGGGGAAATCTATTTTTAGGTGTCTAATGAAACTTTTCAGCGCCGCACCGACGACAGGAGAGAAGTTGACAGGCGATTATCATACTCTTTAATTAGCTCCCAAGCTCTGGTATATCTGTTAGCCAACTGTCACCACTGAACGCCACATTTGATGCCTCCTACCCAGGTGTTATGTCAAAGAGCCAAGGACATATGGACTAAATGTATGACGTGGTACTTATTTCCGCTGGACTTTCAATGTGGAGACTTCATTACAAAGTGTCACAAGTTCCATCTTCACCCACTGAATCATGGAGTGAAAATGGAACAGCACGAGACGAACAAGAGTCTTCATCAACTCTCCCACTGCTGTCGCTGTCAACGTGGATCTATGTGGGATAGAGAGCATTAACTGAGCAAACGTAGGCAATGTGACATCCTGTCCAGATATTTTCAGCAACTATAAAAGGAGTTGTAGCAAAAAAATGCGTCTGTGATCTAAAACATCAGCTGTAAAGACCAAAGGCATCTTTCTGCAGCAGCCATTCCATTTTGCACTGATGTTTAACACTCATACAGGGAGAAATCCATTGTAGAGGTGCCACAGAGGCCAATTTATACAACCACAGAAGAAGAAAAGGACCAGCATGCAATGCAGCAACAAGACAGGTTGGGTTTTGAGTCAGAGTCAACTGGGAAATCTCTCACCACCGCTGTCTTTCTCACCTTCTGTGTAAAACCTGCAGCTGATTGCAGCAACACACCAGTTCTCTGGAAAGCATTCTGGGAAATGTAGGAAATCATTAAATAAGACAGATGAGGCAGGCTGAGGGAAATGTAGAACTACAACTAAAAATAGGTAATAAATGCTGGGCAGCGTTCAGTGGATAATTCCAGTGCATTTCAACTTGGATCTTATTTTTACGACTGCAACAAATGATTACTTTCATTATCGATTAATCTGCTGATTATTTTGTTGATTCATTCATCAGAAGTTACCAAACCCCAAGGTGATGTCTTCAAAAGACTTGTTTTTCCGACCAACTGTCCCAAACATATTACATTTACACATATATACAGAGCAAAGCGTTTTTGCTTGAAAAATGATTTAAAGTATTCATCGATTATCAAAATAGTTGACGATTAATTTCTGTCGATTGACTAATGTGTTGGTAACTAGCGCTGGCAAAAACTTTCAGAGGAAAATGTTCACGTGCTTGCTGCTGAAACAGCAGTTTGAAGCAGCAGTTGAAACAGTTGAAATACTGAATGAAGTGGCAAGAAAGAAACACAGTCAGATGATCAAACAGGTTTTAAAGAAATCCCAAGGTTAGGCAGACTTTTCTGGAAGAGGAAGCAGAGGCGACCGGTAATATTATTACCCAAACCATCCATTGGAAACATCTATCACAGTTTACAGACCAACTTCCTGGTTCAACTTTGAGCAGTTTTCTTTTGCATAGCAGGGTTGTTACTGACGTTTCAGGTCCATTCACTTTACGTTTTACAACCAAATAAAGTGGTTTAGGTAATCTGGCTATACTGTTAGCTTCTTTACAATCTGTCTGATAGTCTGGCCTCTTGTCTTTTGGCCCTTTTGGTACTTCGTTGTAGTGATGTTGCTGTGTTTCCAAATCTCAGCAATTACTTTAGTGAGCACAATATTATCATAACCGATAGAAATCATGGCCAAAACCATTAAAATAAGACCCAAGTTGTAATAAACTAGAATTATACTTCTATTATATATTCTATATTATACTCTATACTAACATCACAAATTGATGATATCTAACAGTTAAAGAGCAACATGTAAATCTAAATCTGAAGTAAGTTTGCTGACCTCCTTAACTTTAAATCACCTTGCTGCAGTGATGTAGATGTGTACTCCAGGATGTGTCAGTACACTGTGACATCACTGTTGGGTGTGGTCACAGGTGCAACTGACTGGAAACTTTCAACCAGAGAGGCTAATGAAACACTGCTTTTTGAGCTTGGTGTTAAGCTACTCTTTAAGTTCCATTAGAAGTAAGACTGAGGTGAAGTGGTGTGAGTCTAGCCAATAGAATGCTTTTGTAATTGTAGTAAGATAAGTGTGTGTGTGTGTGTGTGTGTGTGTGTGTGTGTGTGTGTGTGTGTGTGTAAAAGAGAGCCGAACAGGAGGAAAAAGAAATAGGAGAGAGAGGGCAGCCCTGCCAGCTTATCATAACTGATCCACACACTCCTGCACACGCTGTATTTACATTCGGACCGTCTTCGTAGCACAACACAGACGGTCATGAATGTGCCGCGAATGACAAGCTCCGCTGACACGAGCCATAAATCAACATCGCCTTGCGTCCTCTTATCTCCTGCTCTTTCGTGTCAACCTCTCTCGTGTGTCAGAGTGGAAGCACGGCGGCGAAAGCGGCCCAGCGTGGGCTCTGATTAGGGCTGGTGCTTTATCCGAAGGCCGGCGAGGGGCTGCTGGGACAGAGTGACCAGGGCAAGACGCTGAGGAAGGAAAAAAATCAATTTAATTACGCAACGCGATTGAGCAGAGCACACAGGCTTTAAAATTAAATTGCACCTGTTCTTTTGGTTACTCCTCTCTCCGCTGTTTTACATCACGGAACAACGAGGCTCAAGTTATTTTAGCCGTGGTCCTCGCGAGGCTTATAATCCAGGCTAAGTGACAGGCTAATTTGTGGTATTAGATTGCTTTCATCGGGTCGTTTGGGCCTGCTTTGAACGTTAGTGGTATGAAAAGGCTTCTCTGCCTCAGCGGTCACATTGACATATACTGTGTGACTGCCAGGGGGTGGAAGTGGG
This sequence comes from Macquaria ambigua, assembly GCA_008360985.2. Classification (NCBI taxonomy): domain Eukaryota; kingdom Metazoa; phylum Chordata; class Actinopteri; order Centrarchiformes; family Percichthyidae; genus Macquaria; species Macquaria ambigua. The sequence goes on from VMKM01000357.1 coordinate 196,025, forward strand.
AAGAGAGGAGGAGGAGGAGGAAGAGGGGAAGGGGGGGTCACAGCGGCTCTCCACTGTCGCATTCAATCTTCTCACTGCAGATGGAGAACAAGCGAGAAGGATTGAGCCGAAGGTACAAAAACCGGAGCTGTGCGGGGAAACTTCCACCCAGCCGAGATCAGTTGACTCGTCAGTCTAATCACAGTCTGAATTTAGTCTGTTTGTACATTAATGAGCCATGAGAGTTAAATTGAACTAAAGGTCCATGGAATGAGGAAATAGGTTTCCTGCAGGAGTGGAAATCCATCAAGCGGGACAAGAGGCGACTCTATTGGTGTTAACATGGCTCAATAGTGAGACAAAAACATCCAGTCGAAAACCCAAGACGAAATCAAAGTCTCTCTGTGTGTGTGTGTGTGTGTGTGTGTGTGTAGGGCGGGTGTTAATGCCAGACTAAAGCCTCAAGATATACCCTTAAACACAGACACAAGACCGTTTTCTTTAACAATAAGATGTGACCCATGCTAAGTCAACTTATTGCTGATGACCATTGAGCGTGTCAGAGGCCGGAACAAGTAATTAAAGGCAATAGAAAAATGGGGGATTAGTTCAAATTAATCCGCAACTTTTCCCATTTTCTTGCAGAAAATGCTGAAATGGAAGGATATGGAAATCTAGCAGAGCATAGCAGAACTAATGGGTTGGCAGCTCTCCCCCTGAAATGAGAAGGGACTAATGGATCCGCGGCCCTGGCTAAGATGGCTGAGCCAGATTGCATGTGGATTTTAGTGATTAAGAACATGGTGGCCCCCGGTCCTTCTTTTGTCAGAGAAAATGTAATGTATGACAATGAATGCTAAAATATGAAATTCCTCACTTTAAAGAATCCATCGCTGTTGCAGAGAATTCAGGGTGCAATTCACATCACGAGATTAGGAAAATATATGCTATCTGAATGCATATCGTGTTGGAAATGACAGGGATGCAGAGGGCGTGGTGTGTGGGACAGCAGGAGTCTGCAAATGACTGACTCCAATAACAGTTATGATAAAGTTTTCATACTTTGTGCTTGTCTGCTTTTCTTCAAGAGAAGTTTTCCCAATGCAACACTGGTTTAAAAACGTGAGTGTTGAAAACGTGTGGAACTATCTCACCCTATTAGCTGAATTTTTATTTCAAGATTAATTGTGAGATTTACATGATTTATTTCAGCAATTTAAAGGAGACAAAAGTGAGATTTTTACTCTGCTTTGGCAAAAACTGATTATTAATTAATAGCTAATTGAGTCAATGTTGTAGCAAGTTTCTATAAGTGCAAGAATAACACTGCATAAAATGTGACAAGCTGTAAGAAAAGGGAGAATTTTATCACATTAGTGGCCCCTAATATTGTTAATATTATATTAGCTCATCATTTAACATTGTTATGCCTCACATGGCGATATGATAGCAGATAATGTAATACTGGGATGTTATGTTATCCGAGAATTGATTGCCTCACCAAACTCTATTGCATTTTCAAGCCATGTAAAGACACAATTTATTACATTTCACCAAGTTATTACATCATCTATCAGCAAAAAGACCGGCGGGCGGGCGGGCGGGCGTGCGTGCATGTGTGTGTGACACATCAGAGAAACTAAATTCAAATGTACAAAGTTACAAAATTATAAGTTACGAATTTGACATGAAGCCATTCAGAGTCAGAGGACAAATGTCTTTAGCCATGTTATAAAAATGATTTATTCCACATTTATACTTTGCCCATCAGGTTCTCATATCTAAACAACCAAGTGGGTCGTTTGTCGGCGCATTTCGAAAACAGTTCACCATCATGATTTGTGACCAGATGCAAACCCTTTTTGAACTGTTGTTTTTGTCATGAGTACTTTCACACAGAACGTGAATATTACGCGGCGAAAAGCGATGTAATTCTTTTTCGTTACAAGGTAATTCTTCTGGGCTTTCGCACGGAGAATAAAGGCATCAACCAATCGTGTGGAACGGTCGTCACGTCACAACTCCTAATGACAATGGTGGACCTGTTTGTGTTTCTCATCACCCTGTATTATATAATAACAACACAAAAATTACAAAGACAATGAACTCAAGGACAACGTGTGGAGCAGCATCGCCGGATGCAGGATAGTGAGCAGCTTATGTAGTTTACTTTTGGATGTAGAAGAGTTGGTAGCAGTGTCAGAGCAGGTTTGGCTCGTCATATTAATCAAATACGGGAGGCACTCTGTAGCTTTTAACTGCAGGGCACTGCACATAGACTACCCAAAGTAGTGTGCTCCAGTGTCATGTATTTTTTTCAGAAGAATGCTATCAGGTATGAATAGTTTTGAGCCTGCGAATATTTTGCATTTTCGTGTTGTTTATTCGTCACATCCCCGGTGTGTAAAGGCCTTAAGGGTCGATTAATGCTCAAATAGAACTAGTTCTTATGAGGTGTTGTCCGACCACGTCACAAATTAAAAGTGTTTAAAGTTTATAGGGTGTTTCCGAAGCGATTCAACATCCGAAGAAACCAGATTACTCAGAGAAATCAGGTTACGCAGGAAATCAGACCATGTATACATGCAGTAAATCAGTAATTAGATTTCTCCCCTATCCCAGAACTGTGAGAACGAGTGAGAGGGCGGGCTCTGTAGTGAAAGTGCACAGCTTTTCCTTACAGCACCAGTGCCTGAATATACAAATAGTCACATCTTCAACTTATTTTATTTCTGCAGGTTACTTTGTGTTAGTTCTACGTGCATATCACTCCTTTCATCTTGCCGCTTAGCTGTCACATTGATATTTTCCCTGTCTGAAGTCTTTGTCATGCACATGCATTCATGTAAAGAGCTGATTAGACACCCAGTTACATGTATATGTGGCTAGGAAATGGACTTTCTCCAGGAGAATTTAAGCTGTGGAAATCAGGTTTCTCTAATCCCGTACACCGACTATGGAAACCAGGTTTCTCGTTTACATGGTGTTAAAGAAATCTGCTTACTGCAGAAATATAATCTGGTTACTTAACTGCATCATAAGCGCATTGCATCATAACCATGATGTGTGAAAACAAAGTTCATTAAATGGTTAATTAAGCTGACATCTGTGTTTGCTTATCATTTGTCATCTCCATTTGATTTGGTGCATGTGAATGCAGCACCGCTCAGCAGCTGACTTGAAAGCCAACAACAGCTCTTCTAATTCAAATGAGGTAAACCTGCTGAGTGGAATCTCTCCACTTTAAATGCTGCACAATGATTGGACTGATTTTTCAGACACTCTTTAGTGAGCAGAACCTCAGGACCAAGTACAAATCTGATGTTCATCTAAAACTGATAGGAAAAAACCGGACAATTCAGAGAGAAGTGAATTCCCTTCATAGAGCCTCTTTAATTCAGTGCGCTCATGCCATAGCAATCCCCCTCTCATTAGAAGAGCGTAGAGGACATACAGTAGAAAGCAGAGGGGTGGGACTGCATGCGTGCTGTCTGAAAGCGCCACGCCGTACAGCCACGACCGACTTAGACAGGTGCTAGCGGATAATTGGGCGCCGTGCCGGCTACAACTGCAGCGCTGCTGTCTCCTAGAGCTCATTACTATCACTCAGAAGTTCCCCTTAAAAACCTCCACAGCCACATGACTCTACGTATTTGGTAAACCGACGACTGAAATCTCTTGAAACGCTGACTTTAAAGGGCCTGTCACTCTGCGAGCTGCTGACGTGCTGTTTGGACAGGTAAATGATTGTGCTCAGCGTGCCTTAAGCCTGGAAAGCATGAGGGTCGACACACAGGTTCAACTGCATGCAAATACACACATATGATAAGATCCAGTCAATCCTTTTATGAAACAAGTGTATATCAACTGTATATTAGGTGGTGACGACAGCTTTAAAGCAGGACTTTTTCTGCTTTATTGCCTAAAATGTTTGTGGAACAGGGTTCTTAATCAGCCTCAGTGAGCCAACAATGTTACCAGGTGCGAAATTTTCTGTCCTTGAAAAATCACTTTCCACACATTTGCAGTTTCTGTTACAAACTCCACCCTCAATACCTACTGGGATACATTTTTGCTTGCTCATTAGGTAATGCTGAAGGCATTTTTGCCTTTATTAGATGGAGACAATAAGGATGGAAAGACAGGAGAGAAAGGATTCCACTAAGAAAGCAGGATGTTGCGATTACCCTTCTGACTAACTGACCAACCAGAATGCCACCCACTGGGGCTATTCAGACTGAATATAGCCCTCAGCAAATCACTGCAAAGGTCTGTGCTGGTGGTGTTGTGTTGCCAATGAGAAAATATAAACCAGAGAGTCCAGTTTAAAGGCTTCAAGTGCTCAGCAGTGGACCACGGTGCAACAAGAGATAATATTAAAAATCACTATTCTGTTGTAGAATAGTATGAAAGAAAGTATTTTTTCTGTTTTTGCTCTAATTACCTTTCTTACTGGCTTAAAAAATTGACTTTTTGTGTCAAGCAACATTAGCCCAAGGGAATGAGAGAAGATTGTGATGGTGGTTCAGTGTTCCACAGACTTTTGTTGGAAGAGAGAAACTTAAATTGATGTTATTGCAGCTCCTACTGCTGCCTATAGCAGTCAATAAAAGTGACGATTACCTAAAGCTGGAGTGCGGAACTTTTGTCTCCTCCTTCTGGCAGTGAGAGTAATTACACAAACACTCAATGCGTGCATATGACGTATGCCTACAGGGGAGCTCGCTCAAATTTCCACAGTTCGAAGACAATAATCCATTATTTAGGTAGATTAAATGTAATAGCTACACAGCTTACTCCAAATATTTTACAAAGACAAACCTGTCCAAGAGCACTAACGCAACATCCGTGTCTGCCCTCTCTTCTTTCAGCGCTCTCCAACGAGGAAAAGCTACACCAGTGGTTATCCGTGTTTGTCCTCACCGTCAATCGCTTTCTTTTTTTGACTGTAATCCTTCCTCTGAACGCAGAGTTTCTTTTTTATCTTTTCTTGGACACTTCTTAGGTTTTTCCTCCAGACTCCTAGTTGCTGTAGCCTACTCCGTCGCTACGGTTTCTCTCCTCAGCTCTGGCAAAACAGAGCCATGTAGAGAACTACCTGAAGTCTACGTGGATCATGTGATCAAGCATTTTGAACTTGACTGTAACGGACGATTAATTATATGTAAAAGTCCCTCACTCTAGCTGTAATGCCCCTATATAAACCCCTAGAATCATGTCATGCTGTTACGTCATGAATTTCTGATAACTGATTTGATTTCTGTACACAACACTGTGACTGGGAGGCATCATTAAGCTTTCGAATAGACACCAAGCCTATGATCAGATAACAGACACATTTACAAGTCGACCGTCTCTTTGTCTGTGATTACTTGCTCAGTAGACAGAAGCCAAAGACTGGAGGGGACAGACTAACAACATCCAAGTGAGCAGTCCAACTCTGTGGTTGAGGAATAATTTGTTGAGGAATAATCAGGCATCTGATTTGTCACAGATGCTGGTGACCATCCTGATAATTCCCATACAACACAGCTTGTTCCATCTCTTGTGGTAACCAGGGAGCAAGTTAACTTCTTGATTTACATACATATAAAAAAAGATAAAGTTTCTTAATTTTGGAAGAGAATGTTACTGTAGCTGGTGGTCATTGCTTCATTTTTTAATAAACCAGATGATTAGTCTCTGAAATGACATCATCTGACAGCTTCAAGAGTGCAAACAACTTCAGCAGTGTTTGATATGAGTTTCACTTACATGCCAGAAATAATTCTGCCAGAACAGATGTTTTTTTTAAATGATGCGTATGTCACTGAAGCAAATTCAAACCAGGATCAAGCAAAATAAAAAATCAACAGACATTTGTGCATAGTTTGCAAAACTGTTCTTGTTAGCTGTGATGAATTGTCTTTAGCTTTGGATAGCAGTGTGTTCTTATTAACAGGGCTCTGATATGTTCATGTGCACACTCTCTCACACACCCCTCAATCTCATTACAAATACAGACCAGATGCTCCTCAGTATGTATCAGATCTTACACCTTTTGAATAAAGGCTGGTGAAGAAAACCAACACCTCAGGAAGCAACTGCAAATTGCTGGAGTGTGCTGATAGCCTGAGTGCTTTCATGAAGTGGATGTTGAGAGAACATTTACATTTTATTAAAGCTCTCAGTCTTCTCTTCTGTCCCCCTATCTCATATCCTTTTCATATACTAAACCCAATCTGCCCGTAAGTGAAATATTATCATGATTTTAGTGTAATACTGCTCCTCTCAAGAGTTGTCTTGAATCAAGTTAAAGAGGTACTCCTTTAGTACTTCTTTAGTATTCCACTTCCTTGAAGTTGGGGGACTCACACAATGCAGAATGATCAAATGATCAAAATGAATGCAGCAGAGGCCGAGATACCCTGACTTTTAATTTCGAGTATGGGTCAAGCTCCAAAAAGGCAGAATCCTACAATTTCCATAATGCAACTCAGTAACCCTAATGACATCATCAGGGTTATTTTTTACAACTTTAGGAAGCTCTCTCTAGAGACACCGAAGACATTTTACAACTGGTTTGGGATCAGTAATCTGAACGTCATGTGTAGATGTGTAAAAAGTTTGTGTGTAAAGTCCTTCTGAAGTTAGTAACTGCTAACTAGTTTCAAGCTAGTACTAGTTGCACCATTAAAACCTAAGAAATGTCTTGGCTGGTTAAGACCTTAGTAATATGTAAATTGGTTGCTAGGTAGGGGGGCAAGCAATGTATTAAAATGAACTGACAGTCCTTTGTAAATGTACATATGACTTTGTGTTATTTATATATCCATACATGAAGGAATATGTATGTTTCAGAGTTAGTAGTAGTCATGCAGTTTAGAATTAGTGTGAAATATTAAATTATGCTAACCTAAGTGGCATGTTTTGGTCATTTAGGCTAATGTTATTAGCATAACGTTTTGTAATTTGAGCTATATTGTGTTATTTGTAAAATTCGATTAAAAATCTTCCCTGTTCACATAATTTGTTAAGCAACATTTTGATTGGTCAACCATATTCCATATTACCCTCTTCACTCATCAGTTTAAATAGGTCTTAATTAGCAGGCTAATGTTAGTTTTATCCTTTAGCTAAGCAACAGTTACATCTAGCAGTTACTGGGTGTAAATATTTACTAACAACTAATCTGTACAAAAGAAGTAGCTTGCGTGGGATCATGAAGAAATACACATTTGGGCAGTGCAGACTTGCTAATCGAGTGATGTCTGGGAGCAGCTTCCTGCTCCTTGATCTTGTCATATGCCAACTGTATGTCACACCCTATGGTCTGTATGCAAATACCCATCTAATCGCTGCCTTACAATACCCATTGATCACTACTATCTACATATTGTCTGATCACTGCTTTTGTTTTACTGTATAAAAGTGCTTCCCTGTCATTGCTCTGGCTCAGCTCACCGGCTCAGATCCTCTGTCAGTCTGTCAGTTCACCAGTGTGCCAGCATGCTTGAATAACCTCACACCACCACAACAAACCTCCAATCCAAGAGGATTGGAATGATTTCGTCAACAGGGGCAAACTGACACGTAAATTAGCCTAATTTAGAGTTTACTAAAAGCAGGTCTATTTTGGTGATGTTTTTGCTCACGTTGCTTAACAAAAGAGGTTAGCAGCAAGGCAGAAGTGATGAACATGCCCTCTAAAGTTAGATTCATTCATCCCTGTAGGAAGAGAAGTTTACAGACGGCACCCATCAGCAGATGTTTGTTTGCTAATGTGGTGAATCTGTAGCGGCTCACCTGCTCAGGATGGGACAGTCTCCTCTGTTACAATTTAGGCTGATAAGACGGGAGTATTTTCACATACAGTACTGCCTTAATATGATGCCTCTCAACAGTCAGGTGTGCTGTCTGAGGAAGATAGACTGCTCATTGCAAGCGTTTCCTTACTCTGGGTTTTGTAATTAGCTGTCAGCACCTTGTGCTTGACGATGTAATTGGTTCCTATGCTGCTTTAAACTCATTAAAGTTGACTATTTGAGAACTTGATTTGCGCTGTGTCCTTCAGAGTGACTGAAAAGGAAACATTCAGTTCACCGCAGCGTTCAAGCTATCAGGAGCAAATCAATCCTCCACCAATGTGCGCAGGCAGCTAAGAAGAAGAAGAAGAAGACAGCTGAGAAGCTTACTGGGTCATCCTTCTCTAACAGTCAGATCCAGTACTGACTGGTCACAGGGCATTGTGTGGCACTGCTTTTCATCTATCACTGACAAATGTGACACCCTCCATCAGTGCAGTATATCACTTATTTTTGGACTTGGATTTCACCACAGCCTGTCCGGAGATGACATCTGCTGTGCCAAACACACAATACTGAAACTGGACTGAACTGATGTCAGACAATCCTGTTGTTATAAAAAAGGTTAAGAAGCCAGGCTTATTCTGTTGGACACTGATATAATGTCATTAGTAAAAAGCTTTTATGAAAGCCTGTACATTTACAATGCCATTGTATATGTCTAGATTAAAGGTGCCAACAACTTCAACATGAACGTATGGTTATTAAATGACACCTTTGTATAATCATTGGAAACCAATGGGAAAATGGTAGCGAATATAGGTCACCTATATCTCACACTATTAGTATTTAGTGCAATTAGTTGTCCAAATGAAACCACATTTCCCAGATGCCGTGTTACTTCCTGTACCCCCCTCTGAAGATGGGGCTTTCACTTGTTCCACCATCTGCCATCACCAGAAACACTGAAAAGCTTTAGCTCTATTTTTCTTTGGAGAACAGTGCTCTCTTCCTGTTTTATGCTGTAAAGCAGTCAAGAAGTAGATGCAAATCTTACTGTGTGGTAGACATGGAAATTATAAATCACTTTGCTGAACCGAGACATTTAGTACAGTTCAAAGATTCGTAGAAAATGACTATGTAGTTTCATAGATCATACTTCTGTCTTCTACTATGGAGGGATGGAAGGACGACCTGAAGAAGTGGCCTCCGATAAGGTATAGTAGCATATTTATCTACTTGAACGGTGAAGCAATGAACAAGGCTTTTCAGTACTTCCATAGTAATAAAGTCAGACGCCTTATATGAAAGGAGGTGAGACAGAACCTTTTCTATCTCAAAGCAGACATAGAGCCAAGTTAGCTTAGTTTGTCATTGCTATCTGAGCCCACTTCTTCGCCCATTATTATCCCATTTAAAGAAAAGGTTTGACAGTTTAGGAAATATGCTTATTTGCTTTCTTGCTGAGTTAGAGTAGAAGATTGACAACTCTCATATCTGTAAGCTAAATTTCAAGCTACCGCCAGCAGCTGGCTAACTTAGCTTAGCATAAATACTGGAAACAGGGAAACGGCTAACCTGGCTCTGTCCAAAGGTAACAAAATTCAACTACCGTCAGCTCTAAAGCTCATTAATTAACACACTATAACTTATTTGTTCCAATATAATATGTTTTAAAAAATGGAAGGAAAATACACCTGTAACATACGGCTAACTCTCGCAGATGCCAGGAAGTAGCACCCATAATTCATGCAAGGTATCATGGGGCTAGGAATAAGGTGGATAAAACATTGAGCAGCTAAGGGGATCTGCAGAGTCATAACTAAAAGTGACACCCTTTTACATTGCACATAGTCATTTAACCCAATGTTAATATAAAAATGTTGATTAGTGCAGCTTTAAACCTCGCTTTGATCTGTGGTTTGAACAGTGATTGCATTATGAAACTCGCATTGGCAAGCAAACCAGTAAGCGATTACCTTGCGTAAGACTTAAGGTGCTGGGTCTGATGGTCCACAGTTCAGACTGAATCTGGTTCTGAATCTGGTGACTTTATTACTATGGAAGTACTCTGGTAAGACTTAAGGTGCTGGTGCTAGGTGCTGGACCATCAGACCCAGCACCTTAAGTCTTACGCAAGGTGCTGGTGCTTGGTGCTGGACCATCAGACCCAGCACCTTGCGTAAGACTTAAGGTGCTGGGTCTGATGGTCCACAGTTCAGACTGAATCTGGTTCAAGCTGTTTTGTTCGGTTCAACAAAAAAAAAAAATCCTCTTTCTCGTTCTGTGATACTATCCACAGGCCAAAACACATTGCTAATTGAATAATTTGAACATGAATCTGTCCGGCTACTATAACAGATTGGCAACCATCTCAAGTGGCACCTGGAACATCTGGCATGCACATCAACAAATCAACAGATCCAAGAGCCTTGAGACTGGAGCTCAGTGGGCTCTGCAGTCTGGAGGCTTGCTGTTACTCATGTCTGGCATGTTACTGTACTCACAAGCCAATGTGACTGCATTTCTCTTTTCTCTCTCTCCCACAAGTGTATAGTAGCCTGACGTTGAGCCAGAGTGGATAGAGAGCTACAGAGGCAAGGACGTGATGTAGAGTTTATTCATCACCGCCTCCACTGCTCCTTGTTCTCCATCAAAAATTCTGGGGGGGGTTTTCTATCAAATTGCAAGAATGTCAGCTGATGTAAGACCACAGGATCACACAAGACATTCTGCGTGACATCTGCTTAAACACTATAGGATTTGGCATAGAGCAGGCTAGTTTTAATTTTACACTAATTTCTCAGAAGCAGAAATGCAAAACTAACAAAATGTTTAGTTCATAAAACAGAAGATTGAAAGCAAAGGACAAACACATATGTATAAAAATACAGTGACTTATTTTATTATTCATTCATGATCATGGCATTCATGTTGTTGAAAGGTCACCAAGCTAGCAAACTAGATTACCTAGATAGCTGTGGGCTAATATGGCTGGCCTGCACTTGAAAGGTCTGCTGTATTAAGCAGCGGAGCTCGAGGCTTTATAATATTAGCTTTCTGCTCACTGATGGCATACCTTTTCTTTAGGTTCTCAAGGGTTGGGTGGATCAATACCTTAAGTATCAGTACTATTAATACTAAGTCTTTTTTTGAGTGTTGATATTAGCATTAATTGGACTGATACAAAATGGATCTGTCTCTCTTCGCTGTTGTACCCATTTTTATTTCATTAAAGAGTAGGGAGACTCGGCAAACAAGGATCTGTTGTCATCTTCCGAAGTTAGATCACGTTCACGTAGCTGCTCTAATGGCTGAACAAAGGAGGAGCATCATTTTGAGACTACAAAAAGAAATTCTTAAAGCAACAGTTTTAATTTGGGGAAATGCACTTGTTTGCTTTCTTGCTAAGAGTTAGATGAGAAGATCGACACCACTCATGTTCGTACGGTAAATATGAAGCTGCCGCCAGCAGCCATTAAGCTTAGCCACACTACTTCTTGGCCAGGTGCAGTCATTTCCTAGAGTCTCCGCTGTTGACTGTCACGGTGACAGTGTTTTTTTGTACGGATTGAACAAAAAAGATATAACGTGTTACGTAGTGAGCTAGAGGTTCTGGTAGGCGGATTTTGTCACCTCCTGGACAGAGTCAGGCTAGCTGTTTCCCACTGTTTCCATTCTTTATGCTAAGCTAAGCTAACCAGCTGCTGGCTGTAGCTTCATATTTAGCGTACAGACATGAGAGTGGTATCAATCTTCTCATCTAACTCTCGCAAGAAAGTGAATACATGTATTTCCTAAAATGTCAAGCTATACTCTATATATTGTATTACGAAGTAGCAACAATAAGCTGAAAGAAGCTAAAACACTAGTGCTGAGGGGAACTGTCTGTCACTATGAGCAACATTGTTTTCATTGCATTTTTTCCATCGTTAGTATAAAAATATTGATTTTTGCAGCTGTAACCAGACAGAAATCAATCTAGACTCCACCCTCTGAGGTTTAACTCAACCAATGACATCATTTCTTCTTCTGAGAAAGGTTTACAAACCGACAACGAACACGTTTTTTCCTGCTGCCTTTCCGTTTCTCCAGCTCGCTCTCCCTTCCTCTCTGTTTCCTCATTTTTCCAGCTGTCGCCTGGTAGAATGTAAATGAGCCTCTCAGCACAGCCTATGATGGTGTCAGCCCTCTCCTTAGTCTCTGGTCTCATTAGAAGCCTAGTGTAGCTGACATTTACCCAGCCGCTGTGTTGACTAGCTCTTCATGCAGGCCACATGGGTCAAAACAATACACGGCGAAACTTCAGCAATCCAAATCACTTTGGAAAGGAAGGTCGCTGGAGGCTGTGAAATGACTGGATGTCGACTAAAAAACACTAAAATACCAAAATAAAGCTTTGAAATGTAAAAAAAAAATCCATACACATTCCTTTCTAAATGACCCACGTGGTCCAACTGAAGTGAAGTTAAAAATTTTAAGCATTGCCATTCAAGATGTTCTGTCTGTATTGTGTGTACTCAATGTCTGTAAGTTGTCGGTGTTTGTGCACCAATGTCAGCATGACAAATCCCTGGCAGCTGGACTAATTAAGATTCTGAATTAACAGCAAATGCTCCACATTTTTCTTTCCTTTTTATCTGCACAAATGCATGAAAAAGCTGAAATTGTCAAGGTCGTTTTGCACAATAACCGGTGTGATTTTACACATGCTTTACTCCCAGTCTGCCCATTGATAATGTCAGTACACAGCACACTATCATCTTAAAGAGATAATTCAAATATGCTTTGATTTTTTGTGAACAACCGCTGCCTCCTGAGCCTTACAGTTAGCTGGAGAAACGGCTCTGTGAGTTTGAAATTAATAGGATGGCCACAGCTATTTCCTGACTCTTCCTCCTCTTGGGATCCCGCAGCTCTGTTTTTCTGCGGTCCTCTCATCCTGTTACTAATGCCTGACTCTGTGTAACCCTTATCTCCATGCTCACGACATGGCCTGATAGGGCTCTGTGTGTAAGCAATTAAAACGGCTTATTTGCCAGATAAGTGGGGGAGAGCGGTCAGATTGAAAGCCACAGGCTGCCAGTATCGGGTCTTTAGGTTACAGCCCCCGGGTTAAATAGCCCGGGGGTGCAGAGTGAGCCAAACGAGGCGTACAGCTCAGTGTGAGTGTGTGGAGGGGCTGAAACTCTGCCAGAGGGAAACACACACAAGGCACTCTGTATGTTTTCCACATAACCAACATACACCAAAATTAATATTTAACCATCATCATAAATAAAGATGGGTAGATACATAGACGGGAAACCTTTCTGTATTCAAAAAGCTGTTCATATATATGTGGAGTGAAGTAGCTGTGCACAAATGGAATATATTCCTATTATTATATATCCATGTCTAATGAACAAAACAAATTCTCTGTGAAGCCGTTCATATCTGTACATCAAAGCCTGTTTCCACCTCTGATTTCTAACAGGCAGATAGGTCCCATACCATCTCAACACACACTGCATCAAGGGCTAGAATACATAGGACAAACTCGCTTTAATATCACAATAAAACTAATCACTACACAGTGTGTAGATAATAGATTAGATTATAGTGCACTGATGGCCATACTGGAGGTCTCCAGCTTTGAGTTTTATAGCTGCACAGTTACCCTTTCCTCCCTATTTGCTACTGTGTGCACTATTTAACTTTTTGGCATTTTATGTAAGCATCCAAATTCTCACGCCAAATGCATAAAGCTGCCTTCAGATGATAAGAAATGTGCTCTTCGCTCACCACGAGGTAAGGCGCGGAGCATAGTGCAGACGCTTGCAGAGGCAAAGTGCAGCGCAGCTGTATGTCATCAAAAAGTGCTAACTTTAGCATTGGATTTAGCTAAGTTTGTAAACTATATGCCTATTCACAAACCTGGTAGCCCAGTCTGACTGCTGACATTGCCACGCATTACTTTTCCTGGTGAGATCGTGGTATGTTTTTGAGTTTTTCTTCCATCACTCTCTACCTGCCCTGCTTGCATGTGTTGCTTCTGGCTACGTCACATACAGCTGTTATGTCATTGGTTGCGCTTTGAAAGGTCAGCTGCAACCAAGGTCAAAGATGAAATTATTACTACCAGAGAGAGGGCAACTGCTCTCTTCATTGGAAATAGTGTCCTGTGGTGTAATGTTGAACCTGCACTTTGGTGTGAATTTTGTGATCTTAAAAATTCACCTTATTGGAACAAAAAATGCACGCATTGACGGTGCTAAATAACTATGATTTATATGTGCCCTAAATCTCAATTTACTACTCACTATAGAGTAAATTGTTGAGTATTTATTATGTGAGGAATATATAATGGATGGATAAGTCTGTCAATATTCTATATTTTTAATATTGTCCTCCTATAAAGAGACCAAAACCAACAAGGAATCTGTACAACTATCGAACAAGTATTGTCTGTGTTGCCGACGACTGATTTTTGTACCAAATTTGTATTAATCTGTGGTCAAATAGTCTGCAACGAATTCACTCTTTACTGCTGTGTGAGTAATGCCTGCTAAAAGCTACATTTCCCAGCTGGTTTAGGAAATTACTTTTTAAAGATTCAAGTCTTCAGTAGGAAGGAATTAGCTAGAGGCTGAGTTCCACTGACAGGGAAAGGAAGTTGGACAGTATTACGCACACTAGCTAACGTACGGGTATAGCGCAAGCTAGCATAACCATGTAAACGTTAGCATTATTGTCATCTCTACATGAGCCTGCTGGTTAACTAGCAACAATTTGTGTAGTTGCTAAACAGTTTTGTTTGTCTACTCTATTCCATTAGCTTACCTCCTGTCTAATTTGATTGTAATGTAGCAGACAGATCATCACCATTATGACTAACAAATACAGAGAGAGCATTAAGAGACATTTGGAGTAATACAGGAAATAACTAACAGAAATAGAGGTTTGCAATGCAGCAGATGTACTAAATGAAGGTTAACTGGGTCTCTGTAAACTACATTTTGAGAGAAATCTAAAACATCAGACAGTTTTATTTTTCCAATAATGTTTAAAATCTACAAGCCTCACATAGCTCACTTTTTCTTGAGCTCACTTAGTTATCTAGTGGACCGCCATAACTGCTTCAGATGTGGTTGCTGGGAGATTTGCTCACAAAGCATGACATGAAAACATACATAGATTGGAAAAAGAGGGAAAAAAAGCAGCAGTAACAGAGTGTGCTTTCGGAAGACGTCATGGCGGAGTAACGGAGAGGGAGAAGACGTCGACCTTGGCCGTGACCTGAACAAACTGTAATGAGTTCTGAACTTCTGCCTCAGCTCAGTATTGTTGTGGTTTTCAGAGTGCTGAGAGCTGGTAAACAGGATATTGAGTCCCAGATGGGTTTGGCTCACATCATGAAAGTACTGTAGGCCCACAGCTCTGCACAAACCATCAGCCATCGAAATGAAACGGGAGGGAAGGGGAGAGAGGGGAGGGGAGAATGGGGGGGGGAAAAAAGATGTTTCTGCTGTCCAAAATGTGCGTTGGTGTTTGTTTGGAGGCTTTTCGGAGGCTGGCGTTATCCTGCGTGACGGGCACATGTTTATAAGCCACTGGGCCACACACAGAGCAACACTAAGACGCTGCTGAAGAGATAAAACGGCCACACGGGGGGGGGAAAACCTGGACACAGACCAGCAGATCTCCGTTTTCTCTCTCAATGTCTTTTTCTGTTTCTCTCACTCCTCTTCTGTCTCTTCCTCTCCTTCTCCCTCTTATTCTGCCTCTGCATGAAATAGGATCACAGTTAACTGGAGTAGGACTGTTGGATGAGGGGGAAGACAGCGTGAACACTAAACTCCAAAGACCAGGGCTGTCCCAGCAGAGGAGGATTCTGGGACGGCAGTAGACAAGACCTATAGACCATCTAATCATGTGCACGGAAAGCAAAAGTCCATTAAAATAAGGCTTAATTTCTGCAGTATGCCCTTTATGTTGTGAGGTGAAAAGTATGTGTGTGGGTAGTGAGTGGGCGTGTAACTTTCATGTGGGAGACCATAGTTCAGGTTCCATCATAGATTCCTAGATTAGTTTTTTTACATCGATGGTAACACTTTAAATACTTTAATAAATGCTTATATCTGCTTGTATCAACTACATTATAGTGTTCTAAACATTTATTAAATGTTAATATACTGCTTAAAGATGCTTAAAAGGGGGGTAAAGTCTTACCAAATTAACCTTAGCCACGCAGTAGTTGCCATGCGCAGATATTGTAGAAAGAAGGACATTTTCAGGCTTTTTGCTTTGTCTTTAGAAAGTCACAACGAAAGCTAACACAATGAAAATGTCTCTAATAGGCCTGCTGTAATTTCCCATTGCATTTTAAATCTGTGCATGCTACAGTATGTAAGTATGGTACATATGGTAACACATAGCTGTTTACAACAGACAATTTTCTTTCTTTTTCATTGGGTATTTAGGTATTTTGGTTTTAGTTCATATGACTAGACTGTGAGCTTGTTTAAGTCCCTAGATTTCAGTCAGTCAAGTGGATGACTGAAATGATGGTCATTGTGGCATCCTGGTGGTTTAAGACAGTCACCAAGTAATCGCAATGGTCCCAATTTAAGTCAGGTCGATCCTCTCTCTTCCCTCCTTTCCTGTCACCTCTACACTATCTTTTATCAAAATAAAAGCAAAATATCCCTGAAACTACATAGTTGAAAATAAAGCTATAAAAGAGTAAGGATGGTGAACTTTACAAAAATTAGATCATGGTTGTAAAAATTAAATTTTCCTTTACTCGCCTTTCTCAGACTCAGTTATAGAGGAAATGGAGAATGCTTCTCATATGGTTATTTTATCAATGTTGGCTGCTCAAGATGGATCTTGATCACCATATTCTGCTAACGGGCCCATTTTCTTAAATACGGAAAAGTTTTTTTGTGTTTGAAAACAGAAATTAAGAACATCATTTTCTGAGTTAGTAAAAAAAAAAAAAGAAAATATTGCCAGATCTGTGTCTGTACATTCAGCCATATTTTCTGCAACAATAAAAAACAAAACAAAATCATTGCAATTGTGATTAGAACAAACAGCCTCCAGGTCACAGTGTGGGTATTCAGAGTTTACAGCAGGGTGGTTTGAGGGCATTAAAGCAAGAGAAAGTAAAAATCAATGGTTGTAGTTACGATCACATTTATCACACATTTTACTGAACAAAAGTCCACAGCAGCCAGTACGGAAAATAGTGAAAGGACCAGTCAAAATAAAGAGGGAGAGTCAGGAGAAGAAGACAGAGGTCAATGTGAAAAATGTATAAGAACCTTTTGCTATTGTTTTATCATTTCCGCAGAGCTCCTGTTTATTCAGTGGCTTTGAATTTGTTTTGCTTCGAATGAAACGTAGAGAGAGCGGAGCGAGCCGCAGATCAAATAGAACGTGAAAGAGAGTGGGGAGAGAAAAAAAAGCCTCTCGCTTCCCACTTACATCAAACACCCGCACAGTGGGTGCCAATCAGCTGATATTTTACACATATTCCAATGATTTCAGGAGAAGAGAGCACAAAGTCGCCTATCAAGGCGGTGCAGCCGAGCACCTGACCTCTTAAGTCTTCCATTTGGAGCGGCGAGGAACAAATCCCTGGGCAGTTTACCGGTGCTCACGGGTTTCATCTCACACATTCAGAAGCTTTTTATACATTAGTGCAAAAAAAATGTCCAGTCTCATCTTCAAGACTATTTTGTTCGAACAAAGACAAAAACCTGCCGGTGATTCCAAGACGGAGTGTGTGTGCTGCTGAAGGCAGATTGCTCCACCAGTATTAGGATAATGAGTTAGGTAAATTTGGATAGAAAACAAGTGAAGCGGTCTGACCCCACTGGTATTCTTCCCTTATTTAAAGAAATAGTTGTCTTGTCATGGGTTACATGAGAAGGTCGATACCGCTCTCATATTTGGGGACGATTCACAATTCATGCACACGTACAAAAGATATTCTGCCAAGACTGTTGAAAAGAATAATAAAACACTTGCACCACCTGCAAAGCCGTCATTATACATACTGAAAAACCACAGGTTATACCATTCAGATAATGGACTCGTTGTGCTAGATGTAGAGCATGGACATCCACTTTAATAATCAGTTTCAGCACACAGAGCAGAAGAGGCCGCACACTAATTAATCTGCTCTTGCTGTTTGTGCTTCCTGACATCAGTCTCAAATCTGCAGAGAGCTGCAAGCTAGCGTTAGCTACCTACTTTTTGACTAAAAGTAACCTTTTAGTGCGTGTTGTAGTAGCTTGATTCTCATCCGTTAGCTATACCCGCTTATCCTTGGCGGTCACTGGGGGGGCTAGGGCCGATCCCAGCTGATATTGGATGAGAGGTGGGGTAAACCCTGGACAGGCCGCCAGTCAATAGCAGGGCTGACACATAGACACAGACAGCCATTCACGCTCACATTCACACCTATGGGCAATTTTAGAGTCGCCGATTAACCTGCATGTCTTTGGACTGTGGGAGGAAACTGGAGCACCTGGAGAAAACCCACGCAGGCACAGAGAGAACCACCATGCTGACCTTGATTTAGATATTTTACACCAAAAATTTGAATCAATCAAATTAATTCAAAATAAATCGCCCAGCCCTAAGCAGGAGCCAAGAGACTGTAGCTTAACTGAGCATAAAGACTGGAAGCTGGGGAAACAGCTAGCCTGGCTTTGTGTAGAGGTAACAAAATCCACCGAGCAGCCCCACTAAAGCTCACTAATAGGACTTTTTCACAGCAGACATTTTGACTTGTCATAGCAGGAAAAGCATAGGTTTCTATGGGCTCTGTTCTATTCAAGTGTCCCAGTAAGCCGTGACAATGAGCCAGCATGCACAGTTTCAGGACCCTGAAACTGAAGCAGCGAAATGGAATTCAGCCATCATTAACTTTATTATTTACCCCTGTGCTTTTCCTAATGTGACATGTCAAAATGTCTGCTGTGAAAAAGGCCTATTAGCAAGTTATATCTAATTTTTATAAAACAGATAGTTCCGGTCCGTGATTATGATTGGCTGAGCTGCGTTCGAAGCCATTGTAAAATACTCTATAAACACACTGTGACCGCATTACATAAGTATTTCTGCGCCAAACAAATTGTTTCAAAATGTCAGATTTTGTTGTGAATTTTTGATTTACTGGGAGGAAGACCTATTAGCAAGTTATATCTCATTTGTTTAACTGGTACACAAACAGGAATGTAAATATGACAAGCTGTGGTTTGACAGGGAGTTAGCCTATGTGTATAGTTTGTATTTAAGGACTTTTTAATTGTTAAAATTTTAAAGTCCCTTTGTATCAGATCGATGAGCGTATAGAAACGTTGATGATGATGCTGTTACTTCAACCATTGGTCTTGTTAGGGTTTGGTATAGCTGAGAATGTAGGTCCAAAATCAGCTATGTTTATGAAAAATTTAAAAAACAAGTTTCATAAATAAGACCTGGGCACCCACAAAGACAGACTAACTCAAAGACCCCCCACTGCTGCTGTGTTGCATGTCACAGCTGTTCAGAGGCAGCGCTAAAAGTCGGCCTGGTTGGCGAGGAGCAGCGGACCATGAAGCCTCGGTGTTACTGCTTTGGATCAATGGCGAGGCGACGCGAGGACGAGGTCACGTGACCTTCCGAAAAAAAGGTGACATTGGCTGATCCGCCAGAGCTGGCCAGACAGCCGGCACCAGGTCGCCCAGCTGGAGGGGGACCGGTCTGACCTGAGCCAGGCGGCCCAAAGCTTTAAACCTGATCATTCATGGTGGAGGAGCTGCGGCTAATGCTTCCAGCTAATTGGGGACGGCCAGGGCTGCCAGTGCTTAGCTGAGGGAAGCTATTGGCTGCTAAAAAAACTAGCTAGAAGTTGCCAGATGACGTCATTATGTGATTTGCTGCATCCCTCTGTTCTGTGCTGAGAGACAGCAGTGGTGGAAGAAGTATCCACATACTTACTTAAAGAGAAAGAACCAGTTCATTCATGTAAAAATAGTAACAACTCCTACATTCAAAATAATTAGTATTAACAGCAAAATGTACTTATTCAGCAGAAAACTTGCCCCTGACTGATATTATATTTTACAGAGAACTAGTTTTAACTATTTTATATAGTTAGGTAGTTTAGTCCAGTGATTCCCAACCTAGGGGTCGTGCCCAAACTGGTCACAAGATAAATATGAGGGGTCGTGAGCTAAACTTTTGACTGAATCTGAATTTTTTGTGAAATATTGGATAATTTGACCAGTTTGGGCCTTGAAGAATTATTTAAATGAAACCATCTGAGAAGTTTAGAGGGTAGACGTCTCTTAGGTGCAACAGCTAACCGCTCATAGACATCAGAAACATGACCCAACCAGGCACTGCTTTTTATAAATGCGTGGTCACAAGCCAAAAACAAGCCACTGTAGTGTGTTTTAAAAGCCTATCATTTGTTTTGTTTTTAATGTAAAATCTTAATATGTGAAAGATATAGTAGCCTATATATACTCTATAGTATAGAGTATATAAATGATACTACAATTTGCACATTTGCCCCACTGCTCCACTGAACACGTCTTGGTGTGCAGTTTATTTCTGTCTACAGTCTCTTCCCGTTGCCCCCCATCCGCTGCATCATCCCTGTATTGTGCACCAGTCTTGTAATGTGTCAGCATGTCCATTTCCTTGTGTTCCTGTTGTACTGAGCAAATTAAAAGCATTGGTCCTGTGACAGCAGGTGGAGGAGGAAGCTCGCCTGTACCTCCTGCCAATGTGTCACTGCATTTCATCATCACAGGACTCCCACGATTTGCTTGAGGTGAGCAGACATTAGTCTCAGTGCAGCAGGTCAAATCGATACATCGCTATTAAAATTAGTTGGATTCCCGACAGCAGTTTGGTAGTTACACTGGCAGGGTGTGCACTGGTCACGCCACACCCACCAATAACACCAAACCATAAGATGGATTTCTACATGCAGTATTAGCTCTGGACTCCTATTGAAGACAATAAGCAAAAGCTAGATCTTACAGTACATAGACTAATACAAAATACCCAACCTGGCTGTATATGTACTCAGGACTCCGTGGAAGTAAGTACTGATTTGGTGAAATAAAGTGAACTGAATTGACTGTAAAGCCCCACAGGGGCTAACAACTGGAACACTGCACTCCCCAAAGCCAAAAACTGAAATTTAACTCAAATACTTTTGTTTTTACACAGGAGTTTGGTTTTATGAGGTTCACTTTCAAAGAGCACCTCATGGAAAATTCTGCAACTTTACAGACCCTGCAATTGCCTGATTAAAAAAAAAAAAAAAAAAAAAGTCAAATAAAATGACATTAATTCTCTAACTCCAGTTTTCTTGAAACAAGTATGAGGCATCGCTGTACTAATAAGCATGTACATAAATGAGACCGTTCAATCAGACTGATGTCTATTAGAGGAAGAAAGTGAAATTAATTTATTCACCTGTTTTATATAATATAATGTATTCTAGGAACCAGTCACAGATAAATTCATATTTTGGGGAGTGACTGACAGTTAAACCAGGCCTACTCGTTTTTGCGGTAATTGTTTCAGATTGGATACTGATGCGGTGCTGATGGTCCACAAATAAAGCACTTGCAGTGGCTGAGTGGGTTTCTGCGCCTGACAGTGCGCACTCACCGGCGGGGAAACTCTTAACAGCCCCCGAAAGAGGGCAGAAAATGACCGTCGGGGTCGCTTGAATGGCTCTTACCTGTAATGTCCCACTCCCTTCCCGCACCTTAACGCCCTTTCAAACCATCGGCGAGGCTGCTGCTACAATCCAGTGGAGTGTCAGTGATGTGGAGACATTTGCGTCCTGGGCTGGCGGAAAATAAAAAACGGGAGTGGTGTTTTTTTTCCCGGATGAAATCAAACAGCCTTATTAGAATCGGACACGATAATTCTTCTAACGCGGCAGCACCTCATCCGCTGCACATCCGAGACTCTCCTGCAGCCGATCCCCTGTCTTTTTATTCCGATAGAGTCCAGAAACAACCAGCAGCCTGTTCAGACTCAGGCGGATAATACGCTTTAATTGCGTCCTGTTAGTGCGCCTTTGCTGGGTGACAGTCACCAATAGGATCAGACCACACACTTAAAATAAATCTCTTAATTTCTCAAAGTCGGATCGATCCTGATCTATCACTTCAGCCTCCAGTCTTTGCTCCGCCGCGTCTCTTCCCAGTCTGACAGCTCAGCTCTGTGCGCACTAACTTTTATGGAGACTCCAGAGCGCAGAGCGCACCGCCGCTACCTCAGCTGGTAATGCGTTACAGTACTCTGATTACTGTTACGGATGTGTGTCATATTTAGATGTGACCTGTTCATTTGAGTGTCACAATGATTGATCCGAACAGAAGTAGGCTTTGCTTTAGTTATCACCTCCAAATGAACCTTCATATGATAATCAATCATTATCTAATTAGATAAGGAAACGCAGAACAAGTGCAAACTACTGTTATGATATTCACAAACCAAAGAACTGCGTGATCATTAAACTACAAAGCTCATTTGGAAATGTGTAGAATAATAGTTCACAAACTGAATTATTCTGTCAGAAGACTAAAGACACAATCAGTCATTTAGGAAGTGTAACGCACACATAATGTAATGTCTGGCTGCAAGGGTGCAGTTACAAGTACAACACTGAAATGGCAATTAATAAGTAATACATTGCATTTGATTAATTAAGCTCAACACTGATCATTTCCCACTGAGACACCAATTCCACCAAAAGCAAGAAATTCACAAAAGACCAAAATATGATTCTTCCATCCATTCGAGCAGCCACATTGAACCCTATAAATGACCCTTTAAATGGGAAGCTGTGCAGCATGTTTGATGAACTGTTGAACTGTGGACAACAGCCACTGCAGCTCCTCTCTCATCAAAACTTGTCCAGTATTGCCATCATGTGGACATTTGATGCATCTCACCGAACATCACTGACATTCTCCGTGCAGAGAAACAGGAAATACCAGAGAGAAACGTGATTAATGTTCAGGTAAATATGAATGAATGAATTTGAATTATAGTCCACGCCGAGAGAATACAGTTTGATCAAAAATGTTTATTCCATGGTGAAAACACTCCTGTCACACACGCACACACCCAATTTTCTTTTTACAAACAGCAAAATTCCATAGTATAATGCATGTGAGGAGACATAAACAAAAAAATCATAAAAGTGACATAAGCACAAAGTGATTGGCTTTTGCAGTTCATTCAGAAATAAAAAGGGAACACTTAGAAAGTCCTATCAGTTCGGTCCATCAGGAAAATCAAAACAACTGATGCCGTTTTTTTTTCTTTTTACTTCAGGAAAATATCATCCTAAGGCAATCTTAAGAGAGATGAGATTTCATGTCCATCTGCGTGGGACTGATACGAGTGAACGTCCACGTGCTCCAGATTCAACAATTGTTCCGGCTGCTTCTGAAAGGCATCAGCGGCTGTAGTAGTAGTAAGTAGTTCATGGACTCATTTTTTCCCAGAGTTCCTCAGCACTCCTCTTTAATGTAGATTTGTTCGTCTGTGTCAGACTCCAGGTGCTCCAGCCGGTCCGTCTGTCCGTTCATTATCTCATCGGGAGTTTTCATGAACCTGGTGAACGTGACACAGACAGGGAGACAGGGAAGAACAGATTCAAAAGTGTTACACATATCATGAATAGCCCGACTAGGTTTTTCAAAAAGGTGTCTTTAAGTTGATATACCTGAATAGAAGTCTTTGTCCAGGCTCTTTCCTGATAATGTTCAGTTTGTAGTAGTGTCTCAGTGCTCGCGACATCTTCTCGTACGTCATATTGGTCCTGTTCTGTAAGAGGTAAGAGAACAAAAGTGTCATTAGTAATAATAATGTGGTGTTACTGATCTGCAAAATGAGACGGTTTCTACATCTTTTAAAGCTGCAGTAAATAATGGTTTGGTCACATGGGGGCAGAAGAACTCCACAACAAGCAGAAAAAACACCTGGCATAGATTGTTAGCCTTTCTAGAAAGAAGAAAAGAGGCTAAAAAGCTCTGTAAAGCTGAGAGGAAGTGCAAAGTTGGGTGTCAATTCTGTGAGCTCATCAGTATGAGCAACACTTTCATTTTACATAGTAATTTGATTCATTGTTAATATAAAAATATGATTTTGTGCAGCTTTAAAGCCTTGTCTGTAAGCAGAAATGGTACAAAACATGATATGAAAGGTAGAAACCTTATACTTTGAATACCCTATGATGTTTTGGCCACTTGGGGGCAGCAGAAATAAGCTGCAAACACAACAGTAACATATTATCACCTAATTAAGTTGACAGGGCTGGCATTTTAGCAAACAGTTGCTTATTTACACATTCAGCAGAGACGGAACATCAGCATTCATTTGGAGTCGTGTTTCTGACCACCTGATGAATGTTAGGCTAACTGTAGAGACTCTTCTTTAAGCTCTGTTTTGTCTGGAAATATCTGGCTCTTCAGCTGCTAAATGTTCTTACTTTGTCTGTCTGCTGTTTGGTGCTGGGCAGGTAGTGTATGGCCGGTTTCTACATTGGGATTATTAGAGCTTTTTTTGTTGAAAACAGCTTCCTGCTGCAGCTAATAACAAGGTTGTTGAGAGCACCAGAGTTTGTAGGCCGTAAAACCAAAACAATGAGCTAAAAGTGGCTAAAAAAAACTCTAAAGGTGAACTGCAGAGTTGGGTGATATTTCTCTTTGAATTCATTACTATGAGCAACAGATTTCACATTACACGTCATCTTTTGAGTCATTGCTGATATAAAAAATATTGATTAGTGCAGCTTTAAACGGTTCTAGAAATGACAGCGATAGATGCGGGATGTCCTTGCTCACTGAGCCACCTGCAGCCCGATCAAAGACAACAATACCTGAACACCTGGAGCCCGCCGAGTCTGTGCTTACCTTGTGATTGCCCCAGAGCCTGGCCAGGCCGTTGGGGTCCATGATGCGGAAGACTTTGCTCTCTGGATCCTCCCAGCGGATGTAGTTCTCGTACCTGCTGTCTGACAGGAGCTGGTAGACGTAGTCCCACAGCAGCCTGCAGTCTGCAAGGACACAACAGGGAAACACAGAGTGAGTTTGCATTAGGTGGTATGGAATTTTCTTTTACACTTTGTGTCAGAAAATACCAAAGGGACAAGATAAAGATTAAACAAAGACGCCACCTTGTGTAGCTCTAACCTTTAACCTTGTGAGGGCTAAATCTTACCTGCTATCCGTCCGATGGGTATTTGTTGCTCCTCTGGAGGAGACACGGGCATGATGACGTGGTTCCTGTAGATCGCCTCCTCCTGCTGCTGCAGTAGATGCTGCTGTTGCTGCTGCTGCTGGGACAGTGGTATCTGATGGTGGTGGCCGTGGACTTTCCCCTCACGCCCGTTCTCGAGCGTCACCTGAGACGGGGGTCCACCGCGGCTGTGCCTGAAGTCCATGGCGGCACCCCCGCCACTCCTGCTCGGGCTGAGGAGCAGTGGGTTCATGATGGTGCTGGGCATGAGCTGGATGACGCGAGGAGGGCCCGCCTCCTGGCCCCCAGGACTGCCCGGGCACGGGGCTTCCCGGGGCGTGACGCAGCGCCCGTTCGGTGCAGCCGGGGACACCGACAGAGGGTACATTTCGTCGGACAGGTGGTGGTTGCTGTCGGGCAGCTGGGAGAAAGCCTGGAGGGGGTCCTCATTGGCTGGGCGGGGGTGGTTTAGTTCCGGAGGGGATCGTCTGGTGGTTGGATGGTGGGGGGAGCGGGAGCGGTGCCGAAGCTCGATTGTTGGTGGATGCTGGGGGAGTGGCTCTGTACCACGTGGTGCCCGTCGTACCGTTTCTGGGGTTACAAAAGACACAATATGTGATAAATATCTACAGCACAATTTTATATAAAAATACAGCTGAAACAAATAGTCAGTCAGTTATTTTTAGTTCTTTTTCCAGCAGAAATGTTAACATTTGATGGTTCCAGCTTCTCAAACACGACAAATTATCGCTTTACTTAGTCTTGCGTTATATTAAATTGAATATCTTTGGGTTTTGGACTGTTTGTCAGACAAAACAGCAACGTGAAGACGTCGCCCTCGGCTCTAGAAAATCATGACTTTCAGCATTTTTCACACTTTTCAGACTCAACGATCAATCGTCATCATTATTAATTTGATTATCTAGAATAGAGTGTGTCTGTGGATTTGCCTGAAGCTAGCATTCCAGTGACGTTAGGAGAGCTTTTGGGTGTATACCATTTCCTGTGTTTGCCATACAGGTGTGCCAACCATACACAGATATTGGCTATCAATAGCACGGTGATAAAAGAGCAACAGCACAAGACTGTGAGCAACTCTGGCCTCCTGACCTGAATCGACACCTCTCTGATAGTGACAACTCAAATTCAGTATTATGAGCTTAATAAACGTAGTACTAATTTCAAGACTGGGTACTGGCTTGCATTAAAGTCTAATCTAGGGTGTCTTGATTATTTTGTCCGCTCATTGTACATGTATCTGAAGTTGTACCGAGCCTGTCTCTACTTTGCGACTTTTCAAAGTAGCAGAAAAGCAAAAAAAAAAAAAAAACCACAACAATCTTACCAGAAAATTTGAGTAACGGAGCATGAAATGAAGTGGTGTACACACAGTCATTTAGCCATTTTCCAACCTGCTCTTAATTTGTCCCCACTGCCAGTAAGTTAAAAGGTGCTTATTACTGTTAGTTCCTGCTACACTGGTTTCACATAGAAGAGACCACTAGGTGTCACTAATATCCTACAGTTAGGCTGAGAGTGCTGAGGACATTATTTTTGATGGGTTTTAGTAAAAGTTCTCTGGTTTTTGTTGGAACTCCTTCATCCACAAGCACAAACAAGGACGACTGTAGTAACAAATACCAGCGAACCAATCACTCCAGTAAGTCACCGGAGCGGTTTGTGGTGTGTCGTACTGCAGCCTGTTCAAATAAAGCAGCATTTCCTTGTGGAACAGGTTTTACCGTCAACATGTGAAGTTATGATGATTGTTGCTGTGTCACATTTCCTCCGATCAAAGCCAGAAAACAGTCTCAGGTATTTCACAGAACTTTATCATTACTTCCTTAGTAACAACAAACAGAAAGAGACCGACTGATGCCTTGCACTTATACTTATTATACTTATATCTTTAGCACCATAAATACAAAAAGATCAGCTTAAATAACCTATTTTCATTCAAATCAATGTTATGACCTGGCTGGTCTGGTTTATGTTTTTTTAATATTTTGTGACAAAAATATTTCAGCATTACATATTCCTCAAAAATGTAGTTTTTCATATGAATAAAGTTTTTGTATTTTTACCCCAACTTTCCATAAGTGGTTCAAACATGACCCATATGCAATTTCTATGGACATTTGTAGAAACCGTTCATCCTGATCAGTTTCTGCCAGGTATACAGTATACTTACTGTATACTTACTATCATTAGCATCTGCACTCAGCTACATTTTTACATTTGGTACTTGTAATTTATTTTTTTACCTCAGAAAAAGTGACATCACTTGATGCCTAGCCAATACTCTTTATGTAAAAGAGTATCAGCTATTAGGGGATCAAATTAGCCTACCTAAAGTCACTGCAGCTGTTGTGGATGTATTGTTAACAACTACAGTTTAATAGCTTAGCGACTTGGCTAAGTAGAGAATTAAGTTTTTGTATTATTACTCCAACTTTCCACAAGTGGTTCAAAAATGACCCATTTACTGTGAACCACACCTTAACCGTTATTAGCATAGACAACACTCAGCTACAGTATCTGCTATTATAATGAAGTTAGCATACTTTATATAACTTCTTAATGTAGCTTAACTATTAAGCTACTTAGCTAATTTAGAAAGAGACTCTTACCATAACATTTTCTAGTTTGATGATTGGTGTAAATATTTATTGATTGTACATAATATAGTTTGACACTTGTATGTGTGTATAATGTTATATAGCTGCAGGTTGATCGATTATGAGTCATTCAAAACGTTCTTTATTTTAGATTTCTCCTCCTACTCTGCTAGATACAGCTGATACAGTCTTACAGATGCTGGGTGAGGAGTCGGTCATGGAGTTTTTAAGTAATTCTTGTGTGGAACTGAAATTAGTTTGAGCAAAACCGTGAAGATAGCGCATATTTATTATCAACAAAATTCAATCATTTTCGACATACGCGAGTCCAAAATGATTGAGGCCTATTAAACTTCTATCTAATTCCAGAGCTGAAAATGTGTATGAAATGTGTGCATTACAGAAGAAAATGCCGTTTACTGGACTGACCTTCAAGCTTCAGGTGCTGCACAGCGCTTTCAGGCAGCGAGTGGAAGGAGTTCCCAGGGAAGTAGGCAGACGGGTAAAACACGTGGGGCTTCCTCTGCTTCAGGATGTGCTGCAGCAGCTCATACAGAACGTCCCCTGCAGGGATGCAAAGGTCAGAGGTTACAATACGTCTCCCAGTAGCATTTCACGCCTGCATAAAATGGGAAATTAGCGCTGGCGTCATCCACAGGATCATGTTCCTCTTCTTCTTCTTCATGCTGCTTTCCAGGCAGCAGGGACCTTGAGCAATAATGGAAGAGTCGCTGAGGCGTCAGACACCACATTAGAGTGACGGTTTCAGGACAGGGCGTCGTGGCAAATTCAGGACTTGTTTGTTACTAGAAAAACATTTCCTAGATATTCAACACCTAACCCGATGACCCAGTGTGTACAGAATGGGGCCAAAAGTGTAGGTTCCGTCTCAGGTGACTGCACCCGGTATTTCTTCTTTGAGAAGAAGCATTTTGCTTCCACAGAGCAAAACAATCCATCACATTTAACCCAAAAACAATTTTAATCATGTGCTTTCAAATCTGTACTTCTTCTCAGTTGAAGGGCAAAATCTCTTAAAACTTGGATTTTTAGAGCAACAAAAATCTACATACCTACATCAGGGCATTGCAGGCTACTTAGCGAGCAACATGAACTAGATGTTGACACAAGTAAATGGGCTGTGGTTCTATATGACCCTGGTATTCTCCATTAAGTGGTTATATAGTAGTGTTGACACCAGGCACTAAGCCTGAGCAGGAAGTTCACTGAATGATTAACAGCTGTTTGTTTTGCCTCAACACCGACAACAACGGCTCCTCTTCCCGGCGTCACAAAACATTTACATGGTTGACAAATAACCACAAGTACAGTGGATGTGATTTTATGATTTTAACAAACACTGCCATCACACATTACCTTAAAGATCTCAAAAAGGCTTAGCATAACAAGGAAATGATTCTTATAAAGGAAGTGATGGTGAACACGCGCACACAAACAAACGCACACACCCCTTTCAGTTCTCACTTTCTGGTCCTGTGGCATTGAGTTGCAGTGTTGAGAAAATTCCTGCTTCCTGGTGCATTAAAGTTTGCTTTGACTCTTGATTTAAAATGCTAGTTTTAAACTGAAGAGCTTCACATTTTGTCTCAAATCTGCACACAGTAAAATGTTTATCATTATGAATCACAATTACTAGGAAATGAAAAAAAAAACAGGTGAAAGTTAGTCACAACTGATCTATGAAACACCCTTTTCAGCTTTACAGTTTTCCCATTAAACATATTCAGGTTGAAACATGAAGCTGCAATGTGGCTTTACAAACTGTGTGGTTGATTATTGGAAGTGAGGTTAAGACATTCCAGGGGAAAAACAAAACGTATTATTAGAGCTTCTATGAAGGAAAATATGGCACACAGCAGGGGCTGATGGGAACTGCACCCATTTCACTCCCTCAAAGGAGGAAACAGACGCATCACAAGCCAAAAAAAATGTGCTCTGTTCCCTAAAATGACGTTTTCACTGATGTCACTGACAACAGCGCCAAAACAACTACCAGTATCAATCAATAATGTAATCAATCACTGATGGCTTTATCTCTAGACACCCTAAGTTTTTGTTTTACGAAAAAAATGTGATCAAACATCTAAAGTTGTTGAAACATGAAACCATTTTACAACAAAATGATCTCAGTGTCACATAGAGACGACTAAAACCAACTAATAAAACCTGCGATGATGAATCACATTTTCCCAAATTTCTTTCCCCAGACCTCAATTTCTTCACAGGATGTGAAAGTTTTTGCAGAGTTTACATAGAAACATCCTGATACAAGCTTGACAACAGCTGTCAGCTGGGCCACATCTCTCTATAACTTCACATTATCCCTCACAACATGTAATATCATTTAAAGGGACACATCAGGGTCTCTGATTGTAAGAAATATATACTGAAACATATACTGAACTGAACAGAGCAACTTTAACTTACTTTCTATGGAGGATTAAAAATTACTTATTCAATGAATCAATGTTTAAATTAAATACATAGATAAATGCTGAAATAAATTAATATTTTAAGTGTTAAATAAACTAATAAATAAAAAAGCTGAATTAAATACATAAATAAAAAATGTATGCATAATCAAATGAATAAATAAATAGATACTGGTAAAGATTGTGCAGCTAGCTAAAATCATTAGCGGCATGCAGCTCAGCTTTATATAAGGCAAAAGTAATAGAGCTGAAACGATCATGTGACCAATCATGCTTTACAGTGAAGTAAGTTACACTTACATCATTAACATAAAGACACCCAGATAAATAAATGAAGTAGAAATACACCAATGTAGGTTTTTGGAAATGTAGAAATATTGTAAATTATTTATTTCCTGATTAATTAGCAACTTTTATTTATTTATTCATTTAATTATTTATGCATTCAGTTCAGCTTTCATTTGTTTATTCTTTTCTTCATCAATTAATTTTTTTCTGTATACATTTCATCATTTTTTATGCATTCATTTTTAGTCCTCCATACAATTCCCACACTTTTCTAGACTTAAAATGAACTAAAAAAAAATTCCCAGGTTGTGGAGGGTTTATCCTAGGTCTTATCTTTATATTTCACAATACTGATCACTCATTTCATCCCACTCTTATAACTATCATCCTGAATCACACCACACAGCAGTGACTTCATCCTTGACTGTGTTGTGTAAAATTTCCAGGAGACACTATCAGACACTGGATTCTGTTTCATCTGTGGAAAATAGACATTCAAAACTCTGCAAAGGAGAACAGTTAACTTTTTTTGCTTTATTTTCATGTGCCTGGCTGCTGGCGTTGCCAGGGTAACAGTTGAGGTTGGTTTTGTACTTCCTGATCAACCGTCTCCTACTTCCTCCCCCAGCAGCCTCGCTGTAACAGCTGCCTCCCTCCACTGTCGCCTGATAATGCTGCCTTCCCTCCTCTGCTCCAGCTGACTTTATTGATTTTTAAAGGGTGTAGTTTTGCTGTAAGCACATTGATTTTAAAGATGCACTGGCGCAGGTTTTCATGTACAAATAAACCATAATATTGCTGATAAAGGGTCACAGTGTTTGCCCCAATTCAATTTTGTTGTGAGACTAAATGTGGTCATGGATGTTCATTTATCAAGTGTTTCACTCATCTGTGAGGACCCCAAACTATCCATGTCAAATTTGATTTAGTCGTATCAGTCATTTTGTGACAGCAGGTGTCACTTTTTTTCCCTTAGAAAAGGAGCTTCTATGTATAATTGCACCAATGCTTTTTCTGCAACTAGTCAGAGCAACTAGTAAACTTGTTTCCATGATCTAAGACTGCTCTTCATTCCTAGTTGTTAAATCTTGTTTTCCAGTCTGGGTCCTGCTCCAGTTGGACTGAAAAAAACATCTAATGCAATCAATGAAAGTGACTCATTTGCAAAACTTTTCCCTGATGTCTCCAGTTTTCCCAGCCTGGAATACACCTCTAATATCGCCAAGAAATTCATGTATGGGGGTGGAAAGAAGACGAGTACCAGAGTGAGGGGATCGGAAGCGGAAGTCCTCCTTGGTGAGCAGCAGCAGGGCTTTGCCGTTCATCTGGAAAGTGCCGCTGGTGATCGGCCGCAGGGCAAACTCCTTCTCAGCCCATCGCAGCCACTGGGCCACATCCTCCCTGCTCCAAAAGACTGGCTGCAAACCTGGAGGTGGCAGGATTTGGGAGAAAGGGGAGAAGGGAAAGGAAGAGGATGAAGGAAAGGTAGTTGAGACCAGGGTTTGGTAAAGAAGCAACAAAGAGGAGGTGAAGCGGAAAGGACGGAAGAAAAGAAGGATGAGCTCAGTGAAGAAGAGGCAGAAGGACAGGGGGTTGGGGGCGAGGAAGGAAGAAAGAAGGAAAGGCAGGAAGGAGGGGAGGGTGAAGGGGGGGAGGGAGGGGAAGGGAGGAAAGGAGGAGGGGAAGGGGGGGAGGAAGGAAGGAGGCAGAGGCAGTAAAAAGGATATTGAGGAAGTGGAGATAAAAGCCAAAAGGAGGGAGTGATTACGGGAACGGCAGCAGAGATAAAGAAAAAAAGATGAAGGAGGAGACAGTCAGAAAGGGAGAGGAAGTTAGAATAAAAGATTAAAAGATGATAGATTAAGGGAAAGAATACAGAATGAATCGCAAGGATAAAAAAAGGAGGGGAGGGGGGTATATGAGAAAGATGGTTAGACTTATTTTATTTGATCTGCTATGATCTGTGCTGCTCTTTGCTCTCTGAACTCCAGGCAGTCACATCAGAGGACGGACAGTTTATTAGTTTGTGTATAAACGGAGGGAAAGAGAGCAGAGGAAACAGCAATGACAGTATCTCTTTTTTTTCCCTCCCTCGCACTCTGACATGTTTCTTTCACTGCCGTGGGAACACGAGTGTAAAACATCTGCACTGGTGACCAGCAAGCATTTATCAGCAACAGGGAAAGAATAAAGAAGACTGTGAAAATGAAAAAAAAAAACCTGAACAAAAGCTCAATTTCATCTGAATGTGGTGTAGAATGGATTTTAGTAGTAAAAACATTTCTCAGATCTGCTGTGAATGCAGACATTATCTTGGAGTTAAAGCTCAGTTGGTGGAGGTAAAACAATTTTTGACTATGTGCAAGTTAGCTAACAGAATAGCAAATAAGAAACGTGGTCAAAATCTAAATTAAAAAACAAATGGAGTTTACATTTAATTTAATTAATTTATGATGTTGACTAACTAGCTTACCTAGAAAGCAGTTGTATTACTAATTTGACACCAGCAGCAACCACGATGGCTAAATGCTAAGGCTAAGGCTAACGTGTGAAGGTGACTGCCACTAAACACATACTGCCCCCCACCCCGCACCCCCACCCCGTCAATACATTTTTTCCACATAAACGTTTTTTTTTTTCAGTTTGGATTTGATTATAAGCTTGCCCTTAAATAATTCTTCAGTCTTTGTACAAGTATTTGGTTTTCAGCACGTGCCAACGCTGGCGCACAAGCTAGCTAGCTGACAACAGAAGAAACCTGGTCAAAATATAAATAAAAACGCAAACAGTGATTATATTTTCTTAATCTATGATGTTTTGAGGACTAACTAATTAGCTTATCAAGAAACCAATGCTAGTCCTGGCCAACTTCACCTTAGCAGCAACTACAACAGCTCAAGCTAATGTGGTCACTAAATACAAATACAATACTTGGGAAAACTCAGAGTGATTGAAACTGACTGACTGAAAATGCCCCCAAAGTTAGCTAAATGGTTAAACTAACTAACTAAATAACTAAATATGCAAAGATGTTTTTTAACCTAATACCAGAGTGCTAGGATTCATTATATTAGCTTTCTACTCCTTTACCAATTGTCTATTTTATAGAGTAATTATCAAATGTCATCAAGTCAGATGAACTTTTGTTCCCTGGTGCCGAACACTGAGGTTTATTTCAACCAGAGATTATTTCTGAAATGTTCTCAAACTTTGATATACTTGATATTGTCTGACATAAAAGGATGTATATTTTTAGCATTACACATAAACATTTTTTACCCTTATTTATCCTGGTTAACACAGATACTGCCACCTCATTGTATCATTTTGCACTCTCGGTGTAACCCAATGATTTGCAGAATGACTCAGACTCACCTCCTTCTCTTTTTCTATCTCCTATCTTCCACATGCATACACACACAATAACAGACTTGCGAAAGTGTATAGCTCCAATCAGAACGTCCATGACACCCACATGGAGCATAACTACTCATTTCTTACATTTCACTTATCACCCGACCTCAAACACTTCCTCTGGGAGTCGGACAGCTGTTATCTTAGGCCGCCAATGTCACTGTCACACAAGTAATAGGAACCTTGTGCTCGCTTTCAGGCCTCTCCCCCTTCAGCTCCCCCCACCCGTCAAACAGAGGAAGTTTTCACAGAGAGCAATCAATATAAAATGAAACCCTGTCTAGATAGTCAGATTCCCATTTCTTCCCTTCCCTTCTAGTCCTCTATATTCAGATAGTGGCACGAGCGTTGCCGATAAGCCCAGGAAGGCCTCAGTTATCTGAAGCACAGCTTACAGCATGTCAAGCTCTGACCCTCAGCTTGTCAACAGACATCCTAAGAAAGTGTCAGGGAATGGGATACAGGTGTTTCACAGCCACGGGAGCTAGTGGTGGGCAGATAAGGAACTATATTTCTTGTTTTTTTGTTTTTTTTTTAATGGATTTCTACTTTTTTCTTCTTGGCCATAGTAGAAATCATAGCTAGGCTACATTATCTGTAGCCTCTAGTATGTTTAATGTATGTAAATAAGAGAACACTTGTAAATATTCCCAGAAAACCAGGGATTTGAACAGCTAAAATTTGGGGGGTTTACCTAAAATGTGTCCCTTTTGTAGCTTCAAATGACTTATGTTTAAATTTAACTGGCCTATATTACAGGAATAGATCTAGGATGCTGGAATACTCCTAACTGACTACATCATTGACTTTCTATCAATATTGAATCAAGCTGCCATCTGCACTGCATGCACCAGCTGTACGTTTGTCTCTCGTGGCTGACTTGTGAGAGCAGCGAGGCTGGGGCGGGCAGCAGTGCAGCCTGGGTCGCGAGGTCATGGCTGCGGTATGCTCTCTCCAGGGCCGGAGAGAGGTGCAGCTCTGCCAAAACCCTTCCGAGATCCGGTCTGCCGGCCTCAGCCATCTGCACAGAGCCCAAAGGAGGAAGCAACAAGGGGAGCAGAAGGGAGGGGGAGGAGGAAGAAGGGGGCCCAAATAAATGTGTCCCACAACACACTTTGGCAGGAAGCAATCCAGCGTGGGCTCTGTTTCAGCGCAGGAAACTTCCTGCGGTAAGGTTAGAGAGTGACGCCGGGAGGTTTATGAACAGACAGCAGCGAGACAGAGACGAGAAAAGGAAGAGTGGAAACAGAAAGGAAAGAGTGATGAGAGTAGCAGCGGATGGTGTGTGACGACGGGGAAAAATGAAGGCAGATTAGGTAAAACAGCAGGAACAAGAGGAAGGAAAGGCAAATGGGAAGGGAAACAAATACTAAGCCAGTACTCAAATGAAGTTCACAAAACGGGACATCATGCTCAGCCTTGAATTCCTGCTCATATCTGATTCTTTTGACTGTATTGTAACCAGGATATGAAGCGAAGCCTGCATGCTAGTTCAAGCAGTCAACTCAAGTCACACACTCACATGGCATACTTTTATTCCAACATATATCCAACACACCTTTTGATTATCGTGGTGTACTTAAGCAGTCAGTGCTCTGCCTATGAAACCTATGCTGTCACTGCTGCAGCTGTTCATACAGCATTTCAAAAGTCCAACTCCACCCCAGCATCCACCTGTGAGCTCTGAGTCTACTTTTCCCTACCGTCACTCCCCACTCCCGTGCTGAGCTTGGTGCTTCCTTGTGGGGAGTGACGAGGTCAGAGCCAAGACGCCAAATATTAAGGCTTTATTCACATAATAATGAATTACCTGTGAGTTGGCTGACTGACCTAAGGTCCTGTATTAATGGCCGGTTCTAAATTAGAACTCCATCTTACAAATTTATGAGAACTGTTGCGTTTATTGATTCCTGAAGGCAGACCTGTTTATAAGTCCAATCCAGTCTCAAATCTGTGGTCTCAGCTTTTTGCCTTCAAATGTTAAGTCAGGCTATCAAGTATCAAGGCAGATGAGTCCAAGTTGATTCACAAGTCCTCATTTTTGCGACTCAAGCCTGACTTTAGTCCAAGTGTTGAGTCTACAGCTTTGCCTGAAATCAAATGTCTTCGTACTTCGTCACTCACAAGTCAATGTATATAGTGTTTACAATATGGCAAATAATACGCAGCACTCAGAAGTGTGTCTAAATTGTACAAATACAGTCATAATACAGATAAATGCAACCCATTAGACTTCATGCAAAGTCTGTCTAAGATGCTTAAGTATTTACGGCAGCATGGTATAAAAATGAACGGTACTGCATCCAATTCAAGGATTCTATAAGAGCCACAATTAATAGCGGAATCAAAATCTGAATAAGAATGAATATTTTCCATTAATATATAATTCTGTACCCATATCTAATACTAAGATACATTGACAGTGATGTTAAAAAGTCATGTAAAGCAACAAAAAACAAGAGCTCAGATGTATTTCTGTACCATACCTCCGAATCTCTCTTTGCAACCAATTTCAGTTAAAGTCTGAATCTTTAGGTTTTGAATGAAATGAAGTGTCTCTCCAAATACAGATCATGTCGCAATTTTTTTCTCTTTATCCTCCATGCTATCGTTGCTCAGCAAGCTGCCAAAACTATGACAGTTGTAGGTGAATCACCAAGATTTATTTGCAGTCTTGTCAACACTGATCACTTCTGATTTCAGTTTTAAAACCTGAGTCACATTCAAGTTGAGAGTTTCAGGATCTTATCTTGTATCTCATATCCATGTGATCTAGACAGGAACTGATTCTAAACATGATGGGAAACTTTCTGTTGCAGACACAAACATCCTTTGCTTACTGAGATGAGAGGTGGAAAGGAAAATGGATGGCATGGACAGGGAGTGAGAGGAGAACAGAGAGAGCACCTTCGACCCTGACACTCTGTTCCTTCAACACATTCACACACTTCCTTGAGCTGATAAATGTGTCTTCTCTGGTTGCTTTCTGTCAGAGAATCTGTTACAGATTCGTTGCAGGTTACAGGAAGAAAATCAATTCTTCCTTGTCATCAGTCTCTGCCTTTGTTGAATGCATCTCAGGTTTACAGTGTTCATGAGAGTGTATATATGTGTGTGTTTTTCTGAGTATGTGTGTGTTTACATTGAATAAAACCCTCAAGCATGACAGCAGCACGATCCCAAGCCCTCGACTATACCGTGGGCTCCTAATCCTCTCTGATGACACATAATTTTCACTCTGTGGTTTCTCAGGCCCCCGCTCATGCTCACTAACACACAGACAGTGCGCGCAAGTTGCCAAGGCAACTCATAAGCGCTTGGGATGAATGAAGGAAGGAGGATGAGATCACTGGTATCTTGTTTCGTTGTTGCGATACAGAAGCCCTCAACTTCCCCTCGCAGCCAGACGAGTTAATGAGGTCCGTCCTGCTGTGAAGCTTAAAGGTCCCGTCAAGAATCACAGTTTAGCTCTGCACGTCTCACCAACACTCACACCACTGCCATACTGCTGTGCTTGTGTTTCTCTCACCCAACTGAAAACAGCAACAACGACTGCCTCTTGATACTTGGACTGACAAAAAATGGCTTTTAACTCTAACCCCCACCCATAATCTTTGGGCAAACATTGTGCTAACAGCTGTGTCCAAGCTCAGCAAAGATGAGCAGACATGGTTAATTTCTTTCTGCCTGTTTCTCATTGGGAACTGATCATTTTGTCACTGATCGAGCTGATTGATTTTAGGTTAGGTTATGTTGCTTTGTTAGCAAGCTAACTCTAGAATCTATTCATCCAAGTCTTCTGATTAGCACAGTAGCTAATGTATCGCTGTGTCCTAACTACATACTAAAATATAGCTGTGTTTTAAGTATGTAGTATTCACATTGGCAAATTGAAGTATGCTACAAAAATTGCTAGATTTTTTATTGTGGTGTTGATAAATGCTACTGTCCCACAATGCAACATACTGGAAATGGAGGACCTACTCACAGCTGATAAAAGTGAAACAATTTTGGTGTTGCGCCAGCTAGGGAAGCAACTTATGATTACCTATATTATCAAATCATCTATTAATCGATAATCAAAATCATTGGTGATTAATTTTCTGTCGACTGATTAATCAACCAATCATTTCCGCACTGCCAGCTCCAGTGACAGATCCAAAAAGTAAAATGGTAAAAATTGAACGATTTGTGAAATTGTCAAATTAGCGATAGCATTCCGGAGACACAGTTTGATTGACTTTCATTGGTGAATGCCTTGTGTCATTTCCTCTGTGTGTAGGATACATTTTTTTGTATATTAACTGCTGCTAAAGGTGCCTTAGATGATGTTTTGTCAGAAGACACCTTACATATTGTAAGGGCGGCACAAGAGGGCAATAAAACTGGTGGTGAGACTAGCTACATCATGACCCTGCTCTCATTTTAGAAGAAGCTAGCATTACAATGTTAGCATCAACATCAGTGTTTCTGCTAGTTAACAATATAGCCAGCGGGTACATTTAACTAGGTATGGTTAACTTTAAAGCATTAGTATGTAGCATAGCATTGGGACACATTTTAAGAGACACTAGCATTACAATGTTAGCATTAACATCAGTGTTTTTGCTAGTTAACCTTATAGTATTTGTATGTAGTAAATGGGACACAACTTAGAAGAAGCTAGTATTACAATGTTATGTCATTAAGTTTTTGCTAGTTAACCTGAACAGGTAAATCTAGTTGGCTATTTTGTAGACAGTTTGCATTGTCCACCTCCATTAGACACAATTCTACCTCCTTACCAGCCTGTTTACTTTGCCTGTGGACCTTCCTGTATGGATCTACAGCCACACAACAGTTTTTAACTAGTTCTGTGTTTCTAGCCTGGTTGGTAGATATTTAGCCATTAAATCAGACAGGTTTTCAGTAGCACTGGTTGATGAATGAGACAACACAAAAGTAAAGTCTCTACATGAGTGAGTGCCAAGATCTCAGTTTCAGGTACATTATCAATAAGCAAATGAATCACTGGGATCTAAGAAAATACCAAAAGATTTATTTAAAGGAATAAATGTTAGTTTAACTTGTTTCCTGTTGTTTTTATGTAGCATAACAAGTAAGGTTTACTAAAGGTCATGTATATTCATTTCTCATAATTTCGAAACAGCTGTTGATTAAATGTGTTCAGCTTTTCTAGTGCGTCATACATTTCTGAGCATTTCCTTTCTCTTGTAAAATTGAAATAAAACTGCAGACATGCTGTATTGAGTCATACTGGAATCTGAAAGTCTCAGATATCGTTTTCTGTTAGCAACTCTCGACTTTTAACAGTCTAAACATACACAAAGACACGACTGATGCACATAAAAAACACAGAGGATTTCAGCGTAGCCTGAACTGAATGAACTATAACCAAATAAACAAAAAAAGGATTGCTGCATCAGTAAGGCTGGGACTTTGCTCTCCAAACTCAAAGCTCCTTAGACACTCAGTTCTTCAGTAAATGTTTGCCTTTTCTCTCGAAGCAGAAGTAGGCGGATATTGGTCTTGCTATCTCAATAAAGAAAAGGTTTTTCTTTCTCCAGACGGAGGAGGAGGAAGAAGGAAGGAGGAAGGAAGGAAGAAGAGGAGGAGGAGGAGAAGGGCTGGCCGTGACCTTCTGACACCCTGACTCAGGAACATGCGGGTATGAGAGCAATACATTTAATCCTCGCACACTATTCATCTCCCCTTGCTTTGTGTATCTCTCTGTACATTGGTTCCCTGTCAGGTGGGTGCGGCAGGGGAAAATCCACCTCCACACACACACTTTTACTTTTCAGTCAAGAGAAAAACCCCCCCCTTCTCTCATATTCATCCTCCGCTTCCTCCACCGGCATGCACGTGCCTGTCCCCGTCCAGCAAATCTGGACTTCATCCAGTCAAAACAAACATGAAACAGATCATCAATCACACGGAACTTTTATGGCCAGGAAGTAGCACGACCTGTTTTTGATAGCTTGTTGTTGAGCGCAGGAGCAAGCCGGCTCTTGTAGGTTAGTTCCTGAATCCAGCTTCAACTGCCACTCTTCCTTTTGTTCAGGAGCCAATTTTTTTTTCCACTTTTTTTGGAAATGCAGAAGCTTCAAAGACATTTGTTGACTAAATCAAAAGGCCCCTGCTTGTCTGAACCCCCCTCCACACACACACACACACACACACACACACACACACCCTGTAAGCAATGTATACCCCCCCCCCCATGTGGAGAAAGTAAAGTCAGTATTTTGTGTAGTGTAACACTTAAGTGATCACTTCAAATGCAAAGCTTCCATGGCAGCGTTTCACAACCATTGCCTCTTAAACAATGTCTGCTTGTGAACTCTCATCCCAGGTTGCATATGTCTACAACCTGTAAGGAGTTCAACCAAAAGAATGGTTTTCACTTCTCAGATAGTTTCATTTGAATCATTTTCAGTAGTAAACCTATACATGAACAATTTTATGTAGCCGAAATATGCTTTTCATTTAGTTTTCCCAGATTGGGAACCATTGCTCACTGATTTATTTCATTCATTTCCACATTTTTTTCACACTGTAGAGCAAAAGGAGTTTCAATGAAGGCTGAAGTGGAAATCCATCAGATCATCATTTTGGAATGTTGTCTCCATCTTTGTTGGTAAGTGTTCAATTTTGCAGGGTTTCAACACTGCATTTCCCAGAATCACATTTCAGTTAAAGGTGGAACTCCTGCTTGTTCCTCCTGGTTGTTTTACATGTGAGAATCAATTTACTAGTCACAGGGCGTTCTATAAAACAGTTGTGAAAACAGTTGTATAATGTCTATTGAATTGAGACAAAGATAAGGAGTTTGATAAGCATGAGTGTTGCATTATGGGAAGTGTAGGACCCAGTGGTTTTGGATTTTGGACCATAGTAGGGACTAAAAGTCAGGATATCTCAGCCCCGGGTGCTTTAGTTGTGAGCATTTTGGTTTTAATCTGTGTCTTGCACGTCCCCCGACTTTATGAAAGTCAAATACTAACTAATACTCAGGAGTGGCCCTTTAAAAACAGTGTTGTCTGCTGTTTGCCTGTAGATGAAGTTTAAGTTTCTGTAGGTGGTCTTTTGTTATGCTAAATACCCAACATTTCTTCTTCTTATTTCAAACATACCAGAGATATAAAACACATCACGTCCTGTATGGCAGGAAAAGAGCAACTACCAAACCAAGTGTTTATAGCGCAAATGGAAAAGATTTAATTAAGTGGATATTTATCAGAAGGAAGAGCATTTGTGCTATTGTGACTTTTCCTATTAAAGCCTGAAATTAATCAGTCAGTAATACGAGTGTGTGTTCACTGTGACGTTGAGAGTAAAGCCAACCCCCCCTCCCCCCGTTAGAAACACCATGTGGAGTGTGTCGCGAACAGGAAGAGAAGGGGGCTGCGCTCAGCTCACTCGCTGGCATGTGAGAACAGTTTCCCTTTCAGAGGAGAAAAGAGAGCCAGTTAAAACACACACACACACACACACATACACAACAACAACAACAACATTTATTCAGGAAGCGCCGTCTGCCCACTCAGGAAATTCCTGAGGACAAGAGCTGCTTCCAGGGACAGGAAATTTCCCCTCAGAAAGACCAAACGCGTGCAAACGCACACACACACGCACACACACACACACACACACGCACGCACGCACGCACGCACACACACACACACACACACACACACACACACACACACACACACACACACACCAATTCCCCCACACAGTAAAATGGGTAATATACCACAAAGAAAGAGAGAGCGACCAAAGGAAGCTGGTGAGGGGGTTTGCAGTCATGTACGGTAAGACACACACACACACAAACTTACTCATACACACACGCATACAGTAAGTATACACCTACACTACCTCTGGCATGCTTTGCACAAAGACACAAGATTCACTCGCACTCATCCACCCACTCGTACAAGCATGCATAGTGCAAACCCAGCTGTGAGCACACACACACACACACACACACACACACATGCCAAGGAAACCAGCCAGTCTTGTTTCCATGGACATAGATTTTTTTAAACCATCCAGTAAGATATTTCTACTCCTGCAGCCACTCTTCTTTCTATTTCGTGCATGTTTATTATAAAATAATACTGGAATGCCTTGTGTTTTCAACCTTTTAAATAATTCACTGTTTTCCCACAGACTAGCTCTCCGTTGCGTCATGATCCGAGTACGTGGGCGCCATGTCGAGCGACGTTGGCTGGATTGCGATTGAATGAAAAGCCGACAAATCTAGTTCATCGGTTAGCGTCAGCACTACTTTGTTGTGAGCGGTGGCGAAAACCCTCCCAGGTCTTCTAGTACTTGTCTCGACACAGAAAACCAAACAAAACAGCGCGAGTGGTTGACAGCACTCCTCCGCTAGCTGCTTAAAGCTGTACATTTGTCTACTCGCAGACTAATACTGCTGGATGATTCCTTTAATGACCTGATTAATGTGGATTTTTTTTAAAGCCACAATGGAATAAAAAAAGAAATGTATTTTTTTTTACAAACATGTAATTCATGTGTTGTAGTGTGGCTCCATCTATTTCTTGAAAAAACACACTTAAGCTATAAAGTCAGAGCATATATTTGACACATGCCTCAATAAAACTATTAGGTCTGTGCTCTTTGTTCAAATCATTTACTGAAAAACGTTCCACTTCAAACGTACAAAATGAAACGTGGTAACAACACAATGAACACGAGGAAATAGAAGGAAGGAATAAAGGAATAGTTCAACATTTTGGGAAATGTGCTAAGTAATTAACATGTTCTATCTTGTTTGTTTTATTTGAACAAAAGCCAAAGTGTAAAAAAAATGACAAGTTATGGTTTTATGGGGGGTGGGGGGGTTATGTGTTCGACTATTTCTTGGCTGGGCGCAGTGACTTCCTAAAGTCTTGTTGTCACCGTGAGGTTACCAGGCAACCAGCACAGACTCTAGGAAGTGTATTCTCCAGGCTCCATAGCTTGACTACTTACTGACAAGCACATACCTAAGTTGCTCTATATTAACTTATCAGAAGCGGGAGCCGTCGGAGGTTGTTGTTGTCGCTTATTAAATAGTATACCATGGAAAATATTATTCATTATTCACTATCAGCAATGACATTTTTTATTGTTTTATATTGAGCCCCCACATCTTGAGTACAACACTCCTGAAATGCAATTATAGCTGTGACTTTAACATCACTTTATAAACTAAATATACTCCATCTCCATGCTTGTCATTGACAGTTTTTTTTTTTTTACATAGTAACATAGTAATATAGTAGCATAGATGCACTTTTCTGTACAGCTTATTCATTGCTTGTAATGTGAAATATTGTAACTGGCAACCTGCACTTTAATTCAAGCATTGCACTTGTGCTCAGCACCCCTATTCAGATTTTTCTCCGGTTTACCTTCATTTAAATCTACTTTAGTACAAATATATAGTTTGTTTTTATGTGTTTACATATAGTATATTCATAGTATGTATGTATTTTTTTTCCATGGATATCGAGCATCTTGGGAGCAAATAAATCTTTGGAACAACCAAATCCTATCCGTTTTCTTAACTTAAATACATGTTACTATATTGCAATTGGTGACATTTGACCGCGCAAAATCGGAGGCGTTTATATTGAAATG
The DNA here is from genome assembly GCA_008360985.2 of Macquaria ambigua. Classification (NCBI taxonomy): domain Eukaryota; kingdom Metazoa; phylum Chordata; class Actinopteri; order Centrarchiformes; family Percichthyidae; genus Macquaria; species Macquaria ambigua. The sequence goes on from VMKM01000357.1 coordinate 239,474, forward strand.
TCTTTTCATATGAATGGAAAGAATTATTACAATTATTTCACTCAGTGCTTCACAGAACAACAGACAGGAACCACAATGGAGAGAACAACATATAAAACCAAAAAAAACAAACCAAAAAAAAACCAAAAGAGATGAAGCAAAGGATCTAAACGCAAGTTAATGAAAATATATTTTAGGGAGTGATTAGAAAAAAAATCTATTCCAAATATATTTTCACGAGGATAGGGTTTGTAGTGTGTTATAGTGATGTCTGTCTGAAAGGGTTAAAAATCGAGCCTGGTAGCATTCTTTAGTGTGAGGAGCAGGCTGCAACTCTCCCCGATCTAATCCACTTCCTCGCCAGGAAATGGAGAAGGCGGATTTCTGCCCACACTGCAATTTCCTCCCTCATTCTTTTTCTTTCTGTCTTTTTCCCCCCTCTCCTCCTCCCTCCTCCTCCTTCTCCTTCTCCTGCTCTCTTCCTTCCCTCTCCCCCCTCAGGACAGAACTCCTCTGAGTGTGGGGGTTAATGGACGGCTTGTTTTCAAGCACAAGTGTGTTTACATAGGCAGGAGGAGAAAGGACAAGCAGAGGTGTTTTAGACTGCGTGCGCAGTGTCAAAGACATGTTGCTGTCTGTCTGGGGGAGGAGAGTGGATCCTGACCTGCAGCAGCTCCAAACTAAACACGGAAGAGAAAAAAAGAGACATTTTCCTGACCTGCAGATGTGTGAGAGTTACGTCTCTGTGAGGAACTGTGTTTGAAATCTGATTAAAACAAAGTAGGACTTCCACATGTCTGCGGATGTGAACTGACCCATCGGTTTACTCGACAGGAAACTCAGCGCGGACCTGTTGAGCATTCTTCCTTTTTTCTGCAACAATGCAAAAGAGGAAGTGGGCTGAGGGAGTTTCCTGTGCGTCTCATCCAGCCTCAGCCTGTGCAGCCGCCCAGCCCAGCGTCCCCACAAAAGCCCTGAACTTCACACTTGCTAGGTAAAAAAATAAATAAACTGGTTAAATATTGACAGACGCATGGACAAAGCAGCTCAGGGTTACTCTTTGAACATTGAGCCTATCTCTTGGCACAGCTCCAGCCCCGCCTGCTCTATGATTGGTTAAGCAACAGTGAGCCGATGCAACCGAACTGAAGCCCAGAAGGGCCGTAAATGTCACAGTGTTGCTTCACTTCATTTACTTACACCTTTTCAAAACGTATTTCCTTTAGTGCCTCACCTGCAGACAGTTTGCTTCTCACTGTGCTTTCTCTCTTGGTTCCACTAACACCAGAAAGTTCAGGTAGTGTCAAAGACTGACCTGTTCAAGTAAATCTAAGACCTACAATTGGTTTTCTTTGGTCTGAAGCAAAGTGGAACAGTTGTCCTTGTTGTATTTCTACTATATATTGTAGCCAATTAATAGACAATCAGCGCTTCTAAACAAAAGCCACATGACTTCCAATTAGCTTGTTTACTGCTCTCATCAATAACAAGCTACTCTTGCTTTAGCTAATCAGGACATATTTGTCTATTCTTCTCTGCTGTTCATACCAGTTTAAGCTACCAGTGTTTAAGCCTACAAATCAAGCATAGCTAATATTAAAAGGTGCCCTGTGGAGCTTTTTTGAAAACAAACAAAAGTTATGTTTACATTCAGTCCTGCTTGAGGCCTAACAAACGTGCTGAATGCATTTTCTTCCTCATAAAACATTTTCAAAGCTGATTTTTGAAACTCTGCGTTGTTTACATCTTTGTTTGCTTGCTAGGAGCCTTTGTGGGCGTATTTGTCGATCAACGGAAAGGGTAAAACCAATGGCAGGATGTGAATTGCATCCACGGGCCCACATGCTTGTGTGTCTTGAAACAACACGGGGCCCACTCGTAAAAACATTGCTCCATAGCGCTACTAGTGGTGAAAAACTCCATAGGGTACCTTCAATGCGGACCACTTTTAGCCTGATAATCAGACTGAATTGCCATTTTATTTTACTTCATCATTGATCATTCATCACCGACAACTTGTTCATGTTAGCTGTTTTGGGGGGGGGGGATTGCCCTGATAATCAGTAGTGAGTGACGTATCTGTCCCGTCTGTCATTTTCAAGCAACACGTATGCAGTGATGGTTGCTAGTGCAAGTAAGTTCATGTTTCTCATGTGAGTCGAAGAAATGTGTCGATTTAAAGCCAGACTTTTGCTGAACAATTGTGGGAAAAGGATAAATGCTTAAACATACTGCAGCAGTAGCACAAGTAGAGTCTAAAGTTCACTAATGTTAGCTAATATTAGCCACCATAAGTTACTGGTCATACCAGACCGAGTAAGGTTGTATCAGCAAAACCCCACATTGAATTGAATTTAGCAATGGTGCAGGTTATTGATTATGAATTTAACTTTTCCTAAGAGGAAGAATGTTATTTCTTTTTTCAAAAATTCCGTAGTCTCGCTTTAAGAGATATTTCTGCAAGTCAATTTCAACAACCTGCACAGCTGCGTCAATAACACTTCAATAACACATTTCCATGGCTATTTTTCTGTCGCTATTTTCCAGGCTCTGGCACAGGAAGATGGCATGGCCATTCTTAATCCAGACAAATACCAAACTCTGATTGGCTGAGTTCGCTTTTCAACAGGAGAATCGCCGCCATTGACCACCCGACCTTTTGGAATCAATAACAAAAGCTGAGATTTCGGAAGCAATTTGTACCTAATTTTATTCCATAAATGCAAACATTTCACTGCCTTTATTTTTCCAATCATTCACTTATTTATAATGCAGTTGCAAGCAGGGACTGATTCCTCTTGCTGATGCATTCAAGGAAGTTCAAGGACGCCTCTAATCAGTCAGAAAGAATGTCATAAACATCTTGGGTATTGAATAGTCTTAATTAAAACATGATCCTTGAAGAAGAAAACGTGCACAATAGATGAATTTAAACATGCAACTAGGACGAACTGCATCCATGTCCATGCACTTTTTTCTTGAAATGGATGGAATTACGTTCTTAATCCCACTGAAATTTGCAGGGGTCTTAGTCCCCTTATCCCAGCCCTCCATTTCTTCAACCCTTTCTCTTCCCTATCAGTTTGTCGTCCCTTCTTCTTCTATCGTCCCCAGCCCCTGTGTGTTCTCCACTCCACATTATCTGTACCTGACTGCTGTTTAACTGTTGGTTATTCCAGTACAGCAGGTCTGTCAGTTCTGGTCCAGTGGAAGCGTGTACGGTTCAGGTGTCTGACCCCGGATCTGCCTCAACGCCTCCCAGCTGAAAGGTCCGGCATGACTGGGCCAGCACTCATGCAGTGCTAATGATGTGTGTGTGTGTGTTGTCATAATTGGATGTGATGGGTTTTAACTGTTAAAACGATATCTCGCAACAGTTTTATTTATTCACGTTGGCTGGTTTCTATAGCTTCCGTTTGCTGTTCTCAACTCTCTGATGTCGCCACCTGCGGAAGCTGAAACTGGATCTACAGAAATTCCAAGGAAGATGTCACAATCCCGCCCACACTCTTTGATTGACAGGTGATTTCTGGGACGATCCAAATAAAAATCTGACTTCCCAGGCTACCACTTCAACCAAACAGAAACATTTACAGATGCTAAAAACACTGACAAAAATCAATCTGTCCTCTTCAAATGACCGACTGATCAATGTGTGTAGGAGTCACTGCTCATCTGTGTGTGTGTGTCTGTGTGTGTGTGTGTGTGTGTGACTCACGCAGGTGCGCAGGCAGCCTGGCAGGCTCGTCCTCCATTCGGCTGGCTGGCCTCGCGGCGGGAGCATGGACGGGGGAGGAAGTGGAGTTTGGCAGCGGGTTCGCGGAAGGACTGAAAGAGCTCCTCTCCTGCTATGAATAGACACAGAGACACAAAGCATGGCTCACAAAGCTCCACGACGCACCGGCCCTGAACCCAAACAGCCCCACGCCAACTCGCCCTCACCTCGCCGTGCACCCACAACATCAACACTTGGTCTCATCTCTGCACACAGAGGAGTATGTGCTTCTGATAAACTGATACACAGGCCTGTCGCGCTGTCAAGACGTAAATATCCAGAATGCCATACATGCTTTAGCACATGTGTTGCTTTGCGGCGCAGTAATGTCCTAAACTGACCAATGCTCTGTTTGAAAAGATGGCAGTCTCAGCGTCTTCAAGATGCATTAGTGGCTCAGAAACAACCCAGCTGGATTTTCATCATCAATCATTTGCTCTGTAAAATGTCTGAAAGGAGCCAAACATTTCCGTCACGATTTCCAAGAGCTTGAGGTGACGTCTATAAATTGTAGTCCAAAACATATTTGGAATTTACAGTGACATAAAAACAGAAATGCAACACATTTGGGAAGCTGGAACCAGCAAATGTTTGACAGTTTCTTTAATCAAATTTTTTGTTGGCGTTTTGGTGATCAACTAATCAATAACTCTACTAATCCTTTCAGCACTAATTGGCACTATCTTTGATGATTGAAACTTTTGATTACCATACACACTAGGCAGTCTACAACTAATTACTTTTATTGATAGATCTCTATTATTGTTTAAATGAATCGATTAGTCTCTAAAATGCCAATCACAACTTTCCTGACTTGAAATTGCTTGTTTGGTCTGACCAACAGTCCAAAACCCCCTGAATATTACATTTACAATGATGTGACAGAGACAGTTTTGTTTTTCATCTTCATTCTTCATTTTTTGTTAATTGATTCATTGATTAAATCGACTAATCTAGAGATGAAATGATTAGTCGTTTAATTGATCAGTTGATTGACATAAGATTATTCAGCAACTATTTTGACAACTGATTTGTCCTTTAAGTTATTTTTCAAGTAAAAATGCCAAACATTGGCTGCTTCCAACAGAATTTGCCACCCTGAGTTCTAGGAAACTGTGATGGACATTTTTCCCTGTTTTCTGATGTTTTATAGACTCAATTAATATAAATGAAAAATTAATATAAAACATAATCAGCAGATTAACCGATAATGAAAGTAATTGTTCGTTGCAGCCCTGGAATAAACATACTGTACAAGTGAGTGAAAATGACCCATATGGATTTCTGATCTCAAGTCAATAGTGATTACAATATGGGCCAGATGTTTCATTTCAGGGTGCAAAATCTTTGGAATTATATTTAAAAAATACTGTAAGTCTGTATTTTGGTCCCTTTCAAAGAGGACCACTGCAGTGCCCTTAATGAGTCAGCACAAGCCAGATGTGGTAGCAACAACAGCTAGTAGTAATTGTGTAGTACTTTATTTATTCCAGTTTTACCTATTTTCTTTGGAAACACCTGGAGCCTTGCTGCCAGGCACAAACCAAACAGCACACACATGTACAGTACAACCATCCATGTCTGAACCGAGGATACTCAAGTGAGTATTTGGATGTTTTGAAGAACATAAACCCTCAACTGAGAAGGGTTTCAATCGTTTAAGTCATTTATCAAAAAAAATTCCCTGGTTTCAGCTACCCAAAAGTGAAGATTTGCTGCATTTCTCTGGTTTATATTCATCATTTTTCCACAATGAAAACAGTTGTCAGTTGCGGATTTTAGGCAGTCTAGCTCTGCTATTGTACAGCACACTTATTGAATCTAGGTAAAGGTATGAGGTTTTCCAATTTGCGGCCATTCTCTGTTGACTGGTTTCCTTTCCTGCAAATGAGGGCAGAGCATGAAGCCACCTCAGTTTCTTGAGGAAATGAAGCTTATAGTTTTTTGCCGTTTCTCCCTCCAGTTTCAGTCTGCTGTCACCACCCAGCCACTCTGAGACCTGCACACCAACTGTATGCATGCAGCAGGAATTTCCTGTGGAAGCCGGGTAATAATCTGTAAGTCTTTTATTTCCTCCTCTCAGAGGCGAAGGCTCCTCGCACCCTCACCCCCACCCCCCACCCCCGCTTGACATCCACTTTCTAAAGATTCAGTTGTCCAGAAAAAAGGTCAGGTTGGTGGCAAGGCGACGGGGGGCAGTTAGGACAGACAGAGCTTGTGATAAAGACGCTGCAGAAAAAGGCAGTGATTAGTGACAGGGCTGCAGTATGAAGGTGAGGGGGAGTCCTGTCCACCAGCAGCTGTGGTGAGAAACTTCTCAGAGTGAAGTGCGGTTTAACTGTGACATAAGACTCAGCAATGACACGCCATCCCTCATGAACTAAACGCCTATTATTATTTCACTTTCTGTCATTGAACAGCATGCATTGTTTTCAGTTAGTTCAGGCTGACCTTCACATCCCAAATTGCTATCAGGGCTGCAACTATCAACGATTAACCTGTTGATTTGTTTTTTGATTAACAAAATGTCCAAAAAAATAGTAAGAAAAATGCCCGTCACAAGTTCTGAGAGCCCAAGGTGACATCTTCAAATGTCTTGTTTTGTCTGACCAACAGTCCAAAACCTAAAGCTATTCACAAACGCAGCAAATCCTCCCATGTGAGAAGCCAGAATCAAGGAAAATCTGTGTTTTGATTGATTGAAACAATGAAATTGTTTTTTTCAAACAATTAATAGATAAGTTGCAGATTAATCAGCTCATTTTTCAAATCTAGTTCCTGTTGGGACTATGGATTATTTTCATAACTGATTAATGGATTGATCATATAGATTACAACATGTCAAACACAATGACACATGCCATCACAAGCACAACGTGTCATCAGTCTAAGCAGCCATAAAAGTCAAAATATTCAATTAATAATTTTTTTTATGCTGCAACTAACGATTATTTTCCTTATTGATTGATTTATTGATTATTTTTCCAATAAATCAATGAGTTGGTCTATACCATGTCAAAAAATAATGAAAAATGCCAATCAAATTTTCTAGAGTCTAAGGGGATGTCTTCAAATGTGTTGTCTGACTAACAGCCCAAATATTCAGTTTACCATGAATGAAAAGCATCAAATCTCACATGGAGAAGCTGAAATTAGCATTTTTTGCTCAATCAATGACAATTAATTGATAATCAAAAAGGTTGTCCATTCATTTTCAGCTCTAAAACAGGGGAAACCTGTCAATTTCAGCATTTGTTGGGTCGTATTTTTACGTGGAAAATCGCTGGAACGACTGCTCACTTAAATTGCAGTATACTGAGTTTGTCAATGGCAGTACTCCAATCCCATTACAGTATTCCATACATTATTATAGGCCTGACCAACAGTGACTTAGACAGCTCCAGCTCCTCTTTATCCCTAAGTGTTGTGTTGTGACTGAACGAGAACCCTTTTAAACGCTTTCTTAATAATGCTCCGTGAACTGCTCACGTTAATAAATGTGTTAACGTGTAGGTTACAAAAAGGTTCGCCCGCCAGGTTTGATCACTTTTTGGGGGTGGGCGGTAAATCAAATGTTTTGCATGTCACAGACAGTCACGACTTCTCCCCATCAGCAGAGTGGAGGAGGCGAACTAAAAGCGTGGAGCCGCGAGCAACAGATGACTAGCAAAACAAACGCGCCGCAACTGAATGGCGCTACGGCTCGTGCTCCTCGGCTACGCGTCTGTAAGAGGTGATATGTCGCTTTGTAAATCCCTGAATACCGCAGCCAACACTGCGAGGGATTCAAACCTTAAGTAGAAAGTGTCTGCTGAGGGAAAACAAAGGGGAGAAAACGAGCCGAGTGTGTTACCTTGTTCGCAGCGGAGGAGGATTCAGACATTATCTCCCGTCAACTTCTCTCCTTCTCCTTCCACTTTTCCCTTGTGCTCTCTTCTTTATCTCCCTTTCTTTCCTATAGAAACCCACACAGCGACAGAAGCGGCAGTCCGACCGCTCGGCTTGTTATTGTGGGAGAAGTTGTTTTTTTCATGTAGCCTGCTTGTTCTTTTTTTTTATCTGCTGGCCGGCTCCATAGCGCGACTGTCGGTGTGAAAACTTCTTTTGTCTGCGTGTGTTTTCCCTTCATATGTCGGCAGCGTGCTGGTTAATAATCCCTTCCTGGAAGAGCAAGACTGAAGAGAGAGAGAGACCGACGAGCACTCTCTCTCTCTCTCTCTCTCTCATTGATCTGGATGTGTGTAAAACGGCGAAATGACGTGAATTCCCAGCATTGAGCCTTGCCCCCTTTTAAAGGGAAACCCGTAGCAGGAAATCGCAGCAGGTCGCGAGGCAGAGATGCAACTACAGGCTGACAGACAGGCACACAGACAGACAGGCAGACTGACAGATAGACTGATTCTATTTATTTTGTTTTAATCAAAGCTTAATGTAAATGCGATTACACAATAGGCCAAACCGCCATGCTTTAATGAGACAGCATGCAGTGTTAAAAGCAACAGCAAAAGTGTAACTCATTAAAGGAGATATAAAGGAATATCAGCCTGTAAGATATAGCAACTCCATACAAAACAAATTAATACAAATATGTATTACTTATTAATACATATTCTATAATAGTCACAATAAATATTGCACATAGCCTATTATTTACAAACCAAATGCCACAAAGTATGAAAAGGTCACTGTAAAGGCATTGACTTCCACACAAGAGATATGATACAAAAACTTTATAATACAAAAGGCTTAGGCTACTAAAGGAATACTATATGAAATTAATATTACATGTTGTATAGCATATAAGACAAAGGGCAATGTACAAAATGCTTTAAAATATTTGTTGTCATGGTGATTCTAGAAATCAATACATCAAGTTCAGTTACTGGGAAATTTAAAATGACCTATTTTCATATATGTTGGAAGAATATTGCACATGTTCACAAAGGTCTTCAAACTGACCTTTTTTTTCCCCCTCTTTTTTTTTTTACATTGGACTGATCCACTGAGGTTTATGGAAAAAGGCATTTAGGTATAAGTGATGTCCAGGGACCAGCTGAGGTCCTTCAGCTTGGTCCAGTTTTCCAGAAGGGTAAAAAGTGCAAAAGTTGTTGTGTCCAAATACTATGTCTATCTACATTCTGTGCAAATATTATATCTGAATGAATACGACACTGGCAGAAATATTTATGTGACAAACCCACAGAGAATTATCACCTGACTCTGCAGTTCCCCTCAGTACTACAGAGCCTCTTTTAGCTCATTGTTTTGATTTTACGGCCTGCAACTTTACTGTTTTGGTTCACTCTCATGGCTCTAAACATCTTTGTTTGTCTGTGCCGTTGCAGGCTGCTGTTTTCAGCGTAAAAGCTCTGGTAAACACACTGTACACTACCAATCTAGCCGTGAACAGCAGACAAAGTTAGCAACTACAACAACAGTGGAGCATTTAGCAGCTAAAGAGCCAAATATTTCCTTCAGGAGTTGGAGACCAAAATAGAGCTAAAAGAAAAGTGAATATTAGACTTACATTCATCAGATGGCCAGAAACACAACTCCAAATGAATGTTAATGTTGTTCTGTATCTGCTGGATGTGTAAATAGGCACATCCAATTGTTTACTACTTATAAAGTTTACAACTTTATTAGCTGATATGTCAATGTTGTATTTGCAGGTTGTTCAACTGCCCCCAAGTGGCCATAAAATCTGTTAATACTGCTTTAAAAAGATTGAATTGCTGCACAATCAGTCCTTTGCGCAAAGTAATTTCCACAGAAACAAATACATTGGCACATGTTTCCCTTCACAGATGGCTCACAGAGCTGAATTAACTAACCTCACAACAGAAATTGTCTTTGTAAGGTGTCAGGCCACCATGAGCCTCCAGAACAGCTTCAGTGCTCTTTGGCATGGATTCTCCAAGTCTCTGAAACTCTACTGGTGGGATGATCACTATTCTTCCAAAGGACATTCTTTCAATTGGTGTTTTGATGAAAAAGAATCTCTAAAATCTTCCACAGATGTCTTAGTTAAGATCTGATATGATTGACATCATTTTTCTACACATCAAACCACTCAGTGACTCCTCGTGCATCTGGCATGCGACAAAGGTCCCCAGAGGTGGACACAAACTGGGACCCCCTTAGATTACTGGATCATGAGGAGGCCCCAGTAATTTGTACGTAGCCATTGTGAACCTCCAGGTCAGATTTGACAGTGAATCTGGATTTCTTTACGTCATGAAACAGAAAGTGAACGAAAGCTCAGTTCTTCTAGAGCAATGAAACTTGAAGCTTCAGAGTTTCTGGTGGCAGCAGATGGTGTAAGGAGAGAAAGGCAAAAAAATCATGGAAAAATCACTTCCAACGTGTACTGTATAGTCTCTTCAGGGAGAAGGAGGGGGACAGGAAGCAATGAGGCTGATGGGAAATGTGCTGCAAGTTAACGAGTAAATGCAGACGAGTGAAGATGTTCATCCTGATGCTGCAGACTGAGACCTGGTGGATGGCTGGACTATTTTATTTTATTTATTTATTACAAAATTGAATCACAGTGGATGTAATTGAGATTTCTTTTTACCATGAATGAAATCTACACAAGTTGATCTAAATTAAGGACAAATTTAAAACACAAAATAATTGATTAAGTATTCATCGCCTTTGCAATGATATACATTGCAATCACTAGTGCAGGCAATTGTTTTAGAAGTCAGATAGTTATTTTTATAGGCATTGCTATATTTACATGCAAAGGATTCATATCAAATATGTTGTATTTTTGAGCTGGAAATTGGGATCAAATAAAGTATAATTTGTCAAAGAAATTATCATTATGACATGCGAGAATAAAACCATAAATGTATTGAATTGCAGTGTTTTCTCAAAGATTCAAGGAACTGCATTTGTGTTACATTAATGGGATTACAGTAATCAGATTGAAAAAGTGGCAAACGTAATCTTACACACCTACTGCAAGAACGCAGTAATCAGATTACAGACACTCTGAAAGAAAAGTGATGCTGATGGTCAGAAACATAAAATGCAGAGAGTATTCAAATTATTAAATCATGTTTAATGTTATTTTTCTGATGCCAATGGATTTATGATGCATCTGTCTTTTTTTTAGAAACTATTGCAACAAGTAAAATAATTGCAACCAGCTGATACAGTCTGTCCTCAGTGGCAGAATGTATCAGTATAGATGATTCAGTATGTGAATATGACAACAAATTATTATTTTGCAGTGTAATTTCAGTTTAATTCTGTATAATATTTTAGAATTTATTATTATAATAATTTTGGGACATTTCTGGTACTTTTACAAAAATAAAAGATAATAAAATACTATTTATATATTTTCATGTCATGTCAATTTCCCCACTATGTTCAACTGTGAAGCAGAGGGAAATCTCCTCTGTCCTCATGTGAATACAGGGCTGTTTGAGGTCATATAACACGAGGACGCCCCCAAGCGGAGAACAGCAGCGTTACAGCATTAACACCGGCTAAAAATAGTTAAGTTTCGGTTTCCAATCATCAGAAATGATACTGAACCACTGAACCCAGCAGGCACTGGCCATCTGCGGTCTTGTTGCTGGGTGGAAGGCAGCACGGGAACGAGCGTTAAAATGCTGGAGTCGGAAATATTGAAGTTCATCTGCGCCAATCAAGGAGCAGTCAACACTGATGAATTGATGTTTAATCTCCCCGTTAGCGATTCAACCAATGTGTTGGAGATCATTCGTAACGAGGAGAAATTTGCTTCGTGTTGCCCTTTTGGGCAGCCGAAGGTGGTGGCCAGGACCAAACTGAAGCTGTGCAGAGCCAAAGACTGTCGGGGATCATGCCAGGGGCTACACTTGTGTAAAAAACTTCTCTTCGGCGGATTCTGTCAGTTCAGTCAGTTGAGGTAAGTATGTTTGCTTTAAAGTATGAGGCCTAAGGTGAGTCATATAGCCTTAAACTGGCCTGTGTGCCTGAGTTTATTGGTGCTAGGCAGGCAGTTGGAGAGGCCTGGGACTCCTACAGGTATATCTTAATGGTTTTTACCGGAACCTTTATTGTTGAAATTAAAATTATCATAATTTTCTATGTGTATTCAATGAAGAACGGCAGTGTCACAAGTTTGTTTCGCCGTTGTAGTGAAAATTAATACGTTGCATTTAATGTCTGTTGTTTTAAAGGCCTTGACACACTTGGTGCGTTCATGCACTGTTGGTCCGACACTTCCCGTGACATTCATCACGTTTATGACTCATAAAAACAAATCTAACGCTAGCTAAAAAAACATCGTGTAGCTTTACAAGCTAATTTAACACCTTAAACAGCTGAAGTCTAATGGTCCCTTACACGTTATAGGTAGCTTCAAAGTTAGAATAAAGGTATTTGAGGAATAGTCTTGACATTTTGGGAAAACCGTTGAGGCTATTCAAGATTGATGCCACTTTCATTCTTGTACACTAAATATGAAGCTACCAGCCGCTTAGCTTAGCTCAAAGACTAGAAACGGGGAAACATTTGTAATAAAGTTATATAGTTATATTAAATTCAAACCGAAGAGTAAAAACGATAAGGTTTGGTTTTCATTGTCTACAGTAGTCAGACAATGAAAGCAAATCTAATATCTTGTTAGCTGTGTTTCACAGTTCTACATGTTCAGTACCTTTTTGTAGCTGCTACCATGACTCATATTTATTTAAATGTCTTAAAGTGTAGTTAGCTTTATGTATGTCTATCATTTTTGACTTTTAAAATAGCAACGCTACTTAACAAATTACTGTAGATGTTACTATGACTTTCCAACCACCGCATGAATGCATAATAAACTTTCATATTCATTCAACAATATGTCCTTTCAGCTAAATTAAATGTAGTTACAAAACAACATGCAGGGATATTAAACTTGTGTCCTTTGATGACAGGAGAGGATGCAACTTCTCCCATGATCTGGACTCTGGTCACAATGAGCGGATACGGAGAGAGCATGGGCTGGAGAGTCTGACCAGGACGGAGCTGTGCACTCTGCTGCTGCAGAGCGACAACGCGCTCTTGCCTCCTGTGAGTTTGACTACATACAGAAGATGCATCCAGAGGAGTTTTTCCACATCAGATTGTTGGATTGGTCATACAGTGGATCAGAACTCAAAACTGTTGCCTAGGTGTATGGCAGGGTGCACAGTTCTTTAGAGTACCAGAAGTTTTGTTGTCAACACTTAGCTGGATAACATCTGTATTTTATCATCTTAAAGGAAGTAAAAAGTTGTTTATATCACTACAGCAATTTCCTGTTTGTTGTTATCTAACCCTGTTTCTTTGCTTTTTGTTTTGCTTGATTGTAACCACCTTTCCTCCTTGTCTTATCCTCCTCCTTATGCCAGATATGTTATGATTACAACAATGGTGACGGGGAGTTTGGCCGGTGTCAGGATGGTTATGGTTGCAAAAGAATGCATATCTGTGAGAGGTACCTGAATTGCAACTGCAGCTGCTCCAAGACTCATGATTTTAAAGATCCACAGCCATTAAAAAGCCTACAGGAAAAAGGCGTGACTGACAACCTCATTCCCTCCATGAAGTCTGCTTATGCAAATAAGGAGGCTTTGAGGTACTTTGACAAGGGCGATAGGGGCAACAAGGGCAACCGTCAACAGCACCAACCTACTGCTACTGCCAACAACACTGATGCGAGCAGCAACGATGGTCTGAATTTAAAACAAAGACAGTGGCACAGAGGTGGAGGGAGAGGTGGTAACCGAGGTAACAGAGGCAACAGGGGCAATAGAGGCAACAGGGGCAACAGAGGAAACCAGGGCAACCGTCAACAGCAGAAGCAAACCTGTTCCACTAGTGACATCGTTACTGCCATCAGTGGCTTAGATCTGAGCAGCGACGATGGACCAAACGAAGGCAACAAACACCAGCAGCAACTGACATCTTCCACCAGTGACATCTCTGCTGCTGCCAACGACACTGATGCAAGCAGCGACGATGGTCAGAACAGAAAAACACGAAACAAGGATAAAACTTCAGCAGCTGCCAGAGGGATAGGTGGCAACAGGGGCAACCCTCTGCAACGAACCCGTTCCACTAATGACATCTCTGCTTCTGTCACTGACAATGCAAACAGCAATGATGGATCAAACAAAAGAGAAAGGCAAAGGCCTGTCCGAGGTAAACTACACTAGCTGCAAAAGCTTTCATTCAACTGTTTTCTGAAAGAACTGTGCAAAATGTAAAAAAAACAAAAACAACTCCCTAAAGTGCACTTTTTGTTTGTTTCCTTTAGATAAAACTGAGATATGCATGTACTTCATCAAAGGACACTGTATACATGAGGGTGAGTAATCAATGATAGAGTATAGATCATCATGCAAGACTAATAATAAGTAATAATTACACTTATTTTGTGTACTTCAGAGGGATCGTCGCATCAGTTTGATTAATCTTGTTTAATGACCGATGTGTTCTCAGACCGATGTTTTAAAGCTCATGACAAGATGCCATACAGATGGGAGGTCAAAGAGGATGATCAATGGACCCCCTTGCCTGATAATGAGACGATTGAGAAGGACTACTGTGACCCTAAAAACACATACAGGTACTCTCTACTGACATTTTAATGGGATTGTAGTTTTGTAGTTCTGGGAAGATGTTACTCCTAAAGTCAACCATCTCAAGGTGTGTACTACTTCTTGACAAGGGGGAAAAGCCTTTGAAACATTCACACCATCAGGGGGCTCTAAAAAAATTGCTCTTTAAAGAAATAGTTTGACATTTTGAGAAATATGCTTATTCACTTCTTTGCCGAGAGTTAAATAAGTAAATTGATACCGCTCTCATGTCTGTACGGTAAATACGAAGCTACAGCAAGCAGCTGGTTAGCTTAGCTTAGCATAAAGACTTGAAACAGGGGGAAACAGCTAGCTTGGCTCTGTCCAAAGATAACAAAATCAAAGTCCTGTGCCAGCACCTCTAACACTCACTAATTAACACATTATATCTCCTTTGTTTAATTTGTACAAAAAACAAAACATAAAAACAACATGTGGGTTTACGGGGAGTTATGTGCCAGACTATTTCTTGGCTAGGTGCGGTGACTTCCTGCAGTCGTCAAAGTGAGAGTGGAGACCGGCTGCTAGCTGCTTCTCTACACTTACCGTATTGACATGGGAGTGGTATCGATCTTCTCATCTAACTATCTGCAAGAAAGTGAATAAACAAACGAAAATGTCGAACTTCTTCTTTAAGGCAAGGTGGGGCAGATTAAACTGCAGGCTTTAGAGTAAAACCCCACAAGCTGTTGAGTAAAATCAGATCCTTAGCTTCCAGTATTATCTTGAGAAAACAAAGACTGACCAGTGTCCAAGTTCTAATAAAAGCCCAATAAACTAGATATTAAGAGCATCTTGTTTCTTTGTTGGTTGGGACATAAAGCAGAGAGGGATCATTCGGTGCAAATCAATGACATATTAGTTATGGAAAGAGAGATATTTTTCACTTGATGAATGGAGTGGGATTGTTAATATTTCCTCTTACTGAACTTACAATTAAAGATCTTTTAATCGCTCATGCTGTACCTTGAAGAAAAAAAACGGCTTTTTATAAAATTACAGGAAATAAAATGGCTTTTTGTAATTAAATAAGTCATTTTATGACCCGAAAACAAAGGTTTTTCATTGGATAGGGCAAATCCCAATATTGATGTGATGTTTTGGCAAACTAATGTATTGGTGTAACGCAATAGATTACTTGCTTTTTAAAAATTGAATTGTATGAATTAATAGTTACTCATTTTGCTGTCTTTAGTGGCAGCAGCCCACCTGTGCATTTTGACACGATGACCCGTGGGACCAACAAAGTGCGACGACTCTCTACCGTTAACTCTTTGCGTGAGCCGACCTTCATCCACACCACTGAGTGGCTTTGGCACTGGGAGGATGAGTTCGGAAAGTGGAACGAGTACACTGTGAGTAACTGGAGCCAGAGTCATTTTTAGTTTAGTTTTAGCAGTGATAATGCAGACATGTGGAAATGCCAGGAATTTTCACCGGGTGCCATGGTTTAGAGCACGACACACTACACATCCATTCACAAAATATAACCAATTTCAAGGCTATAAAATAATCATCAGCACTTTAGTATACGTTAAAGGACAGTTCCAGTATGTTGTGAGTTTTGTTTTTATTTTCTGTATCCCGTTAAAGCTGCTCTAATCAATGTTTTCATAGAAACAATGGATTAAATGACCATTTGTAAAAACTATAGGCTACCTGCTCAGCACCAAACAGCAAAGTTAGCTACTAAGCTAGTGAACATATTAGAGCATTTAGCGGCTAAAGAGCTAGATATTTCTAAAAGAAGAGTGAATATTGGACTTGAATTCATCAGGTGGACACAAACATAACTCAGAATGAAAGCTAATGTTGCTAACTGACTGCTGGATGTGTAAATAAGCAGTTGTTTGTTGACACGTTTGCCATATGAACTTTTAAAGTGACAAAATTTCAATGGTGTGTTTACAGTTTTTTGCTCTGCCCCCGTGGCCAAAAAACAGTTCATGCATTTTGAAGGTCATATTGTCACAATAGATTGTTTTTTTTCATTACATTAGGAGGTATTTACTCTTTTTCCTGATCTTAGTTATGTAATGCTATATAGTAAATATTCTGAAATAGGGACGTATCCCCACTCTGCAACATTAATATTGCAGCCAGTCAGGCATATATTATCTGACCATTTTAAGGCTGATCAAAGTTTGAAGTCATTACTCTCCACTAATGCCACGTCATAAAGGCCTTGTAAATATCCCTTGTTGAAACATAGAAACAGTTCCTGAAAGATATCTGTGAGTTAGCAAACAGCAGCAGCCAGCAGTTTCATTGAAGATATGCACACTGACAACATGCCTCCGCAAGTGAAGCTGGTAGAGCTGATTTGGGCTAAAAATGGCCACTTTACCTCTATTTCAGTGACATTTTGCAGGCGGACCACAACTCCAAATGCGGCAGTAGTGCCAACAACTCACTGCAGCAAACCCAGTCTAATACATTTTGCTCTTGATGAGAAAGAAGTGAGGCTGTCCAAGCTTTGCTCTGGAGTGGAATTTATAATGTGATATTAGCCTTCTAATGCAATACTGAGCTATCTGAGCTACACTGGCTGTGGTCCATGTGGACTCACAGTTGTCGTGGAAAGGAGCAGTGTCAGATTCTGCCTTTTACTCAAATCACACCAGGATTGAACGTCCCACTTCATCCTCCCCACTAATGGTCTACTAATCCCCCGCTGAACTGACGACTACATGTGTTTGCATAACCCTGCAGCTCTTTCTTTTCTGTTTCATCTGTTTTATGTTTAGGGTAGACATTTCTTTTTTTCCCTGCTGTATTCCATTGCTTAAGTTGCTACCCATGCACATCATTAAAGTTTTAATCTTATCTTTTATGGCTCTCCTGAGCTGTGTGCACAGGCTGCGTGGCAGCATCTCTGAGGAAAGAGACTAGCAGCAGCAGAGATTGTAGCCAGATTGCATAAATTGGAATTCGTCATGCTCATATTGGACTGTTGAATTAAGAAATAAAGTTTTAAAATGCATTTGGTGCATCCCTCAGCTAAAACTGATCAATCTCCAACTTTCAAAGCTGAGCCCTTCTTAGCAGTTTATCTTTCGTCCTCAAGTTTTACACTTCAAAAATGAACATTACACGCGATTTCAGACTTTCAGATAGCATGTGAACACAGCATAAAAATGATGAATCAACGACAATAATTGTCTGGTAGAAATCCAAGGGGGGGGGTGTCTTCTGGTTACCCTAGTCCCAGGCTAGCTGTTTCCCCGTGTTTACTTTCTTTATACTAAGCTAAGCTAACCGGCTGCTAGCACTAGCTTCATATTTAGCAAACAGACATGAGAGTGGTATCAATCTTCTCATCTAACTCTTAGCAAGAAAGCACATAATTGAATTTCCCAAAATGTGGAACTTAAAAACGGTTATGTTTCCCTAGCCTAGTCAGTCAGCTGTATTGACTGAAATTCATGTTTATATAGTTCTTTCTGTAGCCAATAATCTCTTTGCATACCATACCAACGGCTCCTGATTGGTCATCTACCATTTCAGATATGTTTTGAGGTAAAACAGACTTATGTGTCTTGTGTGGCAGACTGGTGGACACAGACCAGCAGCCATGGACAGCACTAAACTGGAGCAGAGGTTTCTGGACAATGACAAAGATGTTGTGGAGTTCATCGCCGGTTCACAGTCGTATTCACTCAGTTTCCAAGGTAAACAAAGATTATGCAATTGATCTCCCTGTTTACACTTTTGTGCAGTTTAAAATATTCAAGCTGTATTATAATCATGTCTTTTTTTCTTTCCTCAGACATGATACAAACAAACAAGCGCTATGGCACTAAGAGGCTTGTGAAAAGACGACCCCGGTTTGTCTCCGCAGCTGATGTCAAAACAAAGAAAGCGAGGTACGCCATCCCAAATATACTATGTTGGTCCCACTTATGTTTTCCACCTTTAAAAAACATTTATACAAACTACCTCACAATAAAACTAATCCTAATCCTAGTTTGCTTTCTGACCACAGAAAGCCTCTTGGACCAAATTTCACCGCTATACCAGACCACTGGGACAAGACGCAGATTCCTGAAACAGGATTCAGGGTATTGTGAATACAGCTCACCTTCAAACTGCATGAGAAACACAACTTAAGTCTCTACTGTTTTAGCTAATATTCATGCCCAGGATTAGGAGTTATGCTAGTTAGTCTGTTAAACAATCATACATACATACGTACATTCACATAACTGCTAGAAGTAGCCGAATCCATGTCATAATTGTTATGACGTCCATATTTGCTTATTGTTTGTCTTCTGGGTGTGATTTTCTGACAAAAGGGGAAAAAAACAATGCATTGTTGCTTGGCAGCAACCTGGAAATCAGAAGTTTCCAACATTGACATAAAAATAAGACATTCAATCATTTCAATCTATAGCTGTCCCAGCTCCTAAATTAAAGTTGGCACTGTGCTGTTTAAGCAATAAGTTAATGTTCTGTCCTGTACTAACATGAAATAAAAGTGTGACTCTGGAAAACCCCAGCCAATTTCTTTACTAAATGACATTAAAGGTGTAAAATATTTTTATTACTTTTCTAAGCTGATGCTGGAGCTGTTGCACCACCACAGTGTCCTTAAACACCACACTTTAAAATCAAATAATTCGTCTTCATAATAACTGCCATGTTTTTGTCATTTTTCCACCATAAATACACTACAAACTCATAATTACTATATAGCACGCAATGGGGGCACAGCTAATGCCCCTATGGATTAGATTAGCAATAATGAAGCTTTTTTTTAAAAAGGAGAACATATTGATGGATTTATTCAAGCAAGTTCATTTTTGTACCAAAATGACATTAAAAGATGAGGCTGGCGATTTTTCTTATAGTCAACAAATCCTGTGAAAAGAGTAGTGCATGTAGTGAAAGCCTGACCTAGCTTATTCCTCCGAGCCATAGAGCTCCATTGTTTGTCACAGTGTGTGAACACACACACTGTAGTTTATTTTGAGTCAATCCCACGTACACCGTCCTGCTGCTGTAAATACTCCAAATGTATATTTATCCGCTGCTGAAAATAGTCCCCAACAAATGCATTATTTGCTCCTGTTTGAGTAACGTTTGACAAAAACTACAGTGCCCAGCTGCTTTAGGAAATTGTATAGCCTTTTTTAAAGATAAAACTATATATTTGTGACTCGTTTGTAAACATTTACATAACCAATGGGCTTGGGGCTAAGTGCCACAGACAGGGTAGTGTAGTCAGAGAGTACTGAGAGACTGACTAACACTCAATTGGTTTTGGCTAGAGACTAGAGAGAGAAGTAGAGAACTCTTAACAAGGACACACAGCATCACTGATACGAAGCACCTGAAACCAGTCTGGCACCACCTGTAGGCAAAAAAATTTACAGCAGCAGTTTTGACTTGTAGATGTGCTGATGTGTGCTATCTACAGGCAAGAAAGTAATAAACACTGCAATTTTGACTGTTGTGCCACCAGCAGCCATAATAAAAGCAGTTTATTATGTAGTATGCTCTTCTAGCACTCATTGGCTGCATGTGACTCCAGTGATAAACTGAGGCAGCCCCCCCTTGTGGAGAACCTGCAGCCTGTGCGTTTGTTAGTAACAAAGCAGTCCAATGAGGTGCTTCGCAGCTAAAAACAATATGGTTTGCTTTGGAGAATGGTTGGTAACAGTGCACGCAAAGTAAAAGACTTCAAACATGCAAGCAAAGGTATGACCTCCTAGTGTTGCTAGATATTTACTGTAGAGGATGTGTGTTTTCCATCAGTGTAACCTGAGAATTGCTTTTTTAGAATTTACATTTTTTGCCGAGGAAAAATAATTTATTTTCTCTTTGTTATGTGTTTTCCAGCGGGTCTCCCTCCTGCGCTCCTCAGATGAATTTAAGGAGATTGAAGCTCTTTTCTGTAAAACCATGAGAGGCTTTGACATCATGAAAATCGAGAGGATTCAGAACAAAGCTCTTTGGGAAGTCTTTCAGTGGTACGTATGTGATTTTCATGTGTTTGGTCTGGAAACTTAGAATATCCATCTGAGCGGTTGTGCATTAAATATCTTCTTAGCTAGGTTATCATTGTATCTGCTCTGATAACCACCACTGTCTGGTTGATAAAGGGAGACGTTAGCTGTGTCTCAACTCAGGGGCCGCATCCTTCGAAGGCTGCATTTGAAAACCGAATGCGTCACAGTGGCGCGACAAGGCCGTCCCATTTCGAAGGCTCCTTCAAATGCGGCCAAGAAATGCGGCCTTCTTTTCCCAAATTTGAAGGATCCAACGGCTGGATCCTTCATAGCCCAACCTATCCCAAGATTCATTGTGCGAAAGAGAATATGGCGTCCCCAAACCTATCGTCAACAGCCGCCGAGGAGGATTACACTTTTAAATATAAATATTGGGTTTCAATTTACTCGAATAGCTAATGATACAAATGTTAAAATACCAAGGGGCCTTAAAAACCTCAAACCTCAACTGCAGCTGTCAAGGTTGCTAGACAACATGATCAGCGCTTCATGACACAAGGGTGAGGGCGGGAACAGCTGGTGACGCAAATAGGAAATCTTCCGTAGACCAGACCAGCTCATTTAACAACGCTCGGTTCAGCCTTCGCCATCGACGAGGGCCACGGCGTCCTTAGAAGGATGCGGCCCCTGAATTGAGACACAGCTTATGTAACTTTTATAAGCAGTAAAATGCACCGTTGCTCAGTCGAGGTGTTTGGCTGCTATAGCAACTAGCTAATGGAGGCTAATGTTAGCTAATGTTAGAAGTATTAGATAGATATTGCTGTGTAACTGACATGTGTAACCGCAGCAGCCGCTGTTCAGCTAAAGTTACATAGTCACACTTTACATTTAATGCATCAGCTTTAGGATTTAAGTTTTCTGATTTCTTTTTCCTAAATAAAGGCAGAAAAATCAAATGAAGAACAACAACGGTGGGCGCAATGTGACAGAAAAAAAGCTTTTTCATGGCACTGACTCTAAATACGTAGATGTCATCTGCCACACCAACTTTGACTGGAGAATCTGTGGAACTCATGGAACTGCTTTTGGCAAAGGTGAGTAGAAGAAATATTTATTCTGGGCAACTTACTGATTTGATAACAATTAAAAAGAAAATTAATTCTGAGAGTATCTATCAGACCGATCCTAAAATCATAACATTACACTCAAAGTGCACACAGTTCACTCAAAACGTTTTGTTTTTTTTACCTTTATCTGGTGTTTAAGCTGTCCTTCAGTATTGCTTTATAGTGATTTGCTCTGGTTCAGAGACATTGGTCCTAACTCCCATTAAGACAATGGATCTCAATTTGCTATGTGGTGCTCAAAATGCCAAAAAATTAAATTTTTTTAAAACAGCAGCACGTTTTTTAGAGCTGAAACAATTAGTTGATTTATCAATAAATTGATCAACAGAAAGTTAACCGGCAACTGTTTTGATTATCAATCGTTTAAGTCGGTTATCAAGCAAAAATGCCAAACATTCATTAGTTTCAAGGTTGTGAGGATTTGCAGCTTTTCTTCTCGTATGTGGTAGAAAATGCAATATTTTGGGGTGTTTCGGTCACTAGGAAATTGTTTGTGAAAAAAATATTTTTCACTATTTTCTGACATTTTATAGACCAAACAAATAATTGTTTATTCAAATTTGCAGATTAATTGATAATAAAATAATCGTTAGTTGCAGCACCTAGTTGACATTACAATAATCCAAAAATTGAAATCTCTCTGTGTCCAAACCCAGGGAGTTACTTTGCCCGGGATGCCAAATACTCCCACAGCTACACCGGTGACTCTGATGTCAAATCCATGTTCATCTCACGGCTGCTGGTGGGAGACTACACCAGAGGGTCCTCCGACTACCGCCGACCTCCATCCAAGGACGGCGGGGACATAAACTTCTTTGACAGCTGCGTGGACGACGTTATAAACCCTTCCATCTTTGTTGTGTTTGAGAAGCACCAGATCTATCCCGAGTACCTGCTGCAGTACAAGACCACACATCCACTTGTTGATTTATATGGCTCTGCGTCAGTACCGGCACCCAGACCGGCACCGGCACCAAGACCAGTACCGGCACCGAGACCAGCTCCCCAACCCAGTATATCAGTTTATCAACCCAGCAGACCAGCTGCCCAACCCAGCAGACCAGCTGCCCAACCCAGCACACCAGTTTATCAACCCAGCAGACCAGCTGCCCAACCCAGCACACCAGTTTATCAACCCAGCACAGCCTCATACCAACCCAGCGCAGCCTCATACCAACCCAGCGCAGCCTCATACCAACCCAGCACACTGTCTTACCATCCCAGCACGGGATCTTTTCAATACCAACCCAGCAGAACAGTTAACCAACCCACCCAATCTTCTCCACCTTCCCTCCCAATCCCAAAAGCAAAGAATGATTCCTGTGTCATTGTTTAAGAACAGAGGTGAAGTGAGGGCAGGTGTGGTTTTCTTTGGAATGACGTTTGAAGGAGCTTGATGGAGCTTATGCAGAATGCTTCGGTGAATAGGTTAAATATAGTAATAATATCCATTAAAAAGTGTGCAATGAGGAGTAGAGTGGCTTTTATGCAGCACGGGACAGTTTCACTTAAAGTGCTTATTTATGTGGAAGAGCAAATTATTAATCACACAGATAAAAACAGTCAAGTAGAAAAAAAACTACAGCAAACAGGAAATGACTGAATGAGTTGCCAAGTTCACGGTAGCCAAGTTTCCATCCAAATGTTGCGCAAATCTAAGTCGGATGCTTCATGTATGTTACAATTTACACACTAAATCTGTTTTCATTACACTTTGTCGCATTTTGCTTTTATCAAAACACCAACTCAACACACCAATACATGACTTTTTTCAAATTTCCAGGGTTTCCACTCAGGTTTTTATATGCGCAAATTGAAAGTGCACAGGTGGATGGAAACGCACTTATTGAGGAATGGTTTATGGAAATGAACATGAATAAATGTGTTGAAACAGTCAGAAATTTGCTCAGGAAATTGTTTACATCACAATCTAATCTATCTAAATACTCATGTTCAGTGATTATAATAAAACTACATATTTCGTAATCATTGCATTAAGAGATTCTCCTGCATAGCTCCCCAACCAGTAGAGGGCGACAAAAGCCCTTGTCGAAATTCAAAAATAACTGTAAAATGAAGAGATTTATTCACAAAGTGTAAATGAGGTTTTGTAGTGTGTACTGTATGTAAGCTGTTTTTGTTTCACACAATGTTTGGGTGTATGGTTACTGATTATTTATAGCACCAATTTTGTGTTGAGTGTTTCATTTGTTTAACATGACATTACCACTGCAACTAAAAATATTGCCATTTTCCAAATTGTTCTACTGTTTGCAAACACTATTGATTTTGTGCAATGAAAATAATCATATTCACATTAACTGCACACAGAAACCCCGTTTTGTTTTCAGGTTCGCATTATATGGCCTTGTTTTGTTACTGTCAGTGCTGCATCTCTCTCTGTCTCAAGTGAATTGAAAACGCCACCAGCGGTCGGGTTGGGCCTCTTAGTGAAATGAGGCAGGGCATGAAAAATGATCAATACGGCTGCCAGTGCTTCCTGTGACATTAGGCCTGCAAATCATCCCCTCAACACACACACACACGTACATACACACACACAATTATACATACACTAGCAACCGCCTCCTGTTGTGTTTCCTGACAAACTGCAGTATGAATGTGAATGCACGTTTGAATTTCAATAGTTATGCACTCTGATTTTTTTCATTGAATCATTCCACATGCTGAAAATGCATTGATTTACTCTAAAGCTTAACACTGATTGTACAATCTCTGCAATGAGTTATGTTATGCTTCTGAGATGTGTTGATTTATATTAACTGTATGAATATGAAGACGTTAACTTGTTCTAAACCAGAAGGCTTTTCTCCCTTCTATGTTGAAGCGCTGATTTTTACTGAATGCAGAATTATACGATCACCAAACCCTGGTCCAGATGTACTCTGATCAGGGCAAATGTAAACAATATTAACAAAATAAATTCACTGAAATAAACTACTTTGGTTTGGACCAAAGAACATTTGAGTTAAAGCTGCACTAATCAATGTTTTTATATTAACAATGGATCAAATGACTGTGTACTGTAACAGGTGTTGCTCGTAGTGACAAAACAACTGAGAATTATCACCTGACTGCCGTTTCCCCTCAGCTCTACAGAGCATTTTAGTCTCTTTCATCTTGTTGTTTTGGTTTTGCTGCCAGCCAGGACTTTTGGTGCTTGGTAATGTTCAGCCAACAAGCTCCGATTAACAGCTACCCTACCAGCCCAACACCAAATGTCAGACAGGCAAAGTTAGCAACTAGCTTGTAAACATATTGCGTACAGCATTTAGCAGCTAACGAACCAGATATTTCCCTCAAGAGTTGGTGGAGACCAAAAACAGAGATAAAGGAAGAGCAAATTTTAACGTTCTTTAGGGGGTCAAAAACACGACTCCAAATGAATGCTAATGTTGCTCTGCGTCAGCTGGATGTGTATAAAAGCAACTGTTAGCTTACACGTTAGCCATATCAACATTATAAGGTGATAATATGTCAGTGTTGTGTTTACAGATTGTTGCGCTGCCCCCAAGTAACCAAACAAAATCATACCACTTTAAGGAACATGTTCTATGAAAACACTTTATGAGACGACATTTAAATGTCCACCATTTTGGTCAGATGCACTTGGGAGCTGGACCAGCACTGGCCGCAAAATCTGCCGTTTAGCTAGCTGGTGAATTTGTGAATTCTTTTTTATTTTCAGAAAATGTACCCATGCAGAAAGTATTTAAATTAAGAGGGGACAGCAGGTCCACAAACGATCAGGGACCCAGTTCCATAAATGAACAGGACCTCTGACATTATCAGATCCATAAGAGCTCCTTATAGGGACCTCATAGGCTACCATAGTTTCTGGTCTGACAGTGATGTATTGGGTGTGTGGGATATGTACTGAATTAATAGAAACATGTTTAAAACCTGATTCCAGCTGGTTTAATAATATGTTCTTAATTTATGCAATCCGGTGTCATTTCAAAATAAAATTGTATTGTTATTTAAGCTTTGATCAGTTTGTATTAATGATAACCAAACTAATATGAGAGGATTCACAAGCACTGGTGGATACTTGGGGGATGGTGGTGGATCACTGACTGCTGTATGTGGTTAAGTATAAGAGCACTAATGGAGAACATTTATTCCCCTATGGTTCAAAACATATATCTGCTTTTCTGTGCAGAAAAGACAAACGGCTCTGATCGTACAGTAGATTACGATGAGACAATTCCCAGGGTGAAAATGGATTCGTCTGTCACTACCACTGCATCCATTTCTCCGCCACCCGTGCTTCATTATGCGTTTGCTGCCCATTAAGATGGAGCTGTCCTATGGGAGATGCAGCTGTGCCCTGCAGGATGCAACAGCCCACCCAGTGACAGTAAATATCCACTGACATTAACCAGCCTAAGCAGCTACTTCCTGTCTGATGTGTGCCCGTGGCGGCTGCTGTGTCTTGCCCTGGCTGTCGTTTCCTGGTAGACAGAGCAGATCCTCCAGAGCCAGGGAGCTTCCAGGCCTCCGCATATCGGAAAATCTGGTTTTCCTGCATCGCAAGAGCTTATGAATTAAATATGACTCCTTTCCCTTTGTTTACGTGCACCCCTCCTGGTGTTTGAGGTGTTTATGTTTCTGCTGAGTCATGGTGGTTTGTTCCAGCTGATGGAAGAATGCTATAGCGGCAAAACCCCAGGGTGAGTGGAAGTGAGTCAGATCTTTATTTGGCTGATAGCAGGAGAAGTTTTTGTTGAGTTTCTGAAATGTTTGTGGTGATTTCAATAACAGCTGCAGTCAGCAGATTATTGTTTGTGCAGCATCAATAGATTAATACTGCACCTGTTGATCAGACGATTATTAAAGGTGTATGGTAACAGCTGTATTTTGGTAAATCGGTCTCCCTTTAATGCTGTTAGTGACCACTAACTGTTCCTAAAGGTGCTTCATGCAGCATGTCAATCTCAGTCTTTACACAAATTTTACATTGGACTACAGGAGGGAAATGGATGTACTTGTATTCGGCGGAAGACGTCTCATTATTTTCAGGAACATGGCGGGCAAGGAGCTGATTTTGTCTGGTGCCAATGTTTTTGTAATGTATTTAATATTCAGTTATCAAATTGTAACCATAAACAAGACGCAGATTTAAATATGTCATCAGCGGAGTCTTGAGATTGTTTCATGCGCTCCACATGAAAGCGTCTTTCGTCAGACGGATGGAACCCTTTACGAGCTTGTCCCTGCAATGTTACTGCTTTCATTCACACCAGCCATACTGGCATTTTCCCTGAAATGTCACCAGGTCTTGAGGAGGGAAATTGTCAGTACAGATTTCCCTGAATATCGATCCATGCTCCCACACCTGAACCTATGCAGGAAATGTTCCTGAACATTTCAGGGATAGACTGCATGTGGGAAAGGGGCTTATATGTCTGTGCTTTAAGCTAAAAGCTAAGGTCAGTGAGTACGAAATTACTGTTGTGCGACTATACACCTGTCAGCGATGATGCAACATGACAATAATTCACAAAG
The DNA here is from genome assembly GCA_008360985.2 of Macquaria ambigua. Classification (NCBI taxonomy): domain Eukaryota; kingdom Metazoa; phylum Chordata; class Actinopteri; order Centrarchiformes; family Percichthyidae; genus Macquaria; species Macquaria ambigua. Next base: position 266,445 of record VMKM01000357.1, read on the forward strand.
CTGCTCGCTATAGTAAACTGCTGAGTGTCTATTATCCTGTATAGGGAGTAGTGAATGGGTGAACAAGGGAGTGATTGTAGACACAGCAATTATCTTGCAATTGTCTTTTATTGTTTTCCTTTTGTTGCTATTGCACTTTCTTGTATTTAACTCTTTGTATAGTTTTACGACTTCTGCTTCTACTATTGTATACTTCTAATTCTTGTAATAAAGTAGTAAAACTGTCTTGCCTTGAGTTCCGGAACGAAGGAGAGGAAGCGACCGTGATAATGGGAAATGTGGTCTTAATGTAATGTGGATGAACTACTGCTGTGAGACAGAGACTACCAATCCTCTGAGGCTGCATCCCCATTTTAGTTTCTATTTTTGTGCAGCTGCTGTATGCAGATGTGTCTTGCTGTGATTGGATGACAACATTTGTACTGCACTTTGGGGTGCAGCCTGTGTCTCTGTTCTTGTATCTGTCTTTTTTTTTTTTTTTTTACAAACATGCATTCATGGCAGAGAGTTGGTTATGTCATAAATTCATGCTGACACCATTAAACGACTGAAGAGAGGCTCAAAGCTGAAATGATGCAGCTAAAACATACCTACAAAAGTTGATTTGGGCTCAGATTCATACATATTTTTCTATAAATAACTTAATGCTGGTGAAGGATTACACTGCAGTGTAACATTAAATGTGAAAATAATTAGTTGCTATCGAAGCATCTGTGAATGTGCTGTTTACCTTGGCCTAGGTTTGGAAGCTGGACCAGAGCTTCTCATTAAAGTGTAATTAGCTCCAACACAATCCCAGGATTTGTACATTCATTCACACAGTTATCCATGAATTAATTAAAAGTTGTCTTAATCCAGTTTTGTGCTTCTGATCCTGGCGACTGGAGACTGCAGTGTCATAATTAGGCTCTGTATATTCTTATTATTATTCAAACATTCTGACCTATGATCGGTTAGACGGCCAAATGAACTTCTGAAATTAAACACATGATCAAATACTTTAAAAATGACCCAAATGACAAACTATACTGTCATGGTATCAGCATGCAGGTTAATACTCTTTCAGGGCAGCAAACTCAACAAACAGACAGGAGCAACTCAGTGGCGTCATGGCTGCAGACCGTCGGTTAAAAGAGATTAATGATGTTGTTATTACACTCTGTTACATCAGTGACAGCTGTGGGTCGACTTGTTCTTCTGCGCCTGAGTGCCGTCATCAAATATTTACCTCTGCTGATATCAGCCTGACAAACATCTCAATCATTTCACTTTCCAGTAATGTTTTATTCATTCATTATTTTGTCAAAAAGGTAGTTATTGGTCATGCTGGAAGGCAAGGACCGAGAGGGCACAATTTAAAGTAGTATTAATTGATTTGTTGGCCACTTGGGGAGCTGCGGGAAAACCTGTAAAAACAATTAATGTTGACGTTCGTTATGGCGAACGTGTTAGCAACACAGCAGATATGGAGCAACATTAGTATTCATTTGGAGCTGTGTTTGTGTCCACCCATGAATGTAAGTTCAATATTCACTCTCCTTTTAGCTCTGATTTGGTCTCTACCAACCCTCCGAGGTAAATATTTGGTTCTTTAGTGGCTAAATGCTCCACTTTGTTCACTAGCTAGTCGCTAACTAGCCGTTTGGAGCTAGGCAAGTAGCGTGCAGTGGTTGTATTAGAGCGTTTTAGCAGAAAAACAGCTGCTAATTATGTACATCAGAAACCAGAATAGCATCAAATGTTTTACAATTTCCACCTGCACCAAATTTGTACGTGCTACATAATATGAGCTAGAGGAATGAGACCTACATGTAAATTATCTCACTTGAAAGATTGTCTTAAAGCTACAATAAAACAGCATTTTGAGAGAGAGTTTGTTTTCCTTAAACCTGCAATAATTTTTTGGCTACTTCAGGGCAGCACAACAAGCTGTAAACATTGACATAGGCTACCTTATGAAGTTGATATGGTGAACGTGTTAGCAAACAGTTGCTTATGTACATATTCAGCAAAAATTGCACAATGTTAACATCAATCTGGAGTTGGTTTTGTCCAATATTTACTCTCTCAACTCTTGCTTGGTCTTCACTAAGTCTTGAGGGAAATATCTAGCTCTTTAGCTGCTAAATGCTCCACCATGTTCGCCCGCTAGATGCTAACTTTATCTGTTAGCTGTTTAGTGTTTAGTGCTGGGAGGGTAGCGTACAGTGGGTTCATCAGAGGGAACTGTAGAAGTTGTGTGATAATTCTCTGTGGGTTTGTCACTACAAGTGCCCCTTTTATTATTACGCATATCCATTCGATCCAATGATAATGTAAAATATTTGGATTAGTGCAGCTTTAAACAAAAACATGAGCACATTATGTTCAGACTGCTCATCAACTGAAATGTATCGCTGACACGGTGTGGTCCAGTTGTGGCAACTCTAGGTTAAGTATCCCATGACAGTATGAATGAGAATAATACCACTGTCTATAATTTAAAAGAAACAGACTTATATATGACATACTGTATATGAGATATATATATATATATATATATTTAAATAAAAATACATTTAAGAGAATGTTTAGATACATTTCAGAGGGTAAAGGTAAATAAAACAACAAGTAAAGTCTTTAAATAAATCACAAAAATATTAAATTATTGTGATTTTTGAAAATATATTCTGTCTAATGCTTGACTCAGAGATGCTCCCTCAATTTTCCTGTTGGCCAATGAGCTTCATGGACGGACTGCGGTAATGAATGCACTACACCCCTCACGTTCCCGGCATGCATTGTGGAAAGAGAGAGAGAGCGAGACAGAGAGGAGAGAGAGGGTGGGGGGCTTGGCTGGGAGGCTGAGGAGGACCGTGGACCTGAGCGCAGAAGAAGAAGCAGCAGCATCAGAAGAAGAAGAAGAAGAAGAAGAAGAAGGGTCATCATCCGACACTTACTCATTACTGACAACCGCTCAGGTAAATTAAGTGCGCATTTATTCCCAGCATCATTCCCACGTTTTGTTTCCAGCATTTGTCTCCGTGTGTGTGTGTGTTTCCTGCTGCGGGCTGTATTTGTTGGAGAAATCAGCTGCTTCACACAATGAAGCTCATCTTTTCCGGGAGATTTTTTTTTATTATTATTGTTCCTCTGTCAAGATGGACCTGTGAGCGCAGTGTTTTGCTGTGTCAGACTGGTTTGAATGGTTTGACAGGTTGGTGATGTAGGCTACTACAGTAGGTTTGTGCAGGGATTCCCTCAGCCATGTCTCTGCAGCCCACAGTCCAGTCACTCCTCCGCTGAGCGTTTCATTAGGGGAGGGAGGTGGGGAAGGTGGGGGTATCCATTTCATGATTGTGACCGGGGGAGACGGTGGATTATAAAGTCAGTTTACTCGCAGATGTCAGTCTTTATCACAGTAATTGATATTATCCATCCCATTTAGAGATGTGAAACTGATGCAGAAAGCCCCTTTTTAGCCCTAATTAACCTAATATTTTTCTCTGAGCTGTTTGCCTCAAGATGACGTGCAGATTTTTATTTATTACCCCTATTTTACAAACCCATATTGAATATTCTAAATTATAACCCTATTGATATTAAAAAAGGCTATGCCCATCCCTAAGTGAAGGCTAAGTGATCACTACTGTTGTTTTAATTGAACCCTGCAATAACCCCTTTTTCTGGCCACGTGGGGGCAGCAGAAACAACTTATGAACACAAAATTGACATATTTTCATCTTGCTAGCAAAGTTGCCTGTTTACACATCAAGTAGACATGGAGCAACATTAGCATTCATTTGGAGTTGTGTTTCTGGCCACCTGGGAAATGTAAGTCCAATATTCACTCTCCTTTTAGCTCTGTTTTGCTCTCCACCAACTCCTGGGAAAGATATCTGGCTCTTTAGCTCCACTATGTTCACTAGCTAGTCGCTAACTTTGCCTGTCTGCTGTTTGGTAGCGTACAGTGTTTTTTTTTTAGCTTTTTCACCAAAAACAGCTGGCTACTGTGGGGGGGAATAACACTAATGAGAGTGTTGGGAGTGAAGCACAACGGTAAAGTTGCGGGCCGAAAAAGGAAAACAATTAGCTTAAAGATGCTAAAACGCGCAGTGGAGCTGAGGAGAGCTGCAGAGTCAGGTGATAATTCTCTGTGGGTTTGTCATTATGAGCAACTTTGTTCATATACAAGTATTCATGTGAGCCATTGTTAACATAAAAATATTGATTACAGCCACTTTAAGGATATTTTACAAGAAGTGAGTACAATTGCCACTTAAAGGCCCTGAAAACCTATTTTTTATCAATCAGCTTCTTAATGCGAGTGATGGGGTCCTATATGAACACACAATTTTCTGCCAAAGTTAACAAAACACTTTTTGTTATTCAATTTTACTGATTTTTTTCTTCCTCTGTGCTCTTCTAACTGGATGTAAAATGGGCGGGGCTCAGTTAGAAAAAGGTGATGTCACATATTTCTCTTCACCAATCAGAACTGAGTAATATCTGAATCTAACATTTGACGGTTGTGGGGTCATGTGCTTTTGTTGCCAGGCTGCTGTCAACCAAATCTGATCAAACCACACCCACACAGTCCTGATGGAGCAGATTAACTGAGTTTTTGAGTGCATAACTCTTATACTTATACTATACTAATACCTAAAGATGTTTTTTTTCAAACTTTAACTTTGACTGTTGCTTATTTATGTTGTAGAGAAAAACATAACACATGAAACATAGTTTTCAGGGGATTAAAGTGTTGTATACAAACATACAGATTTATTAACTTCATTTTTAGCTCAAAAATGACTCTCAGCTCTGAATATTGATGATAATGACGCCAAACTGCCACATAAACACCATGAAATATTTATCAGGCAATCAGGAGGCAGACACAAGTGTTCCCTCCATAACCAGTTATCTATTTTGTCCCCCAACAGATGCTCCTCAGCATGAATGGCTGGCTGCAGCCACTAATGATCCCCCTTTTTTTCTGGTGAAATGATGAATTGCAAAATAACAGTGACCTTTTTGTCCTTAATCAGCTAGTTCGGTGCTTCTCAGCGTGCACCAGACTTCATGGAGAAAAGTGTCCAGTTTGTGATGGGAGGAGACTTTGATGTAGAAACAAGTTGTAGTAATGTGGGGGCTGGTTTGTTCTGAATGGAGCTTTGAATCAATATGCTGGTGATGCTGCTTATGTGGAAATGATTCATCAGCAGCCTGTTAGTCATAACTTAGATATGAATGGAATGGATGGTGTGTTGTATTAAGTAGGGCGGTCGCTTTGTTTTGAAGTGCTGAAAGCCAACATCTTGTTGTTCAGTATCTTTAGAATCATTTTTGCATCAAAATTATAAAATGGTATGTTTGTATTAGCTTGTGCTATCTTGTCTAGTTTGTTGAGCTTAAGTCCAATTCAATATCAGGTTATTTGGCTCCTCCCACTGATGTTTGGCTCAACCAATGAATGACATTTGGGTCTTTCCCGACCTGAGAAGTTGTTCTCTGTGTTTTAACCTGAAGGTTTCTTGAGATTGTTTTGAGTGAACCTGTCTAAACAGTCCTGCATGTATAGGGAGAAAGAAAGGTCTGAGGTTGGTTCTACCTCGTGCCTCATTGTCTTTGTTTGTGTGTGTGTGGATACTAATGTGGCGTCTGCAGGGAGGAGTGCGGTGAGGTCACTGCGTGGTGACTCGGCTGTGACTCCTCGCCTCACCAGCTCGTCGCTGCTGCTGCTGCAGACACTCTCACAGTGAGCTGATACTGTTGTGTTGCCGAGTCGTTCTGTCACTGCAGTCGTCGAGGTTCACAGTTCAAGGATGACTTTCCCATTCTTGCTGGGCGGTTCTGCAAGTGCAGAAAGCAGCAAGATTTTCAGATTCAGTTTCATGCTCCATTGTTTTTAATTTAACAAAGTATTGTAATTGTAATTATGGCCCCCTTTATCTTATTATGTCTTGTCTGGTTGCACTTATCCTGTTGGAAAATGCCTGTAAAGTCGGTGCAAAACAGAGGCAGTGCACTGAAAGCATTTCACAGCATGTTTGCATTTTCAAGCACTGAAGTCAACAGCCTAAGCCTAATAGTGTTCTCACAAGCTGGCATTTTACAAGTTTTGCAATGGCTGATTAAAATAAGCAGCAGGCTTCCACACAACCACCCACAACAACTCAACACCATCTCTTCTGTAGACGTCTCGCCACAGCAGAGGCGACAACATGCAGGAAGTTCAAGATTTTAGCTTTAAATTCATACCGATAACAGCCGTTAATGAAGATGTTGTTCTATTAGTATAATCCAGTGGTGTGTTAATCAGCCTTAAAGAGTTGCCCACCCTTAAAGGATTTAATCAGGCTTGGATTCAGTTATTTGTTTTAGTGTATCATGATACTCTAAATTGTGTAAAGGATTTAACACTGACTATTACTGTGTTTTCCATGTAATTGGTTAGATTTAAAGATGTTGACTATTGGAATGAAATGGACTGTAGTTGTTCGTCATGTTGGGGATCTAGAATTGAAGTTTATTCCACTACTGCATACACTGTAGATGAGTGTGGGCAATATAAAAAATGATTGATTATGAGCGGCTATTTTTCTAGAGAAATCCCAGGAATAGCTTCCAAAATGCCAGTCCAATACTGGCTTATGTTTCTCTTATAGATGTAACTGAAAAAAAACCCACTGTACTAATGTTACCCAAACACATTGTGTCACACACACACTCTCACACACTCATAATCTACCCCATTTAATCGCGTGCATCAAATATAGTGTAAATATAGAGTAAAAATGTGTAACAAAAATGCAGAAAGTTTTCAGATGCCATTTTACACTCTACACTTATATTACACGTTTGATATAGATGCATAGGTCCTTCATTTATTCAAGACTGGAGCTTTAATATTTAGATTATTAATATATGATGACAGAAGCATTTTTCATGAGATACTTAGCCTCTTAGTCACTCCTAGTAGCAACTTTAGGAGGGTGGCAGAGGGCTAGACACACAATCATGAGTCATAGCGTTACCATCAATGTTCCCTGAAAAGTAAGAGCAGCGTGTTACGGGCTTCTGCACCACATGTAGGATCATAAGTAAAATAAGAAGCGGGTTGCTAAGCGACTGTAGAAACACTGTAGCTCATCTGATGCTGTACAACGGATTGTTTTATTGTTACAGTCTGAATCCTTTCATTTGCAAAGTACAATGAACATGTAGGAATTTGTAGAGTGAAGATGCTGGAACCGATGGGATATGAACAACAGGAGCAAGGAACAGTGCATGACATACAACAATCAGTAGCATGTACAACTCAAGAAGAAAGGATTTATTTGGTCTATTCATGCTACTGTAGGTGCTATTACAACAAAAGTGTCAGGAAATATGGACAAGATACAAAAACAGTACGCTTAAAATGTCCAACAAATTTGGCCACCACTATTTGGCCCACATTAAAAAGAGTACTTTAACCTTACAGTCAGTCAGTGATAAACTAACCAGAAGCTAATTGTAGTTTTAGCTTCACAAACATTGCATTGGTTGAGTTAAACCTTGGTAGGTGGAGTCAAATGCTGTGAAATGCTGCAAAGAAGTTAACAAGACTACAAGAATCTACAGCCGCATTAAGGCACAGTGGTGCTTTGAGATAAGTGCTAATGTCAGCGTGCTAGCATGCTAACATTTGCTAATTATCTCTTTATTTTTGCCAGTATTTAGTCATAAACCAAAATACTGGTCAAAGTGAAATTTTGATCTGATGGTGGCACTAAATGAAAAATCAATCAGTCACCAAAGTTATTAGAATTCATCCTGAAGGGGGCATGAATGTCTGTGCCACATTTCATAGCAATCCATCCAATAGTTGTTGAGACATTTCACTTAAAACCACAAATGTCAACCTGCTGGTGGCACAAGAGGAAAAGTCAGGAGCTGACCAAAATCAGTAGGATTCATCTTTCTGGGGACCATGAATGTACAAAATTTAATGGCAATCCATTCAATAATGAACTGGAACTGTAAGTAGTTAAAAGTTGAGATATTTATGTCTGGACAAAGTGGTGGAATGACTGACATTACCATCTGTAGAGCCGCTGCCGTGGCCAAAAGCTAGGGTGTACAAGATACAGAAAAAGTACATTAAAAAAATCAAATAATTCGGCTCATAGTCATATGTAGAAAAATAAGCTTACCAACAGTCAATGATAAACTAACCAGAGGCTGTTTTAGTTTTGCCCAAATAATCTCATTAGTTGAGAGAAATCTTGGTAGGCGGAGTCAAACAATCTGAAGTTCTGTAAAGAAGTGTCATACTGAAGTTAAAAAAGGCAAGAGGATGGGCTGGAGGAAGATGATATGAAGCTCCACAGTCTCCTTTCAACTGAAACATGACTAATAATTTTAAGCAGGCATGCAGGCGAAAGCATTGGACAACAAAAACGCAACAATGATTTCATTATTCTTAGAGCCTGGAGCCAGGATGGAATTACAGAGAGGTCAAGGAAATAACAAATTCAAAAGGGACTGAAGTTTATGGCAGTCTACTTATTAGATTTAGATATTTTTAGATATTTTCTGTTTTCTGTGAAGATTCTGGACCAATTGTGATGTTAGACAAAAGGTAAGGTGATCACCAAAAAACATTAGGATTCATCCTCTGGCGACCATGAATATCCATAGCATATTTGATAGAAGAAAAGGCTTTTGAGATTCACCTTCAGAGACCAAAGTATTGGTTAAAGGGAAATTGTGGCCTGATGGTGGCGCTAGAGGGAAGGACAGGAAGTCACCAAAATCTGTAGGTGTTATCCTCTGGGGACCATGAATATTTGTATCAAATGTCATTCCAATCTGTTCAGTAGCTGTCGAGATATTTTGCTCTGGACCTGGAAGTGTTGGACATACGGACAGACAGATGGACAGACTGATTGAACAACATCGATGAATAAAAATACAATCTATGGTAACCATGACAACATCTCTGACTGCAAGGAATTTTTTACTGTAAAGCTCCAGGATAGTGACAGTCATGAACATCCATCTGGCAGCGAGTCCCACACGTTTATTATAATCCCCCAGAATGCCACGGGGCAGGTTAAACGCCACCTCCCATCCCAGCATTTCGTTGCTCTGCTATCCCACCTCTCTTAAATTTCATTTCATTTTCCTCACTTTGAGTGCAGCGACCCTCTGCTCTAACTGGTTTCTAGATTTATCGTTCATTGATTTTGGTATGTAAAATGTCAAAAAATAGTGAAAAATGGCCATCATAATTCTTCCAGACCCTAAATTAACATGTTTAAGTTGATTGTTTTATGAGTCCAACAGTCCAATACCCAAAGATTTTCTGTTTACTATCAAATAAGACTAACTAATCCATTTGTGGTACTTTTACATAATCGTTTAAAATCAAACTTTTTCACAATCACAATTTCCTAAAGCCGAAGAAGACGCCTTCAGATCTCTTGGTTTGTCCGAACAACAGTCCAAAACCCAAAGATATTCCGTTAACTATCACATAAGACAAAGAAACGCAGCAAACAATTGAATGTTTGGGGATTTTGCTTGAAAAATGACTTAGATTATTAATCAACTTAATCAGCTATTAAAATATTTTCATTTCCTGTCGATCAACGAATCAATTAATCGACAAATCCCCTGAACATAAAAAATAACTGTTAGGGACCGAGCAGCAAGACACATCTATAAATAATGCATGTCAAAGAAATGCAAATAAACCTAAATGCAAAATCAAACCATTTGAGGCTGTTTAATTATATGAAAGTTGCCTGTAACTGAATGTAAACTTAAAGTAAAAGTGAGTGGAAATGGTGTCACTAAATTGTCTGCTGTTGTGGCTGTGGGTGCGGCCGTCACAGTAACCGATGCTAAACTCCCTGCGTTTTAGCATGTACTACATCTCCCATAGTTCTAAATAAGAACACAAAAAGCAGTGACCACCATGGGCATCCCCAACCCCTTACCACCAATTCCCCCCACTTCCAAAAATAAATACTTATTTACAAGAAGCTGGTACTTGAATGCATTGTTGGGAAACACATCTTTTATTCAGAAGTAACCCTCGAGTGCGCCTGACTTCATTTATCTCATTAAGAAAATCAACATCTGGTGCGTTTGCTGGTACATTTGAAACCACATATTAGTCATTATTGCATAATTTGGAAACAGGAATGCTGCATTGTCAGAGAAGATGAAATGACAGTACTGCATGTCCTTAGTATTTAGTCAACTAATTAGTCAACAATTCTAACAGGCTTTAACGTGTAAAGTCACACAACAGTCATTCAGAATGTGTGATATGAATTCACCAGATTCACAGTCAGGATGCAAAAAAATGAAGAGCGAAACATGAAACAATTTGAGACCAGCAGGGAGGAAGCGCTATCTCCCTTAAGCTGTATCTTCATCAATTACAAGATTGTTAAATATAGAATAAGTAACACACACACTCCCAACACACACTATACACCAGCAGGGGTCCCAGAGTCTGGTGTGGCATTATCCTGCTCTTCCCCGTCATTATAGAGGAAAGCCTGTGATTACTGCTGAGCCAAAGTCCCGTTTGCAGTTAGAGTTTGAGGACTTCTCTAATATTTCCTTCATACACTACTTACTGTACCACTCACCAGCTTTCAATTATAGGTTCCTATCAGGGTGGAGTGCAGTCTGTAAATATTGAGCACCAAATATGATTTGACATAACAGCCACATCCGTTCTATTGCTTTATTATAGTCAGCCCCAGCAGACTCTTACCACACAAAGATTATTGAAAGATCATAAATGTGTGGATAACCCAAGGTGTTGTTTTTGTCCTATTGCTGTTTGTATGTCTCTTTCTACTACTGGCTTCTTTCTTAACAAGCTCTTATCTCTGATGTTTGCCACCAGGTCAACAGCAACAGAGCATGGGGTTCCCTTGGTTTCCTCCCAGTGTGGATATACTGCAGAGAGAACTAAGAGGCAAAGCCTTTAAGGATTTAATAACGTCAGATGTGCTCAGGCACAGAGAGAAAGCAGCTTACAGGGTGTTGAGAAAGTGGGGAATGTGCCAGTGGTGTAAAGATAGTGATTTTCAGCATTTCAGCGGACAGCTCCTTATCTGTCCAATGGGATCAAGTCGTTACAAAGAGGGCTGGGCTGGCAATCAGTGGCCCTGTGACTGTAATTGCCACTGCTTGTTGTTTGTCTTTATTCTGTCTTGTTTTCTAGCAATTTTCTGTAATTTGACTTAAGCCCTGCTAGTTTGCTCTCTAAGAGCTTTGTGGTGGTGACACATAAGCATAATTCCCAGGGGGTTGCCCCTCTGTGATAACAGAGCATTTGCCCTTGGGCAAAACACTCAAGTATTGAAAGATTTCTGATAATATTTTTATATTTTTATTGTCAACAAATACCATGTAAAGATCCAAACCAACAATGAATTGATCCAACTAACAATTATTGCCTGTGTAGCCAAAGCTGATGTAGCTTATTCCTCTCTGCCGTAGAGATCCATTGCTGTCTATGAACTTTTAGAAACACATCAATGAGCCACACCATTGCACTGGGAGACATGTTCTGTCATTACCATTAACATGTGCACTGTCAATGGTAACATACTCACTAGAGCACCAAATGTGTATTAATCCACAGCTGAAAATAGTTCCCAAGAAATGCACTATTTACATCCATTTGCTAAAAAGTGCTGTATTTGTTTTTAAAGCTGCACTAATCAATATTTTTGGATTAGCAATGAGTTAAATAACTTCATTTAATGATAAAAGGGTCATTTTTAGTGACAAACCCTCAGAGAATTATCACCGCTCTGCAGTTCTTTTCAGCTCTATGGAGCATTTTAGCATCTTTCAGCTCATTGTTTTGGTTTTGTTTTGATTCACTCTCATTGTTTTCAGCAGCAGCAGGCAGCTGTTTTCAGCAAAAAGAGCCCTGATAAATGCATTGTACACCACCTGACCAGCAGCAAACAGCAGACAGGCAAAGACAGTGGCGCATTTAGCATTTAAAGCCTCATATTTCCCTCAGGAGTTGGTGGAGACGAAACCAGAGCTAAATGGAGAGTGGATGTTGGACTTAAATTGGAAACACGACTCCAAATGAATGCTAATGTTGCTCCGTGTCTACCTTTGTGTAAGTTAAAATGTTCAGTTTTTGTCACCATTTTAGAGCGGTGTTAATTTAATTTTAAGGTCATTTTGAAAGCTGTTGTTTGTATTGCGTTATACTGAGAGGTGTTTCTAACATTTTCTATACTCATTGACATAAATGGGGGTATACTCCATGTAGCCTCTGACTTCTCTCTGGAGACTCTCTGGAGGGCGGCAAGAGAAAAGAGAATTTCCCCTTTGGGAATCAGTGCAGTATTGGAAAAAGAAATGATATTACACCACTGCTACTAACAATATTAATACTTTACACCCTCTATAGAGTTCAGAGGTCAGGTTCACAGATCTTGAGTGCAGTTTCTTGGCAGAAGCTACAACTTTCACTCTGCATAAACGCTTCCTGATGGTGATCGTCTGACTACATTAACTTGTCAAGATGAAACATTTGCCGCACATCCTTTTCCTCCTGCTGCGGGCTTGTTAGACCCTCCTCCCCCTTTAACTACAAAAACACTGCCGCAAACACCGAGTACATCCGCCTGAGACGTGACGCCTCAATAAGAAATGCACTTTCATCTCATCTAAGCTCCATTTACTATGAGAGCGGCCTAGTTTTAATCAGGTTTAAGGGTTTCTTTTCCCCTCCGCTAGCATGCTTGCTTCGTTGCAGTTTGATAGCTAATCTGTTCGAATGTCTTTTCTCTGCCACGCTGGGTTCCATGTGTTATATAACTGTTTCCTTTCTCCCAGCAGGCTCTATCTGCTTTACAAAGAAATGAGCTGTGAATCACTGCTCCAACTTTGCATCATCACTGCTGTGTCACTGAATTATTTGCCAGCGGTTTCTGTCCCACCCTGCTTGGGTAACTTAATCTTATGCTAATCAGGTTCAGCAGATTCATACTGTAGCTGTTATAAAAAAAACACCTTAGTACACACTTTCAATATAACAGTATATCAGCTTTTGTTTGGCACCTTCCTAAGTTTGACGCTTGCAACTGAATGCTTTCCAGGTCTGGCTCTTCACCTCAGGTCTGATGTCTGCTAATTAGTGTGAACATCAGAAAGCAGAAAAGCATCACATGTTTCACAATTTCCATCTGAACTAAATTTATCTGTGCCACAAAATCTAATCCTGAGGAACACCTACATGTACTGTAACTTGTCGAATGTTCACAGTGAAATTCTTCATTTATCATGATAATATGCTAATATTTTTTAGTCACTTGAGAAACTGTATGAAAGCCACAGTTAAACAGCATTTTGAGAGCTTCCCGAATGAATAATATTTTATCACTTGGGGCCAAATGGGTTAGCAAACCAGCAAACAGTTGCCTATTTTAACATCTAACAAAAAGAGCCAAATTAGCTTTCAGTGTTGTTTTTCTGACCATCTGACAAATGCAAGTCCAATATTCACTCTCCTTTTTGCTCTGTTCTGGTCTCCACCAACTCCTCAGGGAAACACCTAGCTCTTTAGCTGCTAAATGCATTCACAAGCTAGTCGCTAACTTTTTCTGTATGTCGTTTGGTGCTGGGCAGGTAGCGTACAGTGGGCTTATTAGAGCTTATTAGTGTTTTTTGCTGAAAACAGCTGCCTGCTGCGTCTGGAAACAAGTTTGATGACAGCAATGAGACTGAATCCAAAACAGTAAAGTTGTGGGCCTAAGAAATCATAACAATGAGCCGAAAGATGCTAAAACGATCCTTAAAGCTGAGGGAAGCTACTTTCCCATGACATGTAATCATTTTTTCCATTGTTAATATAGAAATATTGATGAGTGCAGCTTTAATATGACATGTTTTTTGTTAAAAGATAATGTTGGGGTGAGACAAATAATCAGATATGAACAACTTTGCAAAACTGATTGTGAACAGATTCTTTCTCCCTTCCTTTGTCTCCTGTGCAGGATTTCAGGCATTCTTCCCCCTCACCTCCTCTGGCCTGACTGACCCACCAGCCCATCACCATGAACTACCTCCGCCGGCGCCTGTCAGACAGCAGCTTTGTGGCCAACCTCCCCAATGGCTACATGATGGATCTGCAGAGGCCAACGCCTCCAGGTTCATCCACTTCCTCTCCCGCCTCCCCGGCCACAGAGAGGCGGCAGCCCCCGAGCATCCCGAGTCAGACCCAGGGCTCAGGCTCAGCCTCAGGCCCGACTTCGGGCTCAGGGAGCTTCCTCAGCTCCTTCTCCAGCGTGGTGAAGAGTGCTCAGATGGCCCAGAACGTCGCTGCCGCTGCACACGCCAAATCAGCAGCAACAGCAGCTGAAGGAGCCTCAACAGGAAGCAGTCAGCCACCTAAACCTGTCATACGCAAGCCCAAGATCCTGCTGGTCATCGATGATCAGCACACAGACTGGTGAGTGGAAGTTAATGGCGTTAGCGTCCATGTGGGTGGTGTGTTGAACAAAAATATTTTCACATTTTGCTGCATGTTTTCTGAATTCCGCTGCTCATGTCTATAAGGGAAATCATTTAAATTCAAATTTTACTTTTGTGCACTCAAATGACTTGTCTCTGATTTGTCTCATACCAATTCGTAGTTCAACAGATAATGAACTGAACTGTGAGTTATTTGTTTTCGATTGTCGCAGTGCCAAAATTATTTTAGATCCCATGACAAATCAACAATGGATCACAAAAACCAATGAGCAGCTTAGCTCACTTGCTATCTTTGCTGACTGGAAGTAACATCACTGCAGTTCTGCTACATGAAGCAGAGTAGTATCTGGAAATAAATCACAGCTTGACCCTTGTTTTCAAAAGGTAAGTATGTTTAAACTGAATAAGTGAGCACTTCTTTAACATGCTGTATCCCTGGGCTTTCTTTGTCTCAACCTGTGTGGAATCTCTATTACATGCAGTATCTAGCCAATATGCTGTATATGTAAATAGTAGTTTAAATAGTTTGAAATAAGGTCATTTGCTTTCTTGCTGAGAGTTAGATGAGAAGATTGATACCACTCTCGTCTTTGTGTTAAGTATTGAGCTTGAGACAGGAGGCTGTTAGCTTAGCTTAGCATAAAGACTGGAAGCAGGGGTAAACAGCTAGCCTGGGTCTGTCCAAAGTTCAAAAATACTCTGGGCGTTACATGCTGGAACATTCTTGGCAAGACGCTGAATTCTTTGTGTATTTTTGAACCTTTGCCAGAGCCAGGCCAGCTGTTTCCCCCTGTTTTCAGTCTTTATGCTTAGCTAGGCTAACCACCTCCCTTTTCCAGCTCCATTCTTCATGCTCAGACGTGAGACTGATCTTCTTATCCAACTCTTGGCAAGAAAGGAAGTAAATGTCCCAAAATGTCTTAAGTATTCCTTTAACATGCTTTAAGGCAACTTATCTGTCAGTAAGCTAATTAGCTATCAAAATCTGTTAGCATATGAAGAAGAATTGTGGTGTGAAAAGTTCAATTTTCACTCTGCATACTTTGCTTACCTTTGTTTTTTAGCGCTTGCTACATCAAAAACATTCTTTTGGTTCAGTTTTGAAAGGAGCGAGACGTCTTATTGTTTATGATAGACTCGTATGTCCTTGGCTTTCGCAGGCTTATATCATGGCTCTCTGTGCTGGAATAAAAATTGTCATGGTAACAAGAGCATGGCCCTTTGCTCTGGAGATGACAGAAAAATAAATGAACTTTAATGAGAAGAGATGGGTTCATATTTCAGCAACAGCACATACTTGCATGTTAGAGGCTGTTATCAGCCATCTTTTGCTGCACACCGTGGAGGAATTGATTTCCAGAGCTGCAGTCAAGACACACAGCAGCCAGTTTATCATGTTTGTCTTACTGAATCAATAAACCACTCTTCCATTTCATGAATTGTTATTCTGTTGCCTGACATTTGCTGGTAAATCGAGCCCAGTGAAGCTGTTATTAGCTATTTCCAGCCCTTTGAATTTATCTACACAATTAGCGGGGATCATTGTGTATTGAAGCATCTGTATCTGAGGGCTCAGCGGGGAGATCAGGCCGAGTCTAAAAATGATCACTAAATTAAAGCACCCCGCTGACAGCCGTGTCAAAAGCACCAAGATTGCTCTCAATATTCTGAAAAGCCGGGCGGCCTCTTTTCTTTAATCTGGCCGGCTGAAATCCCAAAAGGACCTGCTCCTCTTCACATCCTGAAATGAGTCGTCAGAGGATCATCCACCCACTGAGGCCTCCAGGCTCACGCTGACTCTCTGAGGGACCATCCTCACTCTGTGAGAACAGCAGGGGTTTTTATTCACCTGAACAAACTCAGGTACTTACATAAAGAGAGAATAAAGGAGGCTTTGACAAGTGGTTGGTTGCTTTTTCAGTACATGAACCAAAAAGAAGGTCATTTTTCTCAAGGACTCTGATCGTGTACAGAGTTGACACAATAATGGTAACACCTGTACAAAGTTTTTTTATGTTCAGTTTTTGCCATGTAGACTGAGCATTTTTCATTTTTGCTACTTATTCTTTTTCTGAACAGTAGTATATTAGTAAGCCTTCCTGTACTCAGGGACATAAACTTCTGTTTTCCATCTTCCAGGAAACACTGCAGAAAAATCCTTAATGATAAATTTCTTTACAAAGGTTACTTTCTTAAAGGAAGGTAAATATGTGTCCATGAGATGAAAAGATTTTTCTGGATGCAGATCAAGTGAAAAGTGTCATCAATGACAGATTTCTTTCACTTGTTTTAGGTAAAATCAGTGTGAGATAGAGTGACCAAATTCACAAAGTAAAAATCACTGGGTTAAAAGAAACCAGTGGGGGGTCAATATAGCACCGCCACCAACGCAATACTGGGTTAATTTTAGTCAATACCAATGGCTAGAAAACCACCCAACACAAGGGTTGTTTTGATCCAATAACCCAACAGTAATGTAAAAATAACACCAATGCTGGGTCAAAACACCCCACTGGTACTCAGTCAAGTTAACCCAGTATTACATCGGTGCTATATTGACCTACGCTGGCTCCATTTTTAACCAAGTGATTTTTAGTGTGCAGGAGCTCTAAAAACCTCCAAGAGATCAAAGGAATAGCACATATGAAATCATCCTTTGAATAAATATATGTCTCTGTTTTCACTGAACATTAAAGGGTTACTCCAGCAATTTAGTATTTCATAAAATTGGGGGGCTTGCCAGACAGATTAAAAAAAAAAAAAGTCAAAATTGAAGCAGCAGAGGCTGAGATATCCCCCCCCCCCCCCAAAGACATTATACTATTTTCACAGACTGAGTCAGTTAACTGAACTTCATTAGTAAAATTGGTGCCCCTTTAAAAGTGGAGTGACACTGAAGCAGCATGAGAAGTGAGTGAAGTTGTTGCCTAGTGCTTGTAATGCTGGTTGTTCCTATAAAGCAAACCACCTTCATCTCCATGGCTGGATTAAGCCATGTATTGGGGGCCTTTTTGGGAAGGGACTCTCTGATAGTCCGTGGAACTGAGGGGTGTTTGCTGTCTGAAATGGAAATAGCCACTGAACATGGATTTCTTAATTTTAATATACATTTTCATTTAAAAGAAAGATTTCAATTAGATTAAATAGATTTTGTGTGATTTGATTTGTAATTCAGCCTGTTCCTTTTCTGGCCACCGAGGGGCATTGTAGTTCAACTTCAGCTTCACAGAGAAATGCTTGTTAGCTCTACTCATGCTTTGATATTTCTGGGTAGAAGTGAAGGGCTTTGGCCAGCAGATGGCGGTGTGTAATAGCCTCTGACATTTACATGAAACACTCTTCCTCTGCTGTTGTAACAATCGGCACTTGCAGTGTTTGAGTTTACAGATGTTCCGTAATCCACAGCAGCTCTTGTAATCCATCCTGCTCTCAAAGCAGGATATTAGCCACAAACACACTACCTCACACTGAAATGATTCTTATAGAAATGCATGTTAAGCTGCATTAAGACACATTTTTTAGGACTGATCTTGAAGTTGACTGTGACAGTGCAGGGTGTCCCATCACCGCCTACAGAGTCACACTGTTTGTCCGTATTAACTTAAATCTTCACACTGGAAGAGACCAATCCAAACTTAAGAGTAAACTCCACACTAAACTCAGACAGAGTTCTTCAGTCTCTAACCAGAGAAAGCTGCACTCACCAGTCTTTCTCATCACTTTGGTGTCATTTACCCCAGACCAACCTGAACTGCGTGACTTCTGGGACGTCATCCTACAGGTTGTCTAGGCAATGTAATAATTAGCATTGACATTGACACCAATATCCAATTCAAGGTTTCCCATTGCTATTCTCAACCTTATACCAGAGGTTTTTAAATGGTGAGCCCCCCCTGGAGAGAAGCAGGAGAGTTATTAGTTGAGAGGGTTATGAGAGTAATCGCTGATGTCCATTCTGAATAAATGTCCACATATCTGCTTAGAAAATAGAAACAATATGCTCCTTATAACTCCAGAACCTTCGAATCATCATGTTTTTTAGGTTTTCTTCAGTATCAAAGTAATGCAGTGATAGTTGTCTGTACAGTCATGGGCACATAGCAAACGGGAACTGCTAACAGCTAGTTCGGCATACTTTAATGGTGCCAATTTGCCCAAATCTTAACAAATATAGGGGCACAGTTGTCTCAATTTTGTCTCTTAGCATCAGTGATGTCACCCATTCTAAAGCTTGGTTCAGTGCCATTTTAGTGGGCTGCTAGATACAGGAAACACAAACTTGGTCAAAGGGGAAGAGGTCTGGTTAGAGCTGAGGTAGGATAAGCAAACAGCAACCATTACAGCTAACTGTGATAGGCTGAGATCCTTGTTGACACTCCCTAAATCATAAATTGCCACCAAGACACACATTAGAAGAAGTTATATATATCATCATTGAACATTTTATTGAATTTTGAGTTTCCCAGTCACTTCAATGCAGTCAGAGTTTTCCTGAAACCAGTATCTAGTGGCCATTGCTTTAGTATTTGAGCTTGGTTGTTGGCCTTGGGTCTTTACACTCTGTCTGGTAGCTCTTTTCTGCCACACACAGAGTGATGACTTATAAGTTTGTTTGGAAAAAATGGAAGAACACTTAAATGTCTCTTTACAACAATATAAAAGAAGCCTCTCAGTCCGCAGCAGCTTATGCACTTTGTTCTGCTTTATCTCCAGATCCATCCTTTCTGTGGTAGTTTTTATGCAAGATATCACTGAGAAATGTTAGCCGTGAGAGTGTCTGTGATGCTGCTTATGTTAAAGATAAGATGGCAACAGCACTGAGGTCAAAAGTCTTAATGTCTGCCTCAAGGTCATTTCACAAAGCTCAAAAAGTGACTCTAAATCCAAGACCTTTCTATGGCTGTTAAGTAGTGTTAAATAGAAATGGCACTGAGTCTCACAGGCCACTTCAAAAGGTACAGGGAGCAGCAGCTTAACAGTTAAGGCTCGACCCCCTGAGACAAGTACAACTCGTAAAAAAAGACCAAATATTTGGCTGCTGCTTTGGCAACGTGTCTGTGTCATAGTGTTGGCTTTTTCACTCACACTGTTTGCTTTTAGGACAATGTGAAACCTGCTTTTAGGCAACCGAGTCCTGATGTTGATTCATGGAATATGAGGATATGTGCACACTGTATGCTGCTTTGCTGTTGAAATCTCTGTGCTGGGTTGCTGAAAAAGAAAAGTCAAGATAAAAAGTTTCAGCCACACTGGCCAAATTTCTAATTTACTTGACGGCCCTGTAGTGATTCCAGATGAAATCTTGTTTTTATTTTTTTAAGCCACCGCCGCGTGTTCCACGAGTCTTCCAGCAGTCACCCTCTAAACAGATGTGTTGTGTTTTTCATTCATTTCCATAAATCAACATTGATCTTCTCATCCCATCTGTGGTCACCGGTTTAACTGGGGCCACAGCAGCCAACAAAACTGTTTTATCTGGAGGAAAAGCTGTGAGAGACGGCTAAAACCACAGCACAACTTTACTCTATTGCACTGGCAAATGTCCACCAGATAAGTAGTCACAATAAACTGTAACCATCCACCACTACCTATTCTCTCTGAGCATCCAAGGCAACCACACAGCTGTAGTCGGTGTGTTGCAAATGTGCAGACTCAATATTTTTAAGACATTATCATATCAGGGTAAATCCCCTGAATCCCCTGATGATGCATGACAGGTTACTAGTCAGTCACTAGCCCAGTCTTTCTGAATTGTCCTGACTTGAAGGCACGGTGAAGGTATCACAGTGGATGGCGAGGGTGTCCGTCCATCCATCGCTCCCTGCCTTGGGGTTGAATTTCCTCTTGGGCATTCCAGCAGAGAGGCTGAGGTCTCTGGGGTAACGCTGCTCTGTCCTGACAGGCTTGGCCTCCAGCAATGACTGATGCACAATAGCAGTACACAGCACTGAGGCAAAGTCTCCGAGAGCATCACCGCCACCAACGACAATCCCTCCTTTTCTTTCTTTATGTCTCTCTCTCTCTCGCTCTCTCTCTCTCTCTCTCTCCCTCTCAGGCTGACATGTAAGACGTTTTGCCAAAAAGCTGTCAGTCTGTTTGCACTGTGTTCTGAATGATATGAGCATCTGATTGCTCAATTCAGTGTTTACTTCTTCATGTACATAGCTTAGTACTATGAGATCCTCTGGTTGCCCTTAGCCATAAGAAGAGGGGTTTTCATTACATGTTTTGTCTAAAGATAAAGGAGAGAGCCCACACACTGCTGAACATCCCAAGGGCAAAAAGAAGCAGAAAATCTTCTTTTGGCATTTACCAATCCATGCTGCACCTCACGAACAGGGCAAAAGTTCACAAACTGCAAAGTGCAAACACCAACAGGCCAACATTACAAAGTACCAGAACTATTTTAAAAAGTACTTAAAAGGTAAAGACAGAAATGTACTCAATCAGGACAGCTTAGTCCCATTATCTCTAGCCATGTCTTTTGATCAGATTGGAGTGTCCGAAGGTCCGTAAACCATGACATCCCAGACATCTCTGGTCAGATTTTGATGAAACTGAAGGGGATGGTGCGTCTTCACACTGTTAACCAGCATGTTGAAAAATCTATATTTTTTGGCTTCATAGGGGTTGTGTAATTGAATGTCAACGGTTTCAGCTTATTCCACTGCAGCAACTTTGACAAAACCTGAAAGGAAGTTGTTGATGGTGCTACTGTATGTACCAGCATTTAAAAAAAGGTACAGATAGGTTTGGTGATTGACCAAGTGATGTCCTAGATACAAAATGCATTACACACATTAAGCTATCCTTGAAAATTACATAATTCTTTCCCACTTTTTACACTTTGTCTTTCCAATTTGGAATGGCCAGTTCCTCTGTATTGCGGCCCTTGTCACTGCCAACTCCACTGTTGGCCTGAGTGTAGACAGCCATGCGCCTCCATCGATACACATTATTTCAACTTAATCTCAACTTAATTTCGTTAAGTTTAGGGGACCTTTTTTCGTCATGGTTACAATAATAACCTACGTGGTTAAGGTTAGGATCACTTGTGGTCATGCTTAAAGAAAAACAGTGTTTTCCTCCCTACTCGGACTTTGTCGCTTTAGAAAAATGTCACCTGAATTCCTCGTTTGCTCCCGTCATAATTACTACATCCGCTAGAGGGCTTTGCTCCGCCAGATATGGCTTATCACCCCCACCCCCACCCCACCCCCAACACCTAATGTTCAAGTTAATGTCTCTCTTAAACTCTATAACTTTTAGTGCTAAAGTTAACAGACAGATTATGATGAAACTTGAATGGTTTCCTATTACTGGGAACCTTGCATCCTTCATAGGAGAAAACATGAGCTAAACCAACCCATGGGAAATTAAATTTTAATGTAAAAATATGTGTCCAGCATAGAAAATCTCCTTTGTAAACACAGCAGTATTAGCACAACATCAAGTTTAGCAGAGTGGATACAAATAGAAGCAGGGATAACTATAAAAACACCCTGGAGGGTCAATTGGTTTTGTCCATATACATGACTCATACGCTTCCTATTAGTGGTACACAAAAGAAAGAACATATTCTCATGGTAAAAAAAGGAATTCAGCTCCATGTTGTTTATATAGTGGGTGTGTGCACGACTGGGAGAAGGAAAGCCCGGACCTCTTTGCGCAGCTGAATGTTTACGTTTGAACACATATAAAGAGAGAGCCTGGCGGCCTGTAAATTAAATTGATCGCTTGGAGTGACGACATGTTTTGCAATACCTTGAAACGCATACCAGTCATTTTTAGGCGCTGAGCCTGCGGGTCCTGCCTCATGCTCAGTGGTGGTGGTGGTCCAGGGTGAAAGGGGGCATTGCCTGTCTAGTATGTAGGTCAGTCATGCTGAAGATTCACGGCTTCCAAAATTACAGAGAATGAGACAGCTAGAGACCCAAAACTTTAAAGTCCAACAGCTGGGAGATGTTAAGAACGAGATCCTCCTCAGTGGCTGTAATGAACGTTAATGAAGGGACCTAAAAGGACAGATGTAGGGAGATTAAAAACAAAGAGGCGGCCATGGAGAAGACAATTGGACGAGGAAAGAGGCTTTGTTTGGTGAGAGGCTCTGAGAGAAACACTGCAAAAGGAAAATGTGTTTTGGTGTGAGTAGGTCGAGAGGCACTCTAATTCCCAAACAGCCTGTCCCAGTAACCGAAGGCCTCTAGCATGTAGCCTAGATCCTCAGCTACAGCTACAGCCTGAAGCCGTCAACAGATTGTTAACTGTCCCACGCCTGCAAGGGGTGAGAGTTCAACGCCGAGACCCGCAGAGCACTCGAACACAACATGGCTATAAACAATGAAATGGCGGAAAATGTGCTTTAGAGAGTCCGAAATCCACAAGCTAAAAGAGCTCTTCATTTTTAAGTATTTATGTCATTGTCAAATTCACACGTTAGTCAAATAAGAGCAGTATGTAAGTTTAGTTGTAGTGTTTCTCCAAATTAAGACCTCATTTCCCATAAACGCTGTTGCATGGTAAGGCTCATGTCATGGAAAACTCTGAAA
Organism: Macquaria ambigua; assembly: GCA_008360985.2. Classification (NCBI taxonomy): domain Eukaryota; kingdom Metazoa; phylum Chordata; class Actinopteri; order Centrarchiformes; family Percichthyidae; genus Macquaria; species Macquaria ambigua. The sequence goes on from VMKM01000357.1 coordinate 289,490, forward strand.
GCTTCTGCTCAGGTTGCACTGTTAGGACGTCACTCTCTCTCTGGTTTGTGCTGGAAAGCAGTGGTTCCCAGTGCCTGAGCTGTGAATTGGTACCAGGCCATGAAAAAACAATGATTCGTAAAAAAAGCTGAATACTAACTTCATAACTTCATACTTGATTTGCGCAGTAATGACCGTGATCTTGGCGTGGTCTTTCTTCATCCTTCCCACAACATAGCCACAACAACAGGATACCGATTTTAAATGACCCACTTACATTAGATACTCAATCTGTATGTTCTGTGTTCTTATTACTGTTGCAACTAGCTAACATAAATAAAAAGCAAAAACTTTGAGAGGTTGAGAAAGCTCGAGGGTTTCTTTTGGAGGAGGCTGGGTAACATTGTCAAAACAAAATGGTCTGTGGTGCAAAAAAAGTTGAGAACCCCTGCCGGTAAACAATCCATTGTACAGTCTGGGCTGGATCCTACAAAGTCCGTAATTCTAGGTTAAATATGCCATAATGGGCTGAAAGGCTGGTGCTGTTTCAAAGGCTACTCTAAGAATTTTTGAATTTAGAAGGAGGTTTCAAAAGTCTGAGAAAATTGTCTGGGATTGGGCTTGGAGACAGAAATACTGGGTTGCAAACTGGGGGCATTAAGTTTGGAATACATGGGCAGGCAGAAAGGGGTCTAACAAAAGACACAGTTGTATCATGGGAAATGTAGGATCCAGTGTCTTTGGAGCTTGACTCACAGGGAATAAAAGTCTGGTTATCTTTTAACCGTCCTTTGAGAGTAATGTCTCTTGCAAGTCCTGCGACTTTATGGAAGTGCAAAACTAAATCGCTAGACTATCTGTTCAACTGTCCAAACATCAGAGAAGAAGAAGCGTGCATAGAAGACCATCATGCCCGGATGAAGTTACAGGAATTGGAATCAACCCTGGTGGGATGACATGTTAGCAAAACTCCACTAAACGAATAAACAAGTTTAATTGTGCAACGTGCACTTAAATGAACCACATGTAAACAACAACAATGTAAACTTTCCACTGTGGTTTTTCTGTCTACCAACGCGAGCTTTAAATGGCACAGTGAATCCACATACGTCTCTCAGTCGATCTAAATTCTGCAGGTCTGATGGTTTGGGAGATAACTCATCCGGTAACGGGAAGCTCACAGTTTCAGGCCGCAAGAAAACAAGTTCATCAGTGCTGGGTGATTCCTGTATTTTTTCCATGTGACTGTCAAATGGCTCTTGAGCTCCTGAGCAGTAACAGTAACAGAAATGTTAATTAAATGTTGCCACCGGCGTTTAGTTTCACCTTGAGTACAAACTGTTGTCACACACACACACACACACACACACAACACACACACACACACACACACACACACACACAGGGGCTATCCTTCCATCAGTGAGTTCTCTTTATTAAAAGCACTGTATTTCACTAGTTGCTCTTTGCCAGGAGATTCTGTTTACTTGAAGCCCCGCAAGGTCAGATTCTGTGATTACGGAAAAAATGAGTCATAATTTTGACCGCTCACAAGGTATTTTGGAAGGTCTGTTGAAATTTCAGCTCTCCTTCAATCAAATAAACAAAGGATATTTTAAGGTTGTTTTGACTGTTAGGAGTGTTTGGAGCACATACTGTGCTGTTGTTGCAGGGGAGGAATCCACATGTTGAAGTACACATATGACCTAAAGATAGACAAATCAATCTTTGCAATGTAGTCATTTACAAAATTTGATTGGTCTCCATTGTGGAAATGTCATATCTGCAGATTATTAATTAACTGTATATAAAAAGTATACTTTTTGTCAATTCCTTGACAGTTTGTCTTCTGTTTCTTTGTAGGGCGAAGTATTTTCGAGGGAAGAAGCTGAACGGAGAGTATGAGATCCGGGTGGAGCAGGTATGGTGGATTTTTTACATAAATTCTGCCTAGTTAGATATTTTGATCAATCATTTCAAAACTATGAAATAGTAAAACAGACCGACATGTATCAGTCTTCTCATTTAACTCTTGGCAAGGAAGCAAAGAAGCGTATTTCCCCAAACTATTCCTCTATGGTAGCCTGATTTTAATTCAACACGATTGTGCCAATGTTATATGCAGTATGCACAGAAATATGTGTATAAGTCTAGACATACAGTATTTACAGTGTGTAGATAACATCTAATTTACCTCAAATAACTGTTCAGTTATACATCTGCAAGCCATTGTTGAGACTGGAGCTGCCTTTGAAATGGAGTGGTGGGTTTTTATGAGAGAAGGAAAAAGGGACCACAAAAAGCTGGACCGGTGATTTTATAGCCTGTTTGCTCAACTCTCTACTGTTGTGGTCACATCCTCTTTCTGGGACGGGGAGGGGTTGGAATATGAGTCAAGATTTTTCAATCAAATATAAACTTGCATGGATTTTTTAAAAATCACAATAAAAGTGTGGCGGAGTTAATTAAGCCCCAGTGAGGAGGACCATACAAGCCCCCCCCCCAAAAAAAAAGCTCAGCTAGAGCTCCAACTGACCTACTTAGATCTTGTTGGACCCTCCACTCTTTCCCAGAAGCCCTCTGCGTTGACGATAACAAGTCAGTCGCTAATTGCCTTCAGCAGCCAGACTCTTCATAGGCTGTTAGTGCACCTCGCTGGGAGCCTTAGGACGACGGAAACCCAATCTCTGTGTGAAAAGTTAGCGACATGCTGAGATGAACCCTTTTAGGGGATGACAATAAAAGCAGAGAGACCCACTGCACTTTCTCCCTCTCTCTTCAGTCCCACTTTCTTGTTGGCTTTTTAACATCTCCACCCAGCAAACATTTTGACATTGAATAAACGTTTTTCAATGGCCTGCACCAACACTGAAACATGGCACCAACACTAAGCTAAAAGCAATCTTAGTTGTTCAAACTGCTACCTACTATAGTAAGTATCTTTCTAATTTTAGTTCAAAACAGTTATAAATGCCATAAAAGTCCATAAAATTATATCATATTGTGATCATTTCTATCTTAGTTGGATGGACATTGACCTTGCCCAACATATGCTAGCTGTCATCTATCAGGTTCATGCTGTTAAAGCTCTTTGAACCAGTGCTCACAAGCCCCAAGCTAACATAACTCTTCTCTGGCTTACTTGCTGCCATATAAGGTACCATCTTTGGACTCCAGCACAGACTCACCACAGCATGTGATGCTGCAGTGGGGAGGCCTGATGCCAATCTGCATCAAAGAGAGAGAGAAAATGAGAGCAGCTTTGATTCCTCGATGTAATATCTGTCATTAAGGCTGCCCTGCCACCTGTACCTTCCCCAGCCACTGCCCCACAGCAAATTTGTGAGCCCATTGTTGTGGATCATTCCCTCTCATTTACATGACCCGCTTTGAAGTTACATTTGGCAGACGCCTGAGGTCCTGTGTCCACCGGGTAACTCTTTTTATCCTATAAACAGATGCTCATGGGAGCGCCGGTGGTGGTTCTTTGCTCTCCTAGGTGACTAATAAAAACAGGCTTGAGCCATTGCTTTTTTGCAAAAATGAAATATGTTCTGTAGTAGTTCTTGATGCTCTGAGTGCCAAAAATGCCTCACAGTCAGATTAGTATAACAGCATACCTTTTTGATTCCAAATAAAAACACAGCCAGAAATGCAAAGAGAGCCTCACTGACACGTAGCTTCAGAGCCAAATACAAAAAGGTCTCTATTACACTTAACATGAATAGAGCTGGGAGTTGTATATCAACTTCTTTTGCTCTCCCTCTGTCAGTTAATCCCTTGTGGTTTGAAAGGAGAGTTAATATGCAGTTACATCAGGTCAGCGCTCATATATTATGAGCCTGTGACTCACTTAAATCATGAGATCCAGAAAACTGATAAAACTAAGGCAAAGAAAACAAACCAAAAAAATACTGTCATACACATACATACTGGTATATACCTCTTCTTTTTTACAATCATGTCATAATCCTAGTGAAAATTCAAACCATAAAAGTCTACAGTCATAATAATAATAATACATTTTATTAGTAAAGCGCTTTTCTAGATCCAAAGCACCAGGTACTGTCAGCATGCTAACATGCTCACAATGACAATGTAAGTTGCTGATAGTAATCTTTACCATGTTCGTCATCAAAGTTTAGCGTGATAGCGTTAGCGCTAAACACACAGTACAGCTGAGTTACAGCAACTAACCTCCCCATAACAATAAACATGTCTGTAAACTTGTATGCAACAAGTAAAACTGACCTAAATTTTCAATTATGACCAGTTGAAAAACACAAAATACTGATAGGAACAACTCTTCAATTATGTCTGTAAATTTAGCCTAAATTGATATGATCAAATTGATAAGGATAGGGCCTTTAAAGTGAGGATTTGTAACTTTTGCTGCCACAAGTGAAAATTATGGGATAATGCTAAAAAACCTGAAAACATTTTTTTGAAAACCTACTCTAACACTAGCACAAGTGGAAAGGGTTATAGTGACTTGTAAAGTCAGTAATATTTACTTCAAGAATGCTAACATTAGCTAACATTAGCCACCGCAAACTACTGGTCATACCAGACCAAGTAAGACCATAGCAGCTAAACCCCTGGGTTCATTGAAGTGAGCAAACATGCATTTTATTGTTTAAGTAACTTTTCATTAATAAGAGGAAAATTCTGTTGTTTCTCCTTTCAAAAGTCTCAGTTTAAAGGTTGAGACCAGCTTCTGACCCATTTGTGTGTTATTTTGTTTGTACATATTTCCTCAGGGAGTTTTATTTCACAGTAGATGGCTGAAGATAATTTGGCCCACTGACTCAACCGATTTGTTATCTGGACAACATATGCTCGCCACTTTACATTTGGACCCAGAGATTAGGTGCGTTCATTCAGAGAAGTGGTGCGTTTCAAGATCTCTCAGGAGTTTAGGGGATTAGGTATCTCCTAAAATGCCTTTTGTATCCTTTGAAGTATCTTGGATGCGTGTAGGCTGAGGGCATCTTGAGCTGAGATCTTGTGCACTGAAAGTTGTCACCCTGCTTGTGATGTTTGACAAATTATGAAAGTCCATTGTGAAAAATTGTCAGAATGAATGTTCACCCGCTGCAATCAAAGTTGATCGCAGACATGATGACACCCAACAAAAAGCTGCCAAACAAACTGCCTGTTTGCTACCCACAAGGCCCTGCAAAGTCATAAACACTGCAATTTACACAATTGGACAAATTAGGCAGTTAAATTTGAAGGGGTCTGTTGTTTGTGAAAGAACAAGGGGCAGTTCTTCAGGGTTGCTGGACCATGTGTGGTTTGGATCGGGCAGGGCAACATCTGCTCAGCAGGCATATGACCTCAGCGCTGTCCACGCTCCTTTCTGCTGCAGTCATGGCAGCTCACAGGCAGTTGGCTGTATGTTATCTGTACCCTTTTTTGGCTGGTATTTGCACATGACATAGGGCATCTGGGTAGAACTTGCTCTAGACGGATGATTTGGTTTGATCCAGCGGCCCCCATGCCTTCTGTTGCCCTGTTGTATTTCGCATCTGTCTTAGATTTCAACATTTAGTGCCTCAATGGATTATTTCACTGTTGTACAAGGTGGTAGTGATTAGCGGCAAATACTTGTCTGTGGTGCACATGAATGGTCCACTGTACTTCAGACCTCTCAATTGCATCAGTATGTGATTCAACTGAGCTTATCAAGGGTTACTAAAAATTCAGAGGTAGTCAACAAAAAACTCTGCCCTGCAACTACAAATCAAATCACCACAGTCTGTTCCCTCTTAACATTTGTACACAAAACTGAATAGCTTTACCTCATACAACTCTAACGTGTCAGCTCACCACTTGCAAGACCAATTTTTGTTATCTTATTCCCCAGTAAGCATGCATTACAGTCCAAGAGTAATGGAACAGCTACTTCTATGCAATATTTTCTATTCAAAGCTGTATTTCATGCAGGTCCCGGTTGGTCAAGGCTTTCCCCATTGAAACTAAAGAGGTGAAGCAATAAAAGAAGCACTTTGTGTCACAGAAAAACATCTATTTTCAGATGAAAGGAAACCACACAATAAGAGGCTCCATCTGGCCTAGAACGATTTTATCAACAGCTCTTCCAGTTTGGTCTTCCACGCGGGACCAAAAATAAAAAAAAGAACTATCAGTGGAACAATGTCAGTGTTAAAAGGAATATAATAGGCACTTGTGGAGAGGAAAAATGAAAGTTCAGTAAGGTTAATTATAGCTTAGATCTGCGTAAACAGTTGTAATGCCTCTGTAATTAGAAATCCTAATAATGTGAAACATTGTGTTCAAGTGCTCTTTTCCATAATCATTATGATAAAATATACTTTATAATCAGTATTGAATCTTTGTTGGTTATTTTTCTAAATGTTTTCTACAATTGATTTATATATGTATACAATCTCCATAGTATAACGTTTATATACTGGCATATTTTCATCAAATATTGACAGTTCAACTGCTTTAATGGATTAGACATTGACTGACATTTCAACTGCTTCCAGTGTCTACATGTCTAGTGACATTCTTACTCTTTGGCTTATAGTTGAACTCGTCATTTGACATTTCAGCTGTTGTTATTGTTTACATACACTCACTCCACTTTTTACAGTGCTCACACTTCAGCTATCTTCAGTGCTTCAACTGAAATACAACTACGTTCACAGTTTACACTTCAGCTGATATTCCAAGTTTTGTTTCTAATTGTTCAAATGACAGTTCAACTTACACTTCACCTGGCGGTTCAACTGCTTTCATTGCTTACATGTCAACATTTCAGTGGCTTAGACGTGAACTGGCCTTTCAGCTGCTTTCTCCTCTTCAGCTGACAGTTCAGATGCTTTCAGTTTTTACTCGCAAACTGTTCAACTACTACTACTACTCAAACTGACCACTCACCTGCCTACAGGGCTTAAACCTGAGACTGAAATTTCTAATTATTTCAGCCACTACACTTCAACTATTTTTAGCTGCTTTCAGCTCTAAGACTTCAACTGAAACCATAGCTCATTCAATGCTTACACTTCAGTTGACAATTCAAACTATTTAAGTGCTTCAACTTAAACTGACAATTCAACTCTTTTAGATGCTTCAACTCAAACTGCAACTCCCATGTAATATTTCACAATCAATGAATTAAAATTTTAAGACGTTTAAATCTGTGTACAGTGTTTGCACCTGCAATTTTCAGCACATTTACATTTTCTTTAGAACATTTAGCTTTTTCTAGTTAACTTGCTGCCAAGAAAAAGTTGCAGATTGTAGCTGAAGTGCAGCTTGACTGGTCCTCCCAAGTTGTTTTTGCCAAAGAACAAAAGATCCTGTTTACAATTTGACTCATGACCAAACGAAAGGCACCTTAACCACCTGAACCTCAGTGACACGGGTGAGTCCAAATCTAAAAATACTCGCAAAGATTCCAGATGAGCTACTGTCAAGTGGTGTTTACTGTACTGTCCACAGGTTCACATGGCTTGGCAGTCAGGACAGAGCGCACACAGCACTGCAGAGTTAAATGAGGCTGTCCTGTAAATTGCTTAGCTGTTGTCCTGTGGTAGAGAGAAAGAAATGTGTTTTACATTTCTAGTTTGCTTAGATTACTGTAAATAAACAATTTAGGTACCAGTGAGAAGTGGGAGTGACTATGGCTGGCAGAAACTCAAACTGCAGACACTCAAACAACAGAAGAACAAGCCCCTCAGTGAGGAGAAATATTCAGCTGAAGACGTGGTTGAACCTAATCGCAACCATACTGTCTTCCGTAATTCTGTTCCTCCTAACAAGCTGGCTGAAAGCTATTCTTGAGATGAGAAGAATCAGCTCTGGAGGCAGTTGTCCTATGTATCACTTCCTGTTTTCTTTTCCCAGGGCAAGAGCTGCACCAAGACAAGTGTCTGAATGTGTTACCGTGTGATGGTAACCATGGCGCTGTGAAAAGCCTCCTGCCCTGGCTTCTGGGCCTGTGCCCCGCACTAGCCACTTCATCCATTACTGCCCAATGACAGTGGTTGTTAGCACTCCTCTTACCCAGAACCAGCCAATCAGAAATGACGTGGAATGCTCAGGCCTTGCCAAAATGTTGCCCACTCTGTGGTTTTATCTGGTTGCAGCAAAAGTCAACGTAGGCCCCTGTGTTTGGGATGGGATTTGTTTAGGAGATGCAATGATGGAGGATGTGTGTGAGTGTCAGTGTGTTTGAGTGTGCTTTTGGGTGTGTTATGCATTTAAGAGTCTTTTTTAGCAAGGCGTGCGCTGCTGAGCACACAGATGTTTCTTTCAGAGGCAGTTATCAGTAGAGAAGAGCTGAGAAAAGGAAGGGAGCCAAGTGCGTGTCCTTGAGGCACATTGAGTGTGAGTGGCGCCTCGTTGTCCCCTAAATAAGATTACGGCATTTACTCGCCCCCTGCTCTTCCTCTGAGAGTGCAACACAATAAATAAAAGAAGTGGGTGTTTCTCTTGGCAAAAAAAACCCAGTTTCGTTTTGTTGGCACATTCTTTTCAAAACCAACTCACTCCCCCATACAGAGTTTACATGGGCCACAGCGCTGGATGAAAGGGAAATTTATCTCTGAGAGAGTATTGCTGATAATATTTCCTTTTTATGTAGATGAAAGCCCATGTAAAGCAGGCTTAAAGTCTCAAATGATGATCACATTATGAGAATGTGTAGATAGCAAATGACTTAACATGCTATGCAAATTGGCAGGAGCTGGGTTGAGTGGAGGGTCAGCTGGAGGATTTGCTTCCATCCTCATCCATGTGGCGTGTTTGAAGGCTGATCTATATGAGGCGTGTTGCACTGCCTGTCTGTTGAAGCCTACAAAGTGGAGCAGCTTACTGCAGGTTTGTGTTGTTGCGAGGCTATCACGGCATCAGCTAATGACCAGCTTGCTGACATTCAAACAGCTGCTCTTTATTGTGCCAGATCACAAAATGTTCTTAAACAATAATTCAAGATAGAGTTTCCTGAAGTTTCCAGTGCAGTTTTAAATTGCTGCTATTTCCTCTTTAAGACTGTGGTACCTCTGGCTTTTACTCTTTATACCTGCATTCATTGATGTTTTTGGCCACTTGGCGGCAGCACAACAAGCTGTAAACACAACATTGGCATACTATTACCTTGTAAAGTTGACATGCTAACATGTTAGCCAACAATTCCCTATTTACACATTCAGCAGACACGGAGCAACATTAGCATTAGCACTGCTGCTGCTGGAAGCAAGGTTAATGAGAGCGGTGAGACTGAACCAGAACAGTAATGTTGTGGGCTGTAAAACCAAAACAATGGGCTGAAAGATGCTAAAACGCTCAGTGGAACTGAGGGGAACTGGAGAGTTGAGTGATAATTCTCTGTGGTTTCATCACTATCAGTAACATCTTTCACATTACGCAGTCATTTGACTCATTGCTAATATAAACATTTTAATCAGAGCAGCTTTAAAGCTCTAGGTTGATCCACCACATCAACTATCAAGCATGAAAACAATGTCAAAGTCACAGCGCCCCACTGTTCAGATTGGGCAGGGGATGAAAAATAAACTGTGATACCGAGCATCTTTGCAATCAGAAGAGACCTTTTCAAAGTTCTTGAGTCTACACAAATGCTTCATGCAAATGTTACAAATGCAAACCAGCTAGAAAGGGCTATTAGTCATGTGCTGCACATGTGTGCAGTGCTTCATTCCAAAATACAATATATCCGTTTGAGAAGGAATTTGCTCCCTGAGTGTCTGTGGGAAATATTTGAATAGCTTTAATTATAAACTAAACACCTTAAGATCGCTTTCATAAAATCACTTCTATTGCATGAAAGGCTATAGTCAAGCTATAAATTAAAATGTGCAGTAAAGGTCGATTTTTTTTGTTATGGAAATAAACCCGTATCCTGTTGAGTATGATACACACTGATGCAATTACAATAATTTTGAGTCAGGCTTTCCAGCCAAAAGTACATTGTGATTGTGTTTTTCTGTGTTCTCAGTCGCAGCATGCTGTGGTCATGTGACATTAATAGCAGAGCTGATAAACAAAGCTGAACTCCTGGCCTCAGTTTGGCACATCCACGAATAGCATTTTCATTTGATTATGTTTTTCCTTTGAGTAACATATCATTATTAAACACAGCATTCCTTTTATGCAGTGTTAAGAGGGAGTGAATGATTGAATCTGGTCCATTGCTGACTCAGGTTTAGAGTACTCACAGACAAATGAAATGCAGCCATGTTCTTTTTGTAGTGTTGTGTTTGGTAGTCGACCATGTCATGTCAAATTGAATTTTTGTTTTTCCACAGAGAGTCAGCAGCCTGCTTGTTTAGGGCCCATTAAATCTAGTACATTAGTGTCACTCCTAGTACTTAAAAGTGATGTGAAGACTAACAAATGGCAGCATTTCATGTCTAAGGGTCAACTGGCTGCTGTTTAGCATCCTTCCAGGGCTTTCTGTACCTGGAGTTTACGATGATGTAGCATTGGGGTTGGACCCTGTCAGGGAACATGGGGTATATGTTCATTCAACAGTGTGTTGGATTGACTGAATCCTTTCTCTGTGAGCCACGCAACCCTCAGCAATACTGTCCCTCCACTTCCCCCTTGAGTAAACATGGAGAGCATGTTCAGAGTGAAGCAGGGTATTATTTTGTTCTGGTGCTGTTTGCTTAGGGCCATAACAACAGTCTTAGTAGCCAGTATTAGCCATCCATGCCACAGAAGTCATATGTTTCTGATGATACAGACTTTGTTTACAGTTGATGTTTGCTGTTCACAGCATTCCTTTTATCAGTTTTATTATTTATGGTTTTGAGTTAAATGCCAACAGCAGCATGCTAACATACTAACAATGACAATGTTAACATGCTGATGTTTAGCAGGTATAATGTTTACCATTTTCACCAACTTAGTTTAGTGTGTTAGCATGCTAACAATTGCTAATTAGCACTAAACACAACATATAGCTGAGGCTGATGGGAATGTCGTGAGTTTTGCAGGTATTTGGTCATAAAGCAAAGTATTGCATGAATTAAAAATAAGGTAAGTTTGATGCACTTCCTGTAGCCACACCCAACAGTGATGTCACAGTGTACTGACACACCCTGTAGTAGTACACTTCACTTTTTTTATTCTTACACTTTTCATGCTGCTGCTAAGATGCTGTTTAAGCTACATTTTGAGAAACAGTAACTGTATTTTGACAATTTGTATTATAATGCTTACAAAAAGACGCTACAGCTTTTCAATAAGAAACCATTTGTCATTAATGTGACAGAAGAAAAGTTCATTTCAGGAATGCAAAATTTGGCCGGGAGCATTAACATCAATAGATTTCTTGACTACAGTGACAGTCATTAGCAGGAAAATTGAATTGTCCCTCTCTGGTCCTTGTCCATCTAGAAAATCCATTCCCAGAATTCGACTGCCCCCCCCTCCTTTCGAGTATCTCTGGGAGTTTGACTGAGTCATTAGGTAGCTGGGCTACGGCCTCTCACAAGGCTCTCACTGTCCTGGAGGCCACAGACTGGGGATAACTCAATTTGCCTCCTCTCACCAACTCTCTCTGTCTCTGACTCTTGTCTTTTTCTCCCTGCTTTGCAAATGCAGAAATGTAAAATTAAGTCAACCTGAAAGAATCTATTGTCTGTACTGTCTTGGTGGCTGGAGATACTTTTCTTGTCTTTTTTTTTCCTTATAGGAAAAATGTCAAGTTAAAGTGCTGGAGCCTGAGTCAAAGGCATAAAAACAAGAGAACGTTTTCCCTTTCACTTTTTAAAATGAATATATTTCTGTCAGAAAGACCTTTTGTTCATCCGAGTACTGAGTCAGGGAGTTCAATTACTGTAGACAAACTTGACCTTATACAGTATGTTGTATCTTTTTTCTTTGTGCTCCCCAGGCGGAGTTCTCAGAGATAAACCTGGCCTCCTACGTCAACTCGGGATGCATGGTGGACATGCAGGTCAACAAAGGCGGCACCAGAGTGGTCAGGTAAGATGCTTGAGGATGAAAGAGAGCTTGAGTCCTTTAACACATTTGCCCACGCAATCTGTAATCTGCCTCAGTGAGCCTGCACAAAGACTCCAGTTCTTTTCTCTCAGCGGCATTGAGCATTACTGTGTATATATAACATTGCTTGCACTCAGAGAAATCAGGGCTGTAATGTGATTATGCCATGGGAAAGCTAAAAAAGGACTTCTTACCCTATTTCAACCTTGGTGGGAAATTTGTGTGACAATGTTGAAACAAAGAAGGGTTCAAAATGTTAAATGTTATCACCTCTTCCACTGTTATCACGTGCCTTTGAGCACTGTTTTAGCTCTACTTCTCACAATGTCACCATAATGCTATTTCATATTGCGAAATGCACTTTATACAACCAGGAGTTTTAGCTAAGCAGTCTGATCAGCACTCTCGCAATACTGATAATTCCCATTAGGCCATTGGTTGCGGTACCAGCTCTTGTACTAACCAGGACGCTAGTTAGAAGCTAGTTAAGCTAGTCTGTGCACATGTACTTCTAATGACTGTGTAGAAATCAGATTACTTTTGAGTCATATAACCCTTCATTACATCTATTTTGGGCTGACAACTGCTTGCACTTTGTACATCACCTTAATGCCAACAATTACAGCTAAGAATAAGTTGTCTCAATCAAACCGAAAACACGAGTCATTTCTATGCTGTTTTTGGCTAGCTACTGAGCATTTGGGTCATTTGGGTGCATCTGAACTTTTCATCTTGCAGTGGCAGAGGTGGCCTCTGGCCAGTAAGCAGCTCCTGTAGCAGCAGCAGTTAGACACATGAAGCTGGGTGTTTAAATAGACTACTCTGTTATGTGAAGTTGGCGGTCAAGGAGATCACTGATGATCAGCTGATCTGGGTGGAAAAGATGACTTCATCCTCCTCAACCTACACAATGAATGCCATTAGTACTTTAGAAAAAAAACAAAACGTGTATTAATGAAATCAATATACAACAATCTGACATCACAGCTTTAAAGTGGCTATTATCAATATTCTTATATTGACAATGGGTCATAATATATAATATAAAAGGGGTTGCTCAGTGACAAAGCCACAGTAATTATCAATGGACTCTGCAGTTGCCCTCAGCTCTACAGAGCTTTCTTATCTTTTAGCTTGTTGCTCAGTTTACCCCCACAACTTTACTGTTTTGGTTCACTCTCACAGCTCTCATCAGCATTGTTTCCAGCCACAGCAGGCAGCTGTTTTCAGCAAAAACACTCAAAATCCTGACTGTACGCTACCTGCCCAGCCCCAAGCGAAAGACAGACAAAGTTAGCGACTACCTGGTGGACATAATGGTACATTTAGCAGCTGAAGAGCCAGATATTTTCTTCAGGAGTTGATGGAGACTAAAACAGAGCTAAATAGAGAGTGAATATTGCACTTAGATCAGATGGACAGAAACGTAACTCCAAATTAATGCTAACATTAGCATTAGCATGCACCATATCTGATGGATGTTTGAATAAGCAACAGCTATATCAACTTAAAAGGTGATAATATCAGTGTTGTGTTTAGAGCTTGTTTCCGCTGCCCCCAAGTGGCCAAAAAAATCAGACTTTATGTAACATTTAGCAATACAATTGTCCTTGCTCCTAAATTAAACAACATTGCCTTGAACCAGAACCGTTCTACTGGTTATTGTCTTCAATTAAGTTTTAAGATCATTCTTTTTCTGATTTGGTATTTTGATTCATGTATGTGGAATGTTTCCAGCCTTAATATATAATCAATTTAATCATATCTTTTGGAACTATATGCTGCATCACCTAAATATTCCTTTTTTCATGGCAGACCTTTTTACATGTCACAGCATGCAAATCACAGGTGTAAATAATGAAATGAATGATGGCTGAATTCCATTTAGCTGCTTCTGTGTCAGGGTCCTGGTACAGTGCATGCTTGCTCACTGACATGATTTACTGGGACACTTGAATAGATCAGAGCCATCGTTAATGTTATTAGTAACAAAAGTTTTTTTTTTTTTTTTTTTAATAAACCAATTATCTTTTAAGAACATTTCGGATCTGTAATATTAATCCCCATATATCATTAATCCCCTTTATAACATAGGTATTGAATTATTTATCATTTGGTAACACAAATGATTTTTAATGATCCGCTTTATTCCATGCTAACCTACACTTGGAGAATAATAGAAAAAAGCTTTAGTATAGAGATCAGTATTTTTGCTGCAACTAGTAGTACATTGTGAAAATAGTTCACTCCTACACCTGCAGTACAACCTTTTTTATTCAGCTGTCTTTTTTCTTGTCTGGTTGTTATGTTTGCCCCCAGCATGGCATCAACTGTCATTGCTAGAAGAGTGCTCATATATACCATATCTGCAAACTCTCAATAGTCCTCTACTTCTTATTTTCCAGGCTTCTGAGCTTCTGCACCCTGATTGGTCCATTAGATCAACTAACTGAGTGCATGCCATCCATTGTCAGCCCACTAGTCCTCGTTGTAGCCTTCTTGGGGAATAATCAGCTAATCTGTGTTTTGGCCTCAACTCTGTGCGATTTTGCAAAATAACTTATAGTATTGTATAATCACTGACCGAGAGCAGTAACACGGCTGATGTTACAATGCAACCTGTTGTCAAAATCGACACAGAGGTCATTGTGTGGGTTGACTATTTTTTAGTGATATTGCTGTAATGATAGAGAAGCCAAATTGGCTGCAGATGGTCTGACTGCTGCCGTGTTCACAAACAGTGACATTCATTGCCAAGTTGTTGTGGTTTAGCTTGTCGTTCATGACTCTGAACTTGACTACAAATAGTGTAATGGTTGTTTGTAGCTGGCAAGTCAAATCACAAGTTCAAACCCCCAAAAGCTGATATCTTTCATTGAGTAAGACACTGAAAGTTTCTCTGGATAAAAGATAAGCTAAAGACGCCAGAGTGTGAACTGATTCAAATCTGTCCTTGTGATAGATTATAGCCAATGAAAGCTGATTATTTCTTTGATAGCAGTGTGTTTCATTCTCAGCCAGAAGAATGTTGTAATACGTCCACAGAGAGACACAGGACAGACATAACACCAGTTTCCCAAGCACAAACTAAATGCACTCTGTCTGATTACATTTTTCTGTGTGTGTGTGTGTGTGTGTGTGTGTGTGTGTGTGTGTGTGTGTGTGTGTGTGTGTGTGCGATCATGTGATGGCTGCATACGGGCACGTTTACACTGTAGTGTGTATTTAAAGCAGGTTCCTGCTTTTCCACGTGTCTTCTTGCTGTTGTGTTCGCAGCACTTTGACCTCTGACCTCTGTCCACAGGCATGCTCTCTGAACACATCTCCTCTGCGTGCTCCATGCAGCCGCACACTTTCTCACAGTTCTGTAGTTTCAGGGTTGTTTATACAGTGAGGTTTCTCTTGCTTGTGTCATATTTGCTATGCAGTACAAAAATATGAATCCTACTGTACAGTTAAAGGTAGCCGATGGAATGGAGACAATGGATCTCACATGATAACTCATAAGCTGAACTAGGAAAACTGGTTGTATTTGTTGTGTGTGGATCAGGTTTTTGTTTATCTTGTTTAGGTTTTGTACACTGTTGGCTTTACACCTGGCATAAACATGCATACTGATTACAGTGCAGCTAGTGGTTGCCCTGTAATTGGATCAAATGTATAATATGCAGGTGTAAATGTAAAAATCCAGTCATCCAAACTAGCTTTGAATGTGATCACATAAACATTTGGCCACCTTTAGCATCAAAGTTTAAAACAAGTGCATCTGAGCTACATAAACAAGACTTAACTTTGAACCTGGACTGTCAGGATACTGAGCTGGTGTGTGCTGGAGATGTGTTTTAACACTAGGTGTGAACTTAATGACGCCAGGGGCCAGATGTATCAATGATGCATATGCACAAAAAACATGCATATGCTATTTTTCCCACACAAAAACTGGTATTCAGAAAGTCAGAATGTGCGTACATGTGTTTCCTAGAGGGAGCTCAGTCTAATCTGGTAAAGTGAAAATGGAAAAACATGAGACTGAATTAATGATTGTGCTTGATTTGTTGCAAATCTACACACCTCTGACACGCCCATGAACTAAATCACTGATTACCTTCTTAATCTTTGAGTATGATAATAAGAGATATCACTGCCGATGACTGGTACATGTGATGAATTAATGGTAATACCGCCCATATTATCATTAATTAATGAATTAAAAATGCTCTGGAGTAGCTCACTGCTGCGACACAATCAGTGAAATTACGCTTCCTCTTTGCCATTTCATTCAATGGGCTAAAGCATAGACTGTATATAAAGATGGACGGCAGATCTAGATCTGGCTTGGTTTTCATATTACTGCCATACTTTCGCTTTCCTCACAAATTTGTCCTGATGAGCTGATGAGCCAAAACAACAGCTGAATAAAAAGATGCAACAAAGCCTGACTGCAGGTTCCTACCTCCAGGGCATAAAAAAGTGGAGCTTACATGCAATTTTGCTACCACTGTGTGCGACGTGCAACGTGGCAACACACTGCACTGCCTACAGTACAGCAGAGTGACACGCCACGAGGTACAGTAGTTATGGCGTGTTGTTCCCTGCTGCACTGCTGTAGTCAGCCCTTTGGCTTCTCCGCTCTCTGCTGCCAAAACCTCCAGCGAGCTGCCCGGCTCCAAGTGGGAACACTGGTCTGGCTGAAAGACGGATCACAGCAGCCAAAGTATGATAAGCCACAGAGCAACGTTGCTGTCCTCCACCATCCTTACACAGCTCCTGGTGGGGTTAATAAAACCCGTTGATTAATTAGTGGTGATTAATGTCGGGGAGTTGGGTGTGTTAACGGTTGGTGATTGAGGAGTTTATTGAGCTTGTTTAGCTGTTGCAACTTTGGGTCGCAGCGTCAGCCAAATGGCTAAAATGCGGATGTAAAAGTAAATGTGAGGTGGAGGTCTTAAACTGTTAGGAGTTCAGCACAACAAACTTCAGAATTCAATAAAGAAACATTTATTGCTCTTAGAGGACCTAATTAACACTAGCTGCTCACATTATTGTACCTGTGAGGACACTGATACCTACACTAATACTGAATTTCAATGATATAAGCTTAATTTAAACCAAGCTAACCTTAATACACAGCACGTTGACAGCTTTTGTATCATGAATTGATCATTATACTATTAACACATTTAGTCATCCATTAACTTCCATTCATCTTTTTTATCATAGTCCCTTATTAGTGTCTGGACTAACAGTGGCATCATAGGCAATGTATAACGAAGACAACAAAGTAGCTTTTATTTAGCTTTTGCTCAAGTCAATCTATGTCACTAACTTCATAAAAATCCTAACCTAGAATGTGAATTATTCACAAAAGCATCATAATCAATAAATACCATAGGAAACAATTTGATGTGCACATGTTGATAGGATAGCCATAACAACACACAAAGGCCATTATAACCATGCATGATAGCTCATTTTGCTCATAAGGAGAAGGGCTATTGATCTGTAGATTCTGACCTACACCGGTGTGTTTACACATAACCTGATAACCAGACTGAATTTCCATTTTGTTTCACTTTGTTCATCCAGCCTGACATTGTGTTGATGTTAGCTGACTTCTTGTTAGAAGAAGGGCATTATTTTGCAGCAATCTGTTGGTAGCGTGTGGCGTCTCTGTCCTGCTGATGTCATTTTCAGTCGACATGGAAACTGCGGTAGCTGTTGATAGGAGAAGTTGACAATTTCCGCGTCAACTGAGGAAACGTGCCGATTTAGGAGTTGTTACTTCTGTAAGTCGACTTAACAACAACCCAATTTTTGACAAGCATGGAGGAGCACTGTGACATAATTTTCCAAGAATGTAGCTAGCTAGCTATGTAGGAAGATGACATCCACATTATTAATCCTGCCTACTAAGGTCTGATTGGCTGACAAACAAAGCGGGGACCAGCTTGTAAAAGCATTGCTCCATTGTGCTACTCGTGGTCAAAAACTCCACAGGCTACCTTTCAACAGTGGGTGGAATGCCGGCATTCTGCTGGGACTGATAGGGTTTAAGACATGGAAATAATATTCCTTTAACTGAGCTGACTTCAACTCAAGTGTCCATGAGTGTAAAAAATCAATTTAGCTTATGTTCATCGAAAGCCACCACAGCAGGGTGTCCTATCATTAACTGTCACCAAGAGCCAAATTTGGGACAACCAGAAGTAATAGACATACATTCTTTTCCTATTAGCATAAAAGTTATTATGTACAATTTCAGCTCTCATCTGTCCCAAAAGCAATTCAGTAATTTTCTGTAAATATATGAAAATATTTTAGATTAGCTGACTGGATTTGAGGAGGTTCTCTACGTGTTCAGATGGACCTCGCCATTGCCGGACAGCCTTGATGCATTCCTCGTCGTCCTCTGCCCCATAGTTGGAGGAGGGAGGCAGCCAGATTACATTAGCAGATCCTTGTCTGATTTTTTTTTCTCTCCTTCTATTTAATTTTCTGTCCTGAAAGCTACCGGTCTCAGCCAGACAGGGCCACCCCTCTTTCCTTTCCAATCCCTACGGAGCACATAACAAGACTCTCCTCCTTTGGTTACCTCAGGTGACGATTTACTGTTTAGACCACACAGAGACGATTCACACACACACACACACACACACACACACACAGACACACACAAAAATAAGCCTTAACCCCCCCCCCCCTTTCCCTTGACCCCCTTGAAAGCCCATTTTAATCAGTGAAGGAACTGTCTGCCTGGAGCAGCCTCAACACCTAATACCTCAGACAGGTTCATCTTGTTACCGAGCAAATAAATCCCGCTCACAGACACGCTGAGTTCAGACATGGCTTTAAGAGGCCTGAGGGTGGTTTCCAATAGGAGCGCTGTGACTGTAATGAAAGCATACAGCGGCCGTGAGGCCCACTCCACCATCCCTGCTTTTGTAATATAGCCATGAATACAAATGGCCCCGCTAATTCACTCAAACTCTTAACAACACTCATTTCCCCTTCTGCCAGAGGTCATTTGGTGCTCTATCGCTCTTGCAGCTCCTTTCCTCATTACATCTGCCTCCCATGGGACTCTTCTCCAAATCCTCAACACAATCACTGTTAAGCAACTAAACATTTTCTAATTTGTTTTGCTAGTAGATGTGCAGAAGTTACACCCTCTCCGTACGTCCTTTGTTTTCTACGTGACCTTCTCTGTGGAGATGAGCCCTGGAGTGCGATCGCAGCTGGAGGCGATCCAGAGCTTTGGCAGCTCTGACCGGGCCACCGCCCAGGATCTGAGCCACTGCCAGGTCGCTCTGGTGCCACCAAGCCTGGAGCCACAGCCACAACCACAGGGAGTCCTAGCTCCAGGCCAGGGGACCACATCATGATGCTAGGCTACAGGGAGTCACTGTACATACGGAGAATGGAGGGTTCTTCAGTGTTCTTTGGACACTCTATACGTACAGTCCAAGATAAAAACCCAATTAAAGTACAGTTTGAGTAAAACCTCATAACCTTCATAAAGAACTCAAAATTCTTAAAACCCTAATGTACAACATCGACATTCATTGTGATTAGATGCAAAGCATTATAACTATCTAAAGTGTATTGCTTTAACTGTTTACACTTAAATTTGTGAAAAAAGAGTGCTTTTCCAAAATTCACGCTGTCCACCTTTGATCAAACTTTGCTCAAACATTTCAATTTGTTTCCTACCGTCAGCCAAGTGAATCTCAATCCACCAGTTAAAATAAACAAAAATGTTGATTTTCACAAAATTTGACTAAGTGGATAGAGGGGAGGTTTGGAAAACCCCTCTCTGGTTGTATCTGATTGATGATGTTTATCATTTAACAAAAGCATACAGAGTTTTCATTAGCAGAGCGCCAGAGTAAGTATTAGAGCAAAGCTAATATCTTTGTTTAATGTTTGACGGTTGTTACATATAAGCAAGAGTGCTTAGCTACAGTGCTGCCAAAAAGCATGACAAGGCATTCCTTCTCATATGTAAATGATCAATTTAATTGCTTTGGATTTTGGAATTATATTCTTAAAGTTGCACAAGGCAAGATTTGAATGTAATAATACAGCAGCTTTGTTGGCCTTAAAGACAAAGTGAGGTTGCAACAGAGAGAAGTGAGTGGGAGCTCCATTGAGATAAAACTAGACTCACTAAAGTCCAGTCTCAGTCTCTCAGGCAGTTTACTGATGTCATGCTATAGACATTTTGACCATTGAAGTTCAAGCACTTTTTAAACTGTTATCTCTCCAAGAACCTCACCATCATAGCACATATTTTTGGAAATGTGCTCATTTGCTTTCTTTCCGAGAGTTAGATGAGAAGCTTTCTCCTCCTCTCTCATGTCTGTGCGGTAAATGGAGCTAAAGCCGGAAGTGGATTAGCTTTGCTTAGCACTGGAAGAAGGGGGAAGCAGCTAGTCTGGCTCTGTCCAACATTAAAAAATCTGCCAACCAGCACATGTAAAGCTTGCTAACACATTGTATCTGGTTTGTTTAAACAAACTGACATTTTGTGGTTTTAGAGGGAGTTACATGGCATATCTATTTCTTGGCAAACAGCAGATTATCTATCCACAATGTAATGCTGCGTTCACACATTGTCGGTAGAAGAACAAGGAAGAACAGGGAAACTTCTCGTTATTCTGACTTGGGGTGTGCACAGATTATTCCAGAATGGTTCCCCCCACTTGCTAACTTGCTAGCCTTGTAGTCAAATCATTTGAATAGCCTAAACTAGCTACTTTTGCGGTGTTACAAATTTGGAGCGGTTTCATATACGAGAACAACAAAAACAAAATTTCTAATTACAAGCCAGAGCCTGATGTGAACATTTTACCCACTTGGTTGCCCATAATTGTAGTCTAAATCGATTTGATGTGAACATAATTATTCTGTGCAGCAGGCACCATTAAGTTACTGCACCCAGCTTTTTTTCGCCAAGAAATACCTGAACAAAAGAGAAAAGTGTTAATTGGGGGGTTTAGAGGTGTTGCTAGGCAATTTTTTTAACTTTTGAGAGAGCTAGGCTAGCTGTTTCCAATCTTTATGCTAAGCTAGCTGTTCGCCTCCTAGCTACAGCTCCATACTTAACTCACAGACATGAGTGGTTCTCATCTTCCAGAAAGAGCAGTATTTCCCAAAATGTTGAACACCATAAAAAGAGTTATGTTTTGGTATAAGCTTACATAACAATTTTGTGGCACTATGTAGAGGTTTTTTTTTTGCTATAGTCTCTGTCCTCGTAACAGGAAAGCCCAGACTTTTTTGTCTAAGGTGCATTTCCCTCCAATGACGGAGAGCCAGTTCAGCACAATGCACCATTGTGTACAAGTGCTGCGCTGATCCTCGGTATGTACTGTTTGACATTTGTGGCATTCCCGCAGATTTCTACCCCGATAATCCTTATCATTGAGAGACAGACTGATGGGAGGAGGATAAGGCCCTTACCAGCCTTTGAGCCAGGCACAGGGCCGTTATGAAGACAAATGTACCCTGCAATTCAGACATCCCTGTGGAGCCTATTAGAAGGTCAGAGATTCTGTATGATAAATGGATCTGGAGAACAAAATGGCAGCACATTGTCTTGGGTTTGAATAGTTTTCTACTTTAGGAATGCTGATGAAAACATCCTGTTGGCACTGTTCTACTGTATATTGTATAATGGTCTTATACAACTATCAGGCTTGGAGTGTATTCATAACCAGACAGATATAAAGGATGGTGAACTTCTTCCTGGCTTTAAACATTTTTATTGCAGCTTTGAGTGTTACCTGCCTTTTGCTATCGCTCTTCATAACTGGCTTTAACAAATTTTAACTGATTTTTTTTTTTTGGCTATTAGGGAAGTTGTAAACACAACAATGAAATATTATTACATTATAAAGTTGATATGGTGCGACATTAGCATTCATTTGATGTTGTGTTTCTGGTCACCTGATAAATTTAATTCTAATATTCACTCTCCTTTTAGCTCTGTTTTGGTCTCCACCAACCCCTGAGGGAAATATCTGGCTCTAGCAGCTAAATGCTCTTGTGTGTTCACTAGCTTGTCGCTAACTTCGTCTGTCTGCCATTTGGTGCTAGGCAGGTAGCGTTCACTGAGTTTATCAGAGCTTTTTAACAGAAAACAACGGGCTAATATGTCTGGAAATGATGCTGGTGAGAGCTGTGAGACTCAACCAAAAAAATTCAAGTTGCAGGCCGTAAAACCAAAACAATGAGCTGAAAGATGCTAAAACGCACTGTAGAGCTGGAAACTGCAGAGTCTGATGATAATTCTCTGTGGGCTGCGAGCGACCACTTTCACATACACAGTCATTAGATCCTTTTTTTAATTTAAAAATATGGATTGTAGCAGCATTTTAATGTTTTGAGGCATGCTACAGTTCCCTATAAACAGCCCATGACTCACACATACATCAAGCACAGTTATGCAGTGTCACTTTTTTTACATTTTTTAAACAAGTCAAAAATCAGTCAGTAGTGTGAAATAATTCCAAATTTTATGAATAAAGTTTCACTAGTTGAAGCATATTTCATGTCTAGAAATAAATGACAATATCAACATCAAATAAGGCAGATTCACTAGTATGAAGACACTTAAGACAAACTGTTCTTAAGAAGATTTATATGATGTTACCCTTTTCGCAGGTTTATTTGACTTGACTTTAAGTATGACTTTTTAAGATGGATATTTCTTCCAGCACGTCTGTACCTATCTTGCTCAACGTACTATTCAAGTGGGCTCATGATTCCACATGGATTCATTGCCTCCTCATGTCCTAATCTATAACCCTGCTATCGCCCTATCAGTGCCTGTTATCATCCTTTATTGCACCACTGATAACCCATTCAAAGGTCGCATTAGCATATTGCCCATGAAGGGATGACTGTATGGCCTCAGCAATTCAGATCGTAAAGCATAGATGCACAGCTTTACTGTAATCCGTGACCCGCAGGGAGCCCTGCTTCTGCAGAACGAGTCAGAGCGAAGAGACAGAAAAACAAAGTAAATGGGTGACAAACCTCAGTAATGCTCTGCTGCTATAGGGCACTGGCTCCATTAACCATAGCCTGGTGAAAGCCATCCCACTGAGCTGAATGTCTTCTACATCTGGCCTTTCAGTGGTAATGAGGTAGCACAAAGGTGTAGATTGTATGCATGCGGGGATAAGGGATAAGAGGTTGTCCTTACTAATGTACATCAGCATTGTGAATAGGTCAGACACATGAACACAGTGTCCTGTGGGAATATGGATGCATTTAAGTTTGGTCATTAATCCCTAACAAATAGATTAATCCATACAAATTTGCATATATCATGAGTGGAGCTCTTCTTACTCGTACTCACAAGTGTTTGACTTAACAGTAATATGCAGGAGGTGACCATGTTTAACACGAACCCCAAAAGAGAAATCCCAGTGAGATTAACTTTTTTAAAACTGTGTTAATGCCTACATAGATTTGGGTGCATTTTGCATTTATTTGATAGCGGGCAGTTGAGAAGTGACAGGAAATGGCGGTAAAGAGAGGAGGGATGACATGCAACAAAAGTCCCCAGCCTGACTTGAACCACCTACGTTGTGGTTACATAGTTGGAGTCTTAAAACCCCCTGTCCACCGGAATGTCCAGGCAACAATTTTGATTATTTAAGTCATTTTCCATTAAAGCAGAAATGCTCAAAATTCATGGTTTCCAGCCTCTCAAATGTGAATACTTGCTGGTTTGCTTAGTCTTCTATAATAGTAAATTGAATACCTTTGGGTTTTGGACTGTTTGTCGGACAAAACAAACGACTTAAAGATGTCAGATGATGGGCGATTTTTACCATTTTCTGACATTTTCTATAACAATGAATAAATTAATGGAGAGAATAATTGGCAGATTAATCGATAATGAAAATAATAGTTGCGGCCCTACTTGCTTCCATACCTGCATTCAACCCAGCCGCTCTGATTGGAAGGTGGATTGCTCCTCTTCGATGCAGCATTACATTTAGTTTTAGGCTGATAGGACAGGTGTATTTTAAATCAATGTCTTGGCTCATACAGCGTTAAACTTCCCATGCACACTCTTAAGCAGAATGTTGTTCTCTGTTAACTTCAGGTGTTTGCTAGAAACAGCACGTTACACACAAATCAGCCCATGTATTTATCAGGAACTTGTGTTTCACATGAGCTGTTGAGTCTGGTTTGGTTCTGGAGCCTCAATAAACAGCTTCATCCAGTATAAATAGCAGAGCCTTTGGTCTGTTGCCACCGCGGGTGAGTGCAGCAGCAGGGAGGAACAGCTGTAGTCGCTCTGTCGCCGAGACCACATCACTCCTTAGTCATCCTGCCAGTCCTGGACATGCCGCCTAACATAAGCAACACTTGAAGACCCAGAGCCTGTTTGAGGGCCTGGCTGTATTTCACCCTACAACCTGCAGCCCTTTACCTCCTGTGTGCGTATACCTGTGCATGCATGCATGCACGCATATTTTTATTGTGCATGTGTGATGTGCAAGTGTCTGCAATTAAAAGAAGTCATTTAGCAAGAGCTCTATGAGGCTGCTGGTCACATGTCTGACTGTTCACCTGTGAAAATTTGATTTTTTGTGATGTGAAAGAGGTCACTTGTAGTGACGAACCCACAAAGAATTACCAGCCGATAATTTTGACCTAACTATTGTTTCAAAGGTCCCTTTCTGTTAAATGACCGGATTTTGACTTTACACATGATTGCACAGTATGCTCTTGTTTGAAAGCCATATTTAAAAATCATATATTTGCTCATGTAAAATGTATTATTTGTATTTTTTCTGTATGAAAAAAAGGATTCTTTATTATATATATATAATATGTATGTGCTAGTTTGGGTTTGCATGTCAAGTATGGTACTAGTCTACTAATCTGCATGTAAGTGTGTAGTATTAAATTGGCATACCGTATACAATACAGATAGTTTAAGTGTAGTCCTCTCTGAAATGTGTATGAAAAGCCATAATCATATAAGGCAAAACACACTTACGTTGTATGTGCATTTAAAAAGTACAGTATGTACTGTAAATTTACATTTTTAGCATATACGGTATGATTCAGATACATTTTACAGTTAAATAATGCAAGTAAATGGTTGCATAACATCTTTTAACAGCTCTCCATATCACAGGAACTTAACTGATCAAGAGCATGTTACTGTGAGAGAACACTTGCTAGCATGAAAGATTTAAAAAAATGCAGTAAATGACAGGAATCTGAAACATCCACAGTTGCACAATACCTGAATCAAAACTGAAAACATTAATAGGTAAAACATGACTGCAGTGAAATGTGGGCTGCTTTAAATGAGGCCTCCAGGTGCCTGATGGGTCGCTTGGCCCTGCTCCCAGAACAGTTTGTCAAGGAAGGATTAGGCTGTGTTAATTGGATAGATGGTCCAAAAAGATTAGGTGCACCGAAGAGCATTTCTTCACCCCTTCAGCCCGACACAGTCGCTGAATAATGGAGCCCTTGAAGGTAAACACAAGGCCCAGATACAGTGTGTTAATGTGCTGACAGAGCTGTCGGCCTGGGAGGAGCCAATGTGGTCAAGATGTCTGACCGAAGCACAGTCAGGTTAGAGGTGTTAAACAAAAAGGTGATTCTTTTAAAACTTTCATTTAAAAAAAAACTCTATTTAAAAAGGGAAGTTTATTGTTGATGTCTGAGTCCAAAAGCACCTGTCTGTCTGAGTATGCTGTTTTTGTGGCCTGTTAACTCCCTCTTCCTGTTTAAGTCACCTGCCCTGAGATCCCATCCTCAGGACAGGTCACAGCTGACAAGATGACTGACAGATGTTGGGATGGCAACTTGACCAATTGAGTGGGGTGAAGGAGGGCGGGATTAAAGGTACTCTACTGCTCCAAGGGTAAAGTTTCATATCCTTGCTTCAAAATTTCAAACGTTAGCAGTAGAAGATGTTAGGACTAAAAGACTAAGTGGTGAAAGACCTCGCCACATTCCGAGAAAAGCCCTGTGGATGAAGATTTAGTCTTAGAATGACAGATTCCCCCACAAATGTTTGACTCCGCAAAACCAGGAGTAAAACGAGACTAATGCTGTGTCTCAAATCGCGTACTTCCGTTAGCACACTTACATGCAGTATACTGTGTACACTATGTACTGACTTGTGTAGTGCGTTAATTTTGACAGGGTAGTGTCGTCCCAAATCGAATACTGCTGTTGTGCGCTTACCAGAAATGACGATCACAACCTTTGACCGCGTCTTCTTCTTCTTCTTTTCTCTGGCGGATTGCAGCCGGGCGGAGCATTATCGCCAACATTTACCGCGATTGCCGCACGCCGAAATATCTGCCAGCACGTTTGCTCACGTGACTTCAATTCAATCATATTAAAAATGAATAAAAATGAACGTGCTTTTACTTTTAGCCATAACAATCGCAACTGCAGCCGCCATTTTCATTCGTTGGTGGTCCTCCCCTTCCGCTACGTAGCCAAGATGGCGACCGTTGAGGGTGAGAAGTGTGCAGTGTTCCACACTCAACTTTCTGACTGTTTTGTGTACATCATCTGGGTACTCATAGTACACTGCATTTTGCCATACTTACCAGTGTGAACTCACTTATGCACTCAAAATATTAACTGTAGGTACAGAAGTACGCGATTTGAGACACAGCATAAGACAGCCATGCTAGCGGCTCTGTGAGGCTGTATTTAGGCACAGTGGTGCTTTGAGCTAAATGATAACATCAGCATGCTAACATGCCCACAAAGACAATGCTAACATGTTGATGTTTAGCAGATATAATGTTTCCCATTTTCACCATTTTAGTTTAGCATGTTAGCATGCTAATGTTTGCTAATTAGCACTAAAACTGTACTGTTGAAAGTGCTGCCTGGAAGCAGGCACAGGTGTGCTAATTTGGCTGACACAGGTGCATTGAGTGTCCTGAGTTCATTCACTGTTTGCACTTTGGTTGAGCTGGTTCCCTTTGTCCTTTGTTCCTGAAAATGAAACCACTCAACTACACCTTACCCTGACTGAAGAAAAAGAGAATACATGCTTTCAAATGGAACCTGCTGATTGCTTCTCTCTCTGTGCTCCTATCAGTTAAGTCAAGTCCAGTGCATTCCTTTTAGGTACAGTTGAGGCTGATGGGAATGCCATTGCAGATATTTAGTAATACATTTGGACCTGAAGATAGCACTAGATGAGAAGTCAAGGGAAACTTATCACAATTCACCCTGAGGAGGACATGCCAAATTTCATGACAATCCATCCAATACTTGAGTCTGGACCAACCATTGCCATTCCTAGATCCACGCCGATAACGAACTAAATTAATCTTTAGTGTTATTGAATTCCTCCCTATTTTATTGCACTCTTAAACTATCTTTAGTTTTACCATAGAAGGCCTTAAAAGTCAGTTTACACTCTCCTTGCAGATTGGTAACCCAAACCATGCCAAACTCCACTATCTGATGGGTTTTGTTTCCATGTCCGTCCTGCTGCAGGTCCTTCAAGCCAGACTTCGTCCTGATTCGCCAGCACGCTTACAGCATGATCCCCGGTGAGGACTTCAGGAACCTTGTGATCGGCCTGCATTTCGGCGGCGTCCCGAGCATCAACTCTCTCTTCTCCATCTACAACTTCTGCAGCAAACCTTGGGTGGTAAGCAATCTTTAACTGCTCTCTTTGCTCTACTTTAACCCACACAAAAATGTTGTGAGTCCCTCCCTCGGCGACTGCCTCTGACTGATTTATTTGGGCTATTAAAGGGAGCTGTAACACCTGTCTCTGGAGCCGGCGGAGAGAGTGGCCTCCACCACCACCACACATTATTACTCAGTCTGTACTCAGAGAAAACAAGATACAAGACTGCAGGGAAAAGGGTGTCAATGGGTGGCTCTGCATGGGCTCATAATTGTAGTCTTGTTACCTACAGTTTAAGTTTAAAGTAGCAAGTGCACTACTCCATGTTGTAGCTCATTTACCACATATTTACAGCTCTGTTACTTATTTTACAAAGCATACCATACGTTTTTAGACTATTTGTGGTGATGCTCGGTGAAAATGAAATGGCAGAGACCTGAAAGTTGCCTGAGATAGGTAATCCATCACTGTCCATTGTTATTGAATGGTAATTTACTGTTTGCAAATAATTTCCTTTTTCATCATTCCATTTTCCTTTGGTTCCCAAACTTCTTCTGTCATGTCCCCCTTTGTAAGCCAAAAACATTTTAAGGCCCCCCTCATCTACGCAGGAATCAACTGAGTTTTTATCAACTAGTAACAATATTGGGGAAGCTAAAAACAAAAGTATATATATAGAGTACCTGTTTCCTGTAGACTATGTGAGTAAATAAATACAATTTTAATAAGTAAAAACAAAAAAGTAACAAAAGTAGCCATGTTGGATTTCATTGAAATGACATTATCAAGAACATTTTCAAGCATAATTCCGATTAGTTTCTGCTGCCTGAATGAAAAATGTTGAACTTTGCCCAAACCACCAGAGTCTCTATACACACAAGATACAAGGCTCTCCGGCTGTTTTTACACAGACCTTTAGAGCAGTGGTTCCCAAACTTTTTTAGACCTCAGCACCCCTTTAAAGCAAATATTTTGTTATGGCACCCCGAGCCACTTAACCCCCAATATAACATGCTTATACAGTATGTACACAGATGCTTGTCAGTTGTAATAATTTTAGACTTAATATTATTTCATATTACATCGATGTTTATCAATATTATTTGATAAGACAATAAGACATACAAGGACAAATAAAACAAACCAAAAAAGGCTGGGAACACGCAATACCACAGTGGATGGATATTCACCTTCGATAAGCAGCCAAAACTTGTCCGTAAAGCCGTTAGCCGAGCAGTGTCAAATAACTCTGAAGATATTTCCTTTTAGGGCAACAGGTGTTGGGTCTAACTGTACTGAGTCACGTATTATAAGCATCTGAGAAGGCAGGAAAAATAATCAATTCAGACAAAACACACCCACCCCAATCCCAGATGTTGAGGTCTAGATGATCCATCATGCAACGTGTCCTCTGGTTATGAATGTCGTGCTGTGAACACAGGTGTAACTTCTAAAAGCTTCTATCTAGCCTCTCCTGTCCTCCGCTGCTTAAATAA
Source organism: Macquaria ambigua (assembly GCA_008360985.2). Classification (NCBI taxonomy): domain Eukaryota; kingdom Metazoa; phylum Chordata; class Actinopteri; order Centrarchiformes; family Percichthyidae; genus Macquaria; species Macquaria ambigua. The sequence continues at coordinate 318,620 of VMKM01000357.1, forward strand.
TGCTGTCTGACTGTCTTGTTTATTTCTGCTTGCAGTTTTCTCAGATGATTAAGCTCTACCACTCCCTCGGTCCTGAGAAATTCCCCCTGAATGAACAAACCTTCTATCCCAACCACACACAGATGGTGAGTGCCTCGCAGATATTATTCTTCATTTAAACAATACAGAGCACAGATGCACACTCACACAAAAAAATCACCATCAACCTCCTGTGGCCCATTTTTCATTAAATCTTTATTATAAAAATATAAAACACAGAAATTAAGTCAAACATTTCTATAACCCCTACAAGGAAACCCCCCCCTCACACACACACTTCAGGAATCAGTGTTCACACAGAGACTGTACACAGCTTCCTTGATTGGATTTTTTTTTTTAAGGATCAAACTTGAGCAAGTGTTTCTGTGTTAAGCAGACAGTATATTTACACAAACATGAACCACAGAAGTAGTGACACAGAAATGCCACAGCTGGAGAAAAAGCCATGTCATCACATAAAAAGACAGAAAGGAGATATTTTGTACAAAAAAAAAAATCCCCACTGGCGTACACTTGTTTGCCTTACACAAAGTATTTCTCTTCCAAGGTCAGTAATTATCTTTTCTGTATTATTTTATCTGTAGCTTTTCTTGTAACCTCTTAAAAACAAAACGATACCTAATCATGACTCTGTATGTTGTATACTCAAGGCAAAGATTCATTATGAAGAGGAGCCCGACAGGCTGAAGACTATTCAGAAGTTCACTTAAAAAAGGCAAAACTTTAGTTTAGTTAAAAATTAAGATGGATTCAGGGATATTTTGTTAAAAGTTGAGTACTTGTGTTGCAAAATTAAACAGAGTAGATTAACATCACTGAAATCAAATAATTTTATAGTAATTTAGATTAACATATCAGGCCAATATTGGCCTTTTATTCCATATCGGATACAGAACATTGTTGTCTTCCTCCTCTGATATGATCTGACTTTAGCGGAAAGTTTTAGTGTCCGGGGGTGGTCTAAATGCTGTTTTCACATGAAGAAAACTGAGGGAAAACCCCATATGTTGTCATTGTGGAATGGCGATGAATTACGTTAAAAAGAAACTGTTTGATATTTTGTGAAATAAGCTTATTCGCCGATAGTTAGACATAGAGATAGTTAAATATAAAGCTACAGCCATGAGATGGTTAGTTTAGCTTAGCATAAAGACTGGAAACAGCTAGCTTGGCTAGGTAAAAAGAAGAATTTGTCTACCAGAACCTCTAAAGCTCACTAATTATCACGTTATATCTCGTTTTTCTAATCATTTCAAAAGTCAAAGTGTAAAAAACAACTCCAGGATGTCGCTGCACCTGGCCAAGAAATAGTCCAGGAAATAATCCCCCGTTATACCTCAACTATCAATTAAACAAAGGAGATATAACGTGATAATTAGTGAGCTTTACTGATGCTGGTAGGCAAATATTATTACCGTTGAGCAGAACTAGGTTAGCTGTTTCCTGTCTTTATGCTGCTGTAAGCTAAGCTAACCTGCTGCTGGCTGTAGCTTCATATTTAGTGTACAGACATTAGAGTGGTATAGTTCTTCTCATCTAACTCTTAAGCAAGAACGCAAATAAGCGTTTCCCAAAATGTCGGAACTACTCTTTTGAAAACAACCAACTTGGTCAAAGCCACTGTTTGTGTCCTCAGTGCTGCCTGCGTCAGCGATGCAATATTCTTTTAAAGTTAGTGACGAAGGGGCTGTTACTCCCTTTGAGGCAAATCTGTGTCTGTTAATGGAATGGACTGAAGGTACGGCACTGGGAAAAAAATAAGAAAAAACCCTGGATGGGAACAGGCGAAGAAGAATGAATTTAGTGACAATATTGTTACTTTCATTTATATATACTGTATATTTATATATAATGTCCATTTGAAATAGTTAAATACAAAAAGACTGAATATACACTTACAAAATATCTCATTGTCTGAAACCTCTGCTTATACTTGACTTTCATTGGATTGGTGAAGAGTACCAGTCAGGGGAACTATGATCAAGCTAACAAAAAAAGTACCATAAGTACCATACTATTGGGGGTGGTGATCCTTCATTCTGGACGGTTGCACAGGCTGTGCTGGTTGCTGGTTGTTACAATGACAATGTCATTTTGACCTGTAATTATATACTTTTTTCTTCTTTTTTTTTATTTTTTATTTTTTTTACAGATATACCACATGGTTACTGTGTAATCCAATAAACATATAAATAAATGTATTACAGAGGTTTCAGCTGAGTTGATAGTTCATTTCTGTAGCTTATGTTATATACAGCAAAAAATAAAATATCACCATCTCTGCAAGAAGTGAGCTTTTCCCTGCGTTGGCACTGTAACAGACAGACATTTTTAGCGTTTCTCTGATATTCATCAGTGCTCAACAGGAAGGGCGTTGTTTGTGATATAACTGTAAAATGAGTTACATTGCAAACATTCAGGTAAGCAGAGATACTACCATCCATAAAGACACATGTTACAGTAAAAACTGTGAACATAATCGAAGTATACTTCACTGTAAAACAATACCATTTTCAAAAAGTTTTTTAGAGCCAAAATAAGAAGTATAACTTTCAGAGACCATACCTCACATTGGCACTCGATCTGTATTGTTGAAAAGATTGTTGGCTCTGCTCTGTATTGCTAAAGTCTAATGCTAGCAAGCGCAGTTCAGTAGCAACAATGTAACAGCTTTACATCTCAAATTTACATAGTGACCATTGGCTGTACTTTTTTCAATTTCATTTTCATTGAAATTCATCTGATACCTCATGTACTTTTTGAGTCCTTGCTTTTTAAGAGATAAAATGCCTCATTGTTAGCAGTAGGCTAACTGCAGGCCGCTAATTAACACCAATGATACTTATTGATACTTTTTAATTGTGTCCAGGTCACTGCTCGTCTTGGAGATTAGTTCCTCGAGGTCTTACACTTCTTGTGTGTCTTTGTCACCTTTTTAACAACCCTAAAGAAACAGTTTGGTTTGGGAAAATTATATCACCAGGGTGATCAGCACAACAAAAAAGGTATTGTTTTCTATTAGAAGTGCTACGAAACAGGCACTGTAATGGATTTGATATTTTCTCTTTTTTGCCCCTTTTTAATGAAGCTGTCACCCAGGCCAGTGAGCTTTAAGAGTCCTGTAATACTCTAGAAATGATCGGGATGGGACGGAGTCAGGGAGGTGGCAGTGGATTTTGGGCAGGGTGCGTTGGGGTTCAGGGGTCAGTGGCATTGATGATGGTTTTGTCGCGTGCGGCCGTGCCCCGGTACCAGCTGCAGTAGCCCTCCTTCTGCTGGATGCAGGCGTAGTGCCGGGACTGGTAGCCGGGATAGCCGAAGTGGGACAGCATGTCCGTCCATAGGCACTCGTTCTTTGAGGTCACGAAGCAGGGCAGGTAGTGGCAGGGCTTAATCTACAGAGACAGAAGCGAAACTAAAGATGTAGCCATGAAGCAGGAAACAAAACTGGATACTAGCAACAACTAGTGTAGACTCACTGTGTATTTTTTAGTTAAATAGTTGTGTATCTCCTCCCCTCTTGCTGTAATATACCCAAATATATTCTGAAACTCAATCCCACCCTTTCTTTGCTCTTGTTTAAAGTCAGGTTAACTTAGTTTGACATTTTGGGAAATAGTTTTTTTTGTTGTTTTCTTAGCAAGAGTTAGAGACACCACTCATGTCTGTATGAAGCTAAAGCAGGCAATTAGCTTAGCTAGCATAACGATTGGAAACATGGGGAAATTCTTTTCAAAGTTTACAAAAATTCACTTTTAGCACCTCTAAACCACTATTCATTAATAGTATCTTCTTTGTTTAACATGTTAAATAGTGAGCTGGTAGGTGGCTTTTCTAAACTTTGGTTAGAACCAAGTTAGCTGTTTCCCTTTGCTTACAGTCGTAATGCTAAAGTAAGCTAACAGTCTCCTGGCTCTAGCTTCAAATTTAGCATACAGACGTGAGAGTGGTATTGATCTCTTTACCTAAATCTTGCCAAGCAAGCGAATAAGAATATTTACCAAAATGAAGGACACTCCTTTAATGTTGCTGAACGATGAATTGGGCTTATTTCCTTGTTGAAGCTAACACTATTTGATAGTACCACGCTACTTCAACAACAGTGAGTCTACACTCTAGAGGTTTGCGCAAAGGCTAAAGTAGAATTAGCATAATGAGCCATTAACAAATGACAAAACCTCACAATTGCACAAGCTTGGATCATCAAAGAAAGGAAGTGAGTATATGATTTGGTTGAAATATAAAAGGGTGAACATGCGCTTGGTGAAACATCTAGAACATGGAATCCCGTCTTTGCTCTACTGCTTTTCAGCTTTTGCTTTCAGTCATTTACTGCAGCAGATTAATAGATGAGGTGAAAAAAGGCAGCTTTTTAAATACAGTAACTAAGTGCAAAACCAGTAAGCGTACCCTGGCATTTGTATGCTTTGTGCTGTGGAATGTTAAATGAATGTCAGCCATCTTCCTGAAGCAGTGATGTTTTTGTTTCTCAGTGATTCAGTTAGATTTTACTGAGCCTCTTTCGTGCGTCACACCTCCAGGTGCTCACACAAAAAGCAGCTTCATGGATGAATATACAACCTGAATTGACAGGAAGATTCACATATGTACTCAGAGAGGTGATGAACGGAAACGCTGTGTTTAGTGACAGCAAAACGGAGTCATCAGCTACGTAGAGCTGCACTTATCTGGATCTGAATGAGCCACCAAATTCAATTAGCAAGTTAGAGGGCACACTTCCCATTTTGGGTGTTTTTGTTATTCAAGCCTGGAGAGTCTGTCCTCCACGGTTCAGAGATATTCGACATAACTTCCTGGTTTGAGTGGTTTTAATGATCTGTGGAGAATAATTTTCTAACCGGCACGCTTCCTGCTTTCCAGTGCAGTAAATCATCAGCTGTGTAGGAATGCGGAGGATGACGGAGTGCGTTTAATAAGTGTGATGATGTTTATGCCTGCCTGTGCTTACTGACTCTCAGACTGAAATCTTAGTTGATCGATGGCCTTCTCTGGATGCCTCTGGGCTGCTGCCATGTAGGCTTACACACTGAACAGAGTTTACAGGCGCAGACTCGCACTGGGAACAAATAGGTCTCTCTGCTAATCCAATACTGATAGGAGCCGATGGTGTTAGCAGATGTCCAGAACACTGCTGTACAGTAGGACGTTTACGAGGCGGGTCAGCAGCTGCACAGCAGCAGGCTACGTGTTTGAGTCACATAAAACTGGGAATGAAGACTTGAGCTGATTCCAGAGCTGTTATTAAATAACTCCCAATGGTGGTGGTAAAACTTGTTTTCTGTCTCTGCTAAAAATCCATGTATGTATAATAGTGGAAATTTGACTCATAATTCAGTCTCAATAACAATAATACTGCACAACAGCCATGTAACCATGAAGGTAATAAGTAAGTGATTTTTCTTTCTGTGTCTATTTGTTGGCTTGTCACATTTGCAATAGAAGTCGAACAGTAGCATTAATGAGCCTGAATTGGTTTGACCCTTCACATAAAAAGGGACCATGGATAATAGAAGTATTTCCTTCCTCCTGTAATCATTATTAAGCATTCTAGTGGACTTCATATAAGCGATCAACCCATTGCAGCAGTTTTATGTTGAGTTTTAGTTGTAAAATAGAGCAGCTCTAGCTCCTCCTTCTCTTGATCCTCCTCCTGCCTCCTCTTCCCTCAACTTTCTTGTCCTTGCCGGGCGGAGGTTGCTGGTTTCCACTCACCCTGCAGTTGCAGCCCAGCTGGTAGCGATGGTTGATGCCTTTCTTCTGGGCCAATGAGAGGCGCTCCCACCGCTCGTTGAAATTGCACAGCCCTGTGTAGACCTTGCCATCGTACACCCGACCTGAGAAAGAAAAGAAGGGAGGGAATTGGTTAATATGTTGAGTCACAAGTTGAATTATTAGCTCTATCTGCTTTTGAAAAAAGACATTTTTGAAATGCCACTTGGAAACTTGGCAGCTTTTCAGCTGTTTCAGAGACTGTTGGGATTTCATTCTTAAATTTTGATTCAAGTGTCAACAAGTGAGGATAGGAATCTTCTCTGTTTTGCAGACACAAGTGTAGACAGGTGCTGAAAGGCTGATAAAACAGGTGCTTTTTTAAAAGCAAATTCTTGGCATGAAAGTTACAGCTTCACCACACATGTCAACCTGCTGGTAGCGCTAGTGGAAATGTCAGGTGATCACCCAAACCATTAGGATTCATCATCTCGGAATCTGGAAAAGTCTGTACAAAATTTCATGGCAATCCATCCAAAAGTCGTTGAGATATTTCAGTTTGTACCGAAGTGAACAAATTTACCGACATTGCCAACACAGCATAGATGATAACATCAACCAGAGTTTTCCGAAGCTTTAAGAAAGCTAATAACTTTACTGATATTAATCTCATTGGCAGTCACTTAATCAAAGTTGGCATCATATTGCTGGTAGCTAATTTTGGAAAAACAAATCTTTACTTATTCTTGAACCATGAGGCCACGAATGCACTCGTGCTATTTAGTTATTTGTCTAATTTCAGAATCCTCTGCACGTAACATAGGATAAAAACATACCGCTCAAGCAATCCAACTTGTTTATGTATGGTAAGACAATCTCATACAGTAAGCCCATATTAAACCAACACCCCTATTTCTGAATATCCAAAGGTCAGCAGACGTCTATTTTTAGCACTGGACCGTTTGCGGCTTACCGACTCCTGAGACAGGTGCACCACGGTGGCCTGCGAGCTCTCAGGAACGTCATGATTTGTCACCATATGTCTCCTTCACCGTGTTGTCACCACGCGGGAATTTGACAGCTCACAAATATGTGCTTCTTCGACCCCCCTGAACCTCCTGCTCGGCGTGCATCCCCGCACTGGGATTACTGGAGTCATTCGCAGGCTTATTACATGGTGCTGAGTGTGTGACATGCTCCTAAAATACTAATCAGGACTGGAGCACTCAAGGCTTGATCAAACGAGAGCCAAGCAGCTCTGCGTTTAAATTGCACGTAATGCAGTCTTGATCATATACAGGACTTATTATAGACGTCCTGAGAGCAGAGAAAGACGTCAGTGATGTCACTCGCAGCCGGACTGGGTAAACATAGCAGTCGCTGCCTGGCAACGCCAGCTCGTTCACTTGCACTATGGGGTGTAGTTACAGTATTTACAGGTCGGGACTTAGCGACAGTTATTTACGCCAAGCACAGCAGGGTCCAAAGTAAACTGCACCTCTGTTGGAAATAGCAACTCATAAAAAGCTTCTGCTGTAAAACGACAGTCGCTTCCTGCTAGCTGTTATTTACAAGTTGTGTGAGAGAGAAAACGGCTTTCTGGCCTGAGAAGTTGATGGGAATGAGTGCAAAAATTTTAAAAAAGGCCCCCTGCTTTGCCTACTTGCACAGCGGCAAATGGTTATAAATAGTGGGAAAGTTTGTGTCACAGGACAAATGAAGAAGTCCTTGGGGAGGAGAGGAGTGAGGGAGTACGTTAGGCCAAACAAACTCACAATGCTGCTAGCAAGACTTAAAGGCCTCTGAGAAGGAACAAGCGTTTATTGGCAACAGTAACCTGACTGAAATGTTTTCAGCATCTCTCTGGTTGAAACAGATTTTGTTTTGAGGGTTGTGTCATGTCACAAATTTGAGTTAAAAGTTTAATTTGAACTGAAGCAAAGATCTTTTTTTTTTCAAATATTTAATCCCAAAGGCATCTCATCCTCAGTAACTATGTCATATTTTATGAATACTGCAGAAGCGTACAGGGACAGTGAGTAGAACATATGTGTCTTGATGTTTCTTTATTGTATACAGGAGCGGCTGTTCAGTAAGTTTTAGTATATGTATTTAGTAACATGTAAAATAGGTTAAGAAATTTGGAGATTCCTTCTTCACACATACCTGTGGTATATATAGGTAATATTATACCTTAAGATGTACTTACCAAGCTTTGCCCAGAGCTTTTGACCATATCCCATAGACTTCAGTAAATGTGACTTTCTTGGGTGTCATCCTGTCATCACGTGAATGCAGTTGATGATGACATTTGAGATAGCTCCATTCACTTAAGAAGGTCAAGGGATACGGTCAAAAGCTCCCGGAAAAGCTAAGTAAGTAAATCTTGAGTTCAGAATATTTTATCACAGATAGGTTACAAAATGTAACCAGACAGTTTTTCAAAAAAAGCCGTGGCATAAATTCCTCAAGCGTAATTAAAGGGGCATACTTATTTAGTATTCCAGTTCCATGAAGTTTGGGGACTTGCGAAAGACTTTTAGTCACCAGTGTGGGTCAAGCTCCAAAAACACTGGATCCTACACTTCCCATAATGCAACTTGATAGCATCTTTCATAAAACCCTGCCTGGTAAATGCCCATGTCATTCAAACTGCACACCCCCAGTTTGTAAGACTTCTGTTAAAAGTTTGTAGTCTCTCTCTCAAAAGAAAATTGAATCGGCGCATTGTCCCTTTAACCAATCAACCACATATAAGCATAAAGTAACATTCAAGGATATGTGTAAATTAACTTTGATACAAAACAGTAAGTCAGCTTACCTGTGATCAGGTACTGGTACTTGTTGATGTCAAACTTTACGCCGCACAAACTCTCTGAGGCGTCTGTGTAAATGTGCTGCACGTGCTGGACTTTTTCGAATCCTTTGTACATCTGCAAGACACGAGAAACAAAACTGGAGTTAAAAACCTAAATAAAAAGTGCAATGTTGTACCCCTCACCCTGGCACTACGCCCCTGGCTCCACCTCCTCACATAAATAACCAGGAATGAAAACAGTACGCCGGCTTTATCAGATGACATTCCTTAAGGAATGCCTCGCGGGAGAAGGAGTATTAGGCTCCGCCCTTAACTAAATCATAGATAACATGATTACGTTGTGTAATGTGCTGCGACTTTGATGCTTTGGCAAGGTCATTGCTGAACCGTGGACCTCAGCTCCTTCTGTTCAGCTCAGGTATGCAGAGCCAACAGTCAATGTTTGCCCTGAGAACTGTTGCGGGGATTTTTCAGTGTAATTTATTTGTCTGGGAACAACAGGAAATCCCTGTTTAGACAGAAAAGCAGAACAAACTGTTACTTAAGCCCGAAACTGCGGAGGTTTGGGAAAGCCAAAGGCATTTGTCTCATAGGATTTGTTGAAATTTGGAGGGAATTGTATTCTATTATAGCCCACAAGGAAAACCACTGTTTGCAGTATAAACCAGCAGACTGTAATACAAATAAATAACACAAGAGGTGCAAAGGTCACATCTGATTCCTGAGGATAATCCTTACAGTGATGATGGGTGTGCTTCACCAACAAGAGGCCACTTAATGCTTTTGTACAAACTGGGATTGTACTGTTGCAGTGCATGACTCTGTTGAAATGTTTACACTCAGAGAAAGGAGTTTGGTTGTGCTGTAATGCCTGTAAGCCCGCTAATCCTCCGGCCTGGCTCCTGTCTGAGCAGCAGGCCGATGTCAGCATCTGTCAGAAATATGCAGCGTTATGTAAGAATATAGAGGAAGTGAAGAATAGGCTTTCAGGCTAAGTATCCCGAACTGCTTTTCAGCTATCACACAGCAGCTGAGGGGGCGGAGAGACAGTCTTCCTGCCACATCCAGTGTATGACATTTTACGTGCCCATGCTTTTATAAAGGGAGATGAAAGAGTATTCTTAAATGGAAGAAAAATAGGTTGTTTCTTATTTCATGTTAATAACACTTTCAGTGCATTGGCCTTGTGGTTACAATCAGAATCATGGGTATGTACACAGCAGAGAATTTGTCATCTCTCTGCAGCTCTCTCTGACCCTTCAAAAAGATAACATATTAAATAAGGGGGAATAATAAAAACCAAAACAAAATAAAGTCAGCTAAGGAAATTGCAACCTAAGCCAATAATTACGATATTTCCATAGCATTCTGCTAAGCTCTGTGAGCTAAATATGAAGCTAGAGCCAGTAGGGTTAGCTTAGCTTATCATAAAGCTTATCATAAAGACTAAAGACCAAAGTAAAAGAAATCCACCTACAGCACCTTTAAACCACTAATTAATGAATCAATTAAGTTTTATCTTGTTTGTAGAACGTGTCAGTCCATGAGCTTTAGAGGTGCTGGTAGGATTTTTCTAACTTTGAACAAAGCCAGGCTAGCTGTTTCCCCCTTCTCCCACTCTTTATGCTAAGCTAGGCTCACAGATATGAGGCTATGAGGCTGGTATCAATCTTCTCATCTAATTCTCGGCAAGAAAGTTTGTAAGTGTGTTTGCCAAAACATCCAACTATTCCTTTAAAGCTGAAAGAGATGCACTGTCTTGCTCAGTAGGACTTCAGCAGATTGACGCTCTCACCTTCATTTGCTTGACCGTGTAGCGCATCGTTCCAAAAGGTCCATCTCTCAGGAGCTTCTTGCCCACCACTTTAGCCCGAATCACTGTGAAGAGAAGACACAGACCGGTCAGTGACTTTGAAATGATCAGAGCAAACTGTCAGTTCCTCTAACGTATAACTTTGAGCTTTCCTCTCCAATCCATCAAATAACACAGTGCCTCGGCCAGTAGGAGGCATTAGCAAACCCATTATAAATACCATTTCAGGACGAGGTTGGCACTGCAGTTAATCCGTTTATCCGATTTTCTGCATTGCTGCTGTTTGCCAAGGGAGGCCAATGGGGAAAAAACACTACAGGGACTTATGAGTTTGATACAGAAATTAGAGGAAAACAGTAAAAGAGGCCTCATCCATGTACTAAGGACATGTACATCTACTTTTTGTACCTTGGTTTTGATTTTGTAGATGTATTATTCCGATCAGAATTGGCAGCTTTTTGCTGGTTAAAAACATGTGAGGAGAAAAAGGTGCAGTGTATGTCTCCACTGTTTAAACAGGTTTCCTTCTATATTGGGATCAGGGCTTGAAAAAGATCTTATCTGTGTGCAGGACCCTCATGTAAACGTCGGCAAGGTGAAAACGTTCGGTGGTGACTTTGATTTGTTTGCTTTCACTCATGTTGGAGTAAGGGGGCTTATTGTGGAAGGCCAGGGAGCTGGGAGTGTAGAAATGAGTGATAATTTGAGCCGTTGAGCGGTGAATAGAGTCTAACCAGAGCTGCGGGCCCTGCATAAGCGGTCAATCCTCTGAAGTTCACCTGCTGCCCACAGCCGACCGGCCACAGACACAACTAACACTGGCCATGTTTGTTATCTTCTCCCAGTGGAATTTCCTTACACATTCTTCGGGGGCTCACATTCCCCAGAAAGGAAAAAAAAATGAGAGGCCTTTCATTCTTTTTCGACTGAAGAAAGAAATGAGGCATGTGGCATTTTCTGTTTGGTCTGTATTTTTCTAGCTGTCCTACTTCCAGGCAAATGGAAATGGGCATAAAAATAAAACTCAAACAGGAAGCAGTTACAGCACGGCCACCCAAAAGTGGTGACCACAAATTTATTTTGGACTTGTAGACCCCAATTTGAACCAAGCCTTTATTTAAATAACCCCAAAAATCTAATTTTGCGCCAGTATGGACAAATTAAAGGAATGTGGCCATCCAGCAGCTTCCCAATAAAAATACAGTGTACTCTACTTGGTTCATTTTAAGTTAATTTGATGTATTTGAGGAATGTTTCTGACCATCATTGAAATTTGTTTATGGCAAAAGGACAAACAAAGGTCCAATGAGATCTCACAGTTCTGTGAGGCTGTACTTTGGCACTGTGAGCTAAATGCTAACGTGAGCATGCTAACACACTTACAATGACAATGCTAACATTCCGATGTTTGGCAGGTCATGTTTACCATGGTCACCACCTTAGTTAAGCGTGTTGCAAACTTAGCTAATTAGCACGTAACTCAGAGTACATCCAACGCTGAGTATTGGACAAAGTGAAATTTTGACCTGATGATGGCGCTAGATGAAAAGTCAGAAGTTCACCAAAGCTTTTACAATTCATCCTCTGGAAACCATGAACGTCTGTATAGAATTTCATGGCAATCCATCAAATAGTTGTTGGCAATGGATAAAAAGTCAGGGGATCACCAAAGTCATTAGGATTCATCCTCTGGGCACCATGAATATCTGTATTAAATCCATCCCTAGAGCTACGCCTATTGTTGTACTTTACTACTAATAGTTTTACAGTGTAGTTTAGGACAGGCAACATGGGTTTTGTTCGAATATATTCAAACAAATTCTATGTTGGCTTTCATTCATATGAACTTGAATCATGCAGCACTACAGAACTGCTAAATTGGAAAAATCTTTCAAACTGCGTGAGAGTTAACACACTGCCTCTACAGCAGAGTGCATAGGTGCATTTCTTTTCACCTGCCAGCATTGTGTTGTACTCAGTCACTGACAGCTTCACAAGAAATCACACAACCAAGGCAAATGCATGTCATTTCAGACCTTTTGGTATTAATGTACCGACTCCCTGCCTGCCTTCCGCTTTCTGACCTTTCACAATGACTTGCTGCAGAACATTTGATCCATTAATCTGTCAACTCTTTTAATATGAACCAAAGAGCGCTGTTGCCTCATGGACCTCTGCTAAATGTACCCAAATGCTGTTTGACAGACGTTTGCTGCTGCAATTACAGAGGAACCGGGGCACAATTAAAGAGGAATGTGCAGATATAACAGGATACTTTTGCCTCTGTTAAATACACTGCTGCCGTTATTTTCAAGTCACCTCAAAACCTAGTTTTTTACTCTGCCCTGACCTCAAAACCAACCCTCAGGAGAAACAAATGTTCGTGTTTGAAGGGCCACAGGTCAGCTGATTTTACTGAAGTACATCCAGATAGGACCCCTCTTGTTGGACGGCAGCCACTAATTGGCCAGTGATGGTGCCATCACCCAAAGGAATGTGTGAAGGGCCTCAGCTGCTCCGGAGACAGAAGATTTGTGTCATTCCCCTGCAGTGACCCCTTGACCTCCTCTCCATTCAGCAGTTATATTTACGTCCAACTGCAGGGCTGTCTACTCACATCAAAAACTCTACATTACGAGTGTTTATTTAACCCAGTTTCATAATGTGATCTCACATCACCCTGATTCAACTGGAAACTATGGACATACTGTGCAGATAAAAGTCTTCAGTTTGTTTTAACTCCTCTTTTTACGTACAACTGGCACTTAAACTACCTGTACATATGTCGGTATACACTACCTCATAAGGATGTATATTCACCAATTTCTACTTTCAACTTTTATTGAACTCATACTGACACCACTGCTTCCCCTACAGAGGTGATAATATGATCAAAGATTATGGCATCTTGCTGCATGAATTTACATATTAATGCAGATAGGCATTAGTTTTATGCTGCTGTAACTGTTTGATGCTTCACACTACAGTTTAATAAGGGGTTTGTACATTTGCCTAATTTACACTCCTAGTAATGGTTAATATGATGATTACGGAAGGACATAAGGCAGCTGAGGTGCTTATATTTGTAACCTTATTTGGCTGAACTTATTCACATACTATGAATCTCAAAGTCACATTGAAATTTGAATACTTTTTACTATTTGTGAAAGGAAATATAATTAAATTGCAGCCATTGTGCATAGCTTTCAGTTTTGATATGCTGTCAAGTTCCTTGGTGAGTTGCTGACTTGAGCATCTCATACTGTATAGGCTACGGCCGTTGATACAAGGCGTAGACACCACAGGCTGCTGCAATCCACTAACCACCTAGTATAATCTCAGCACACAGCTAAATACAGTGGGTTGTAGCTTTAAACAAAAGAAATTGTTAGCAAAATGACACAATTAATATAGCAAGTTTTGCTAACTGGTATCATAAACATGGTTTATTGTCCCAGACTGGATTCTCAGACTTTGAAGCTGAAGTCAAATACCAGTAAAGCTCCTTTATAGTTTCCCTTGGTGTGGTTACTGTGGTTGCCATGGTCACATGGCGAGCTGTGGTGGAAAGTTGATCAAATTGAACCATCATAAACTGGCTGAATCTGGTGGCAAAGCCGTGTTTACATTGAAAACAATGGAGGTGGCATCAGCAACCGCTCGCTGTCTGAAAGCACCTTAAAGGTTATGCCCACTGGGGTCACATGACCTTTGTAATAACCTAGTAGTTAATATAGTTGATTTAAAAACATCTATCAGCTACTCTTTACTGTAATGTAAGAGTCTCTCTGCCTCTTACTTTGCTAAACATGAGGAATTACAGCCCAGTGCCGTGATGCACAAGTATTCATCTTCTGCAGAGGATCTGACATACATTTTCAAGAGTGGGAGGCTTTTCATGATAAGAGAGGTAACCAGTGTCTGACAGAAAAGAAAAAAAGAAGTGAATACATTTTTCACTCAGTATCTCTTGCCTAAAGCAGGGGATTACACAAGTGTGAATGCAAATGCTAAATCTTAAGGTGAGCATGTAATTTAGTTAAACATTTATTTCAGCCTACGTACAATGTGGCAAACTGCAGGCATGACAAGAATAAGGTTACTCATCTGTGTGCGTGTGAGGGAGAGAAAGAAAGCGAGGCACACTGCGAGTGACTGTGATTTTAGTATGCAGAAAGTGGTCCAAGTGTGAGGAGGCGAGTGGGAGGAAGAGGAATTCTCAGGACGACACTACCACGCTCAAAAATAAACACTGAAACTGAATCCTCTGAAACGCCGGAGCATAAAGCCTGTAACGTCCACTTGCTGGTTGGCAAAATGCAAAGGCAGCCTATGAAGCATGAACTTGATGAGTTTTTATCACTACCTCTGATACTATGGTGGTCTGTTCCTGTCACAACAGGGAGAGTCCAGCAATGTTAATATCACAGCATTTTTATATTTACCATAGGGTTCTAACAAACAGCCTTTATTCTAAGTAATGTGATGAAAACTAAGTAATGTCAGTTACACAAATATCTAGCTAAAGTTCGCTAACGTTAGCTACAGTAGAATTAACCACCATAAGCTACTGGTCATAACAAACCAAGTAAGGCTATAGCAGCAAAGTCCATGAGTATATTGAACTGAGCAAGGGTGTGTTTTATTGCTTATGGATGCAAGTATTTAAAATAAATTCCTTCACAACGAAGCCCTGTCTCCATATTAGTGAGTATCTTTGAGTGCACTGGAAAAGAGAGTCACAACCAACTCCTGAAGCCTCGTCAGTTGGCCTGGCGTTATCTCTGTGCACCCTTGCTACCTCTGCGCCTGCTTTTCATATCTCTTTCTCTTTTCATCTTTGACATTCATTCACTTGCTGTATCTCTTTCTCGCTGGCTGTCTCTCATCTTTTCTTTTTAGACTTGTTGGTCAGGTGATTATGTAACTGTTGTTTAATTGTCAATATTATGAAATGATTAAATTTCCTGTTTGTAGTTCAATCTCTGCTCAGATTAAGTAGCTTATACTGCCCTGGTTTGACAGCTACAGGCCACCATAGATAAAGGTGACATTCTGGCGACAAATAAATTGTATTACAATTGTTGCAAGGTCGGCAGAGGTCAAACTACTCAGTGCTGCCTTTTTAAAGTATAACTGAAGCCGATTAAATCATTGGTTTGTGGTGTAATAGTCATTGTATGATCGTGAGTGTTTGCTGGGCTGATGTCCATCACCCCTGTGCTGGCCTCCTGTTTAAAACTGTGAACCCCTGAGCGGCTGTGTGGTCATCAGAGAAGGGAGGGATGGACTGGAGATTTGATACGCCTGGCTCAGGGGACGAATATCCCAGGCTTGTACAGAATCCAGAACCTTGACATCTCATCGTTTTTTATCTCACTTTTTTGGGAAAACAGATATCAGATCCAAGCTTAGATAATGCTTCTCATAACACGAGTCCTGGCTTCGCTAAGGTTATCATCTGTTACCTGTTGACCTGCAGATGAGATGAGGGGGGCCGGCTGACAGAGGGACTAGTGATTTAACTAAATGCTACATAACTCATTAGCAGAAGGAGGAGGATGTATTGGTACCAGGAGAGTGGCGTCACAAAGCCTCAGGCCATGCATCGCTCTAAACCTGCTATGCTGCACTTGTTTGACAAAGCTCCTCTATGCACAACAAAATACCCACAGCAGGGCGGGATCTGTTTCTCTCAATGGCCTGATCCTCAATCCCAAACTGAGCTTACACACACATCATGCTAATCCTCAGCAACTGACCTGGTTCACAGTGCAAGCATGTAAAGGTTTGCTCCTGTCGCCCGGAGCACTTGGGAACTTGCGTCGTTACAGAGCGATATTAAATCTAAGGGTCAAAGTTTACTGCCGGGCCTCTAGTCTTGCTTTCGGAGAGCTTTGGAAAAACAAGCGCTGCTCATTTCCCCTTCTGAATGGGCTGCTTTAACTCAGCTGCCTAATAGCAGCCAACTCGGTCTCTGCACAAGAACGCAGCCAGGTCATTGCCTGTTGCCCAGGTATGTTAGCAGGGAAAACTGACAGGATGTCTCTAACCTGATCAGAACAGAGTTAAGCCAGCCAAACACACCATGGAGGATTTCACACTTAAAGTTCTCTGAATACATACCACAAATATGACATTTAATAAGCAAGTACTCAAATGGTAGCCAAGAAAATTGACCCAAATGCATTCCAGGTCTCTCTAACATACCACCATCAAAATGAAGGGAAAGCCAGACACTAAGAACACGTAACGTAACCAGAAACTACGGCCGTTTGTTCTTAGAGCACCATCATGCTCTTGAATATTTCGATTTAAATTTGTCAAATAAAGAGAGACAACCTCCAATAACCCAATTTCCAACCCTTTAACCTAATTGTGATTCATCCAGTGGAGTGCCTGCGGGTGATTATGGGTCAGGGCTAAGAAAACAAGAGCAAAACGCTTTGAACTCAACTACGGGTCTTAAATTGGGAAGATTCAGGCCTGTCACCTTTGATGTCGACGGTGAGAATTACAGGGTTTCTCCCTCGCCGCATTAGCACTTCAACCCCATGCTTTTTTGTTTTCCACGTCTCCGTGTTTTAACTAGGCTTGGTGACACAAGCAGAAGTGCAGCTTTTAGTTTGAGGTGAAAGAAATAGACGTTAAATTAAAGAATGCCCCAGGATTGGAGGATCACATTGTGTTATTTGAGAATGTGTCCTGTCCACATTCACATTATACCTCTAAACTGATTACATATTTGGACCACCTGCCATGTTTGCTTTAACATTAGCCTGGAGATAACTTATATTTTAAGCCATTCATGGAAAAATTACAAGAGAAGCTAAGGCTGGATCACTTCATACCATTCAGGCGTCCATCACAAATCTAACTTTGAACAGGCAGTATAAGTAAATTTGACCCAGATTAATGAATGTTACAAGCTGTGACATTTGTGCTCTGCATCCAACCGGTGAGGACCGAGGTATACGAGGGACTGCAAGCATTCAAAGCACACCTCGAGCTAAGCCGGGACCTTGGAAATGGGATTTGTGGGGCTCACAACTGATCACTGCGCCCATTGAAGTCAGTCCCACATTCTACACTGGCAAGTCTCAGCGGGTGCCAACACCATGAGCTATCTGAAGATCTGAAGGACTGTGAAAGGCATTTTCACTCACTCCAACCGGATCACTTGGCTAAAGAAGCTCCCACAGGCCTGGCTGATCAGGGGTTACCAAAGAGCAAGACACATAGAGTGACCATTTTGGGTCCTCACGTTACAATATCTGTGTCCCATTTCACAGGTTTCCTCTTATAAAGGTGGGGTCCTTAGAAGGCTAGTAGGCTAAACCTGCACCTCCTCCCCTCTAAGCCTCTACAGAGGATTCACCAAAGCATCATCGTGAGTTCCCGCCCACGTCAGAACTAAAAGAAGTGACTTACGCCTACAAAAAATACATGGCTTGTGTCCTCCAAATTTGGGCAAAGAAGCCTAATTTTCTTGGCTGCATTTGGAGGAGGCTTTGGAAAAGGAAAGCCTTGTAGTGCGGTGATGATGTAATGAGTAAATAGGACACTGCTAGTGACAATGCGTTTAAAGGCACGGTATGTCCTTTATGTGAAGTATTTCTTGTTGTTGCAGTGCGATCATTCAAAAGTGTAAACCAACAGGAGATCAGTTAAGGAGAGGAAGGCAGTTTTATCTCATGGGAAGAGTTATAGGGGCAAAAATATGTTGTTGTACTGGTTATTTAGGGTTTATATTTTCACCTATTTATACAGTATAAGGTCATAATTAAAGGAGTAGTTCAGTAGTTCGTGCACGCTTATTTGTGTCTTGCCGAGAGTCAGATGAGAAGATTGATACCACTCTCATGACTGTATGTTGACTTTTGAAGCTACACCCAGCACCCGGTTAGCTTAGCTTAGCATAAAGACTGGAAACAGGGAAACAGCTAGCCTGGCTCTGTCCAAAGGTAACAAAACCTGCCTAACAACACCTCCAAAGTGCACTAAATAAAGCGTTATATCTCGTTTGTTCAATTCGTACAAAAACCTAAGCATACAAGCTGGATTATTTTAGCCTAGCTTAGCTCTAGCTACATATTTACCATACAGATACGAGAGTGGTGTCAATTTTCACTCTGCAATGAAAGCGAATTTCCCAAAATGTCAAACTACTCCTTTTAAAGGACACGATGGTAGCTGTGAGGATAAGGAATGACATTTAGGCATAAAATTACGAAAAAATATTTCTTAATATCATTTTTTATGTGTATATAACATGAAAAAAGTCTCTTTCATTTCATTGTGACGTCAGAGCATCAATAAGAGATGTGTAATCTATCATTATCAGCCTCTACTGGTGAGCAGTAGTAAGTGCAACATCATTAAAAGTGACATCTGAGTGTGTATGTGTGTATAGGGGCGTTGCTGCAGAAACTAGGACCTTCCTTGTAACGTGTTAGTCGACACTAGGCGACAGGGCGAACACAGGGGCTACACACATGGCTGCAGTGTGTGTGTGTGTGTGTGTGTGTGTGTGTGTGTGTGCTCAGTTTAGACTGAGAGATTATTGTTCGATTATGTGTCAGGGCTTTAGAGAGCCTCATGATTTTTGGGTCAAATGATACTGAAGCAAAATATCAGCTGCGCTCAAAAAGACTACCAGCTTCTGCCTTTGCAAATGTGATTATGTGTGTGTGTTCTTGGGCTGTATGTGGCTGTAAGTGAGAGGTTATCAGTTGAAGAAACTCATGTTTCCCCACACACAGCTCCTTCCCCACAAGAAATCAGCTGCCCTCCTGTCCCATCTCAAACATTTCACCCCCAAAACCGCCTGCAGGGTAGATCAGATAATGTCAGAGTCCTTGCTAGTGTTATCTAAAAACAGAGGCCAGGTTGGACTGGCGTTCCAGGCTAAGCCAGATCCTAAATTCATATTATTCTGGGGAGTCAGAGAAAGCATAACCAGGCAGTAAAACAAGCTATGTAAACGCCCCTCGTCCCCACTGTTTGTGAACCAGAGGCCGGGCATATCTGAGTTACAACCTGGTGGCTGTCTGACAGAGAAACACCAGTGTGCACATAAATAAGCACAATTTGAAACATTTAAGCTGACTCTGGATCCTGTTAAGAACTGCTGTCAATTCACACCACTCATACTTCACCTTTGAGCCACAAAAACACATTTCCGTTGCTTAAAAAGATAAAGAAGATAATAGGATAAAATCAAAACTTCATCGATTTGGGATGAAAAGCATGGAAATGTTAGGGAACCCTTGATTTAGTGTAACAGCATCACTGGTGTCTTTCACTGACCAAAAACTACAAAAGTTTGTTATATTACAATATAGTTAAATTAAATAGTGAAAACAACACCTGACTCCTATATGCTGGAGAGCCATAATACAATAGTGATCTGGAAAATGACACAAGCAGAAGTAGTAGTTCTGGCATAAACATTTAACTGAAAGTAAGAAGTCCCCATAGATCTTAATAGCACACTATTATGTTTCCTATATACTCAAAAAGAGGGATTTAGCTGAAAACACGCTTTACTAAATGACGTGCATACAGTAAACTGATTGCAGATCAGTCCTCTCTCCTGTATTGACAGTCAAGGCAGCTCTTTTATCCCAACATCTGCTGCTTAAAATGAAAAAAAAAACACATTTACAACAGTAAAAGAGTCGATATAATCCGTTACTTACCTATGTCGGAGTTGCAGAAGGCGTCTTGCGGGTGCGTCAGAGCGCACGAGCAGCCCTCCGTCAGCTGGTTAACCTGCAGGCTGCTAAAGACAAATAGCAGGCTGATGAGGTGCTGGTACACTGACTGCATTTCTCCAAACTTTTTCACTCCTCTCTGCTGCTGGAATAAAGCGTATGGAGTCCGTCTGGATCCGCTCCGGCTGCTGTAGTAGTAGGCTGCGTGTAATGTCCAAGTCTCTGCTCTGGTCGTAGCCGCTGGTGCTTCTTGACTCGCTTGAGCGTTTCCTCCTGATCCCGGAGAGGCGCACAGCCGTACATATAGCGCGCCGGAGAGACGTACACGCCCCTCTCCACCTCTGCAGCTCGCGGGCGGGGCGGCCAATCAGCGGCGGTGATGCCATTAGGAATCACAGACACGATGACATACTGGAACTTTACCCGGCTTCGTCTTATTTTCCCAAACTGACAAAAAAACAAACAAAAAAACCGGATAGAGATACAGTACGTTTTAAAGGTGTACGACTGGCTAAAACATGTTTATGCATATTTAAACTTCACCATGCTTGGGCTTATTTTCCTACACAGTGAGAGACTGAAAATTTGCTATGAGAAAGGTTTGAGATAGGCTACAGCAAGATTTAAAGAAAAATATAGATTAAGATTAGCTGGAAAAATAATGCATGCTTTTGGTACATGAGGGTAATTCTTCCCATGCTGCAGTATAAATAACTTTAATTATGTAGGCTAATATAAATTACATAAACTTTTCAATACATTGATAGATCTTAAAATGGACATTAAACTTATATTACAAATATAGAAATAGGTCACATGATTGTCTAGCAATTAGTGTGAAATTGACCTTTATCACAGGTTTCCTTCCTATAGAGATAGCAACAATATACCAATCACATCTGTACCAGACTGTCCATGAAATACAGTATATCTGTATTATAAATATTGATTTTATACTTTTTATATATTGTAGAGCTGCAACTAACGGTCATTTTCATTTTGGAGTAATCAGCCAGTTATTTTCTCGATTAACTGATGAATTGTTGTTTAATAGGTGATTTAAAGGATTAATTGATTATCAAATTAGTTGCTGATTAAATTTCTGTTCATCAACCAATTGGTTAATTGGCCAACTGTGTGAACTCTAATATATTTTGAACCCTGAAAACACATTTCCGCCCCTAACTATAAACAAAATAATACCAAAGAGTGGCTGCTTTATTCTTTTATTTTGTTAAAAGCATTTTCCTTTTGCTCACTTCTTACTCAGTCTCACTTAGTCATCCTGCCCACCCCCTGACGCCCCCTTAATTAGTAATGCTTACGGTATATTGAATGCAGGGTGCAGCCAGATTCCTTCAGTCTGCAGCAGCAATCAGAGGCAACCAGATGACTGTTTATCTCTAAACAGTTAGAAACAATAGATGTGAAGGCAAATGAAGGCTCTAGTTTTCTTTGACATTTCTTGACATTTCAGTGCTACCTGTAGCTGCTAATTATGGCCTTGCAGGCAGCCCTCGCAGCCTCATTTAGTTGGGATTTTATTCTGAAATGGATTCACTCAAATTACTTTCAGGGAATGATCAGTCAAATTTGCCAATTAAACCTCCTTCCTGACTGTGTTCAGGGACCTGAGTGGAGCTGCGTTATCGCTGCAGAGGCTTATCTGCAGAGACCGAGGGAGCTATGTTAAGGGTTGACGCTACTCACGGTTATATAACCAAGCCAGAAATAATCAGGTCGGGGAACTCTGACCCTTAATGTGCCTTAATTAACAGTTATCTCAGTTTAAAGAACCTGCATGGCCAGATATGGACTTCATTTTGTACTTGGAAATTATAAGCTTGTGCTTCAAATTTCTGTTTCAAAAGTGAGTTTAATTTTAAAATAACAGTTGGAAAAGGTGACTGCTTTTCTCATAAATTTGATATTAAGAAGAAGATATTAAGTCATTTATTGGCCAGTTAATGAGACTATTTTGTCCTCTCCTTATGATTTATTTGAGCTTATAAGCAAACAGGATATATTGTTTTGGACTAGAATAATACACAGGAACTGTCATGAATGATTTCACAGCTTCCATTCACCCATTACCCATGACTCAGACTCGCATCAAGAATTCATCATCCACTATGTTTTCGTCCCTTCACTATTACCCAGAAAATAAGCCAGTGTTTGTTCAGCTGTGCGTTCAGGTACAGTACATCAACTCATTTCTGGTTTCAGTCCAGCAGATGAGAACAACAGGACATTTACCATCAGTGGAAATTCAACATCACCCTCATGGAAGTCAGCCAGAGCAGGTTGGATGGCTCAACAGAACTCAGCGGAAACATGTCAGCTGCTTAACTGTCGTTAACCATTGATAATGCCCGGTCAGGTATTATTTCAGCCTCCAACTTTAAGTCTGAACCAACAGATTTGTGACATTCCTTAGTTAGACACTGGATCGGCATGTGTGACAGGTGGATTTACATTTTGTATGCCCAAATGAGGCAATGAAAACCGAAAGGTTCTGACCCACAGGGAGGCTGGGTAAATGAGTGATTCACTTGGGCAATATTACATATGACTTCACTCATACATAAAGAGGTAAAACAGCCCCGCATTCCTAACATATATCCCAAAGATAACTCTTGGCCAAGAGAAGGAAACAGGCCTAATAAGGGATTACGTTACTGCATCAATAGCTTTAAAGGGAAGTCCACCCTTTAACACTCATTATTGAAATTAAAGAAGAAGAGTTTGACATTGTAGTTTTAGAGAGGGATTGTGTGGTTTTGAATGGTACTGAACATCAAGAGTTAGCTTAACATTAGCCCTGGTGAGTGCAAACAACGCTCCAGAAGTCCTGTCCTCACAGTGAAGCTGTTGACGCAGCCTTCAACTCTGAACAAAATCTGGTGATTCCTAAATGTAGACTTACTTGTGGCTAATGTTAGCAAGCCAGCTAAGAACACACAACATGGAAATAAGTAACCGGAGTCGCATTTCTCCTCTTTTGGTAGAGGCTAACCGCCAACCCGAGACCAACCTGATATCAACCTTCCATCAAACTCCTGCTCAAACAGCAAACAAGCTAACACCCACATTCACATTGTATGTTAATCCCTTACAGTACTCGTCAGTGAAAAAAGTAATCACATTACTGTAATACGTTACTAAGTAATGCGTTACTGCCCAACACTGTTAATTAGTAAGCTTTAGAGGTTCTGGTAGGTGGACCTTTGGACAGAGCCAGGGTGGCTGTTTCCAAGTTTCCGGTCTTTATGCTAAGCTACGCTAACCTGCACTGGCTGTAGCCACATATTTAATGCACAAACCTTATGCATGCATGAAAGTACTGTTGATCCTCTCATCTAACTCTCTGAAAGAAGTGTATTTCCCGAAATGTCAAACTATTCCTTTAACAGATTTTGGTGACTGTATGGGACCACTGACATGTTTCTTCCATTTAATTATTGGCCAAATGCAGTCTATGCGAAGTCTGTCCAGTAGCTATAGTGTGGTAGTGTAGTTGAATAGCCGGTCATATACAGTGTCAGTGATGGTAAAACTTCTGTCTTGAGCTGCCATTTTTCACCGATTCTCAACTATCATACTGGGAAATATCCATCATGACATAGACCAATTTGTACATCAACAAGAGCAGAAAATAGGCCACAAGCCAGTGGAGCTACATATCATTGTAAGTTGTGTTTCTGGACACTATATCACTTTTTGTTCTGTGATTCATTGTTGATTGGTTACATGTTTAGTCCTTTTAGAGTCTGCCAGTGATAAAGAGCTATAAATGAACTTGAACTTGCACCACCTTCCTCTCGCTATTCTGTCTGTTTATACTGTCTCTAATCTGGACAGAAAGCAACAAGTTCTACCTTGTCCTCTGGTTTCCATCAACAGGCCTTCTTGGAAATGTAGGAAGTCGCAAACTGAAGTAGAAGTTTACGAGGCCGGTTGATGGAAAGTGGCTTCAAAATAAAGGCAAACTAAAGTGCAGCACTTCATCACAAAATATTTCTTGGAATGTAGCGAGCATCAAAAAATGATTTATTGTGTGTAAGAGTATATGAGGGTGAATTTTCCTTTAAGAGTGAACAGTTGAATAGGGAGAGCTGCTCACCATATGTGTGTGGGATCAATGTGTCTTCTTGGCTTGCAGCTGTCCTCACAGGATAGTTTAGACCGCAGTAAGATAGATGAAGCCTTCTTCTGTGTCTCAGCCCAACAACAAGGTCACTATGTTTGAATATTGTAGCAAAATCATGGACCACTTACGTATATGTAAAACTGCATGCTCTACTTTAACTTTACTGTCAGAAATGGGACAAGATAAAACGGAATAGAGTCCTGAATTTTCTGGTTATGTGTGTCTCACAGCTTGTAACTATGACTTGATCCACGCAACTGAAAAAAAAAACTCAGGACCCTGTGGAAATGATGTCGCCAAACTAGGCCAACATACTGTAAGCATAATGCAGAGCAAAGTGCATTTCATCTGAAAAAATCCAATTATAGAAAAAGGCCTGTTATGAGGCTGGCCGGCCGCCGGGGGAGCAGGCAACAGCATTGTGTACCGAAGGTCTTTAAGGCCTGCGTGGTTCTGGATTGACAAAAGAGAACAGAGCGGTGACTCAGAGGAAATACCTTTCATCCGACTGACAAACCGCTAAAGAGACACAGGAAGAAGCGAAACTTGAAAAGATAGCTCCGCCGGGAGCGACGGTCACCGAGGGACAGCGTCCAGCCCTGACTCACTCTGCCCTGTTGCACAGCCCACATGCCATTCCAGTTAAGTGGGACAGACAGCACGACCCCTGCTCTGCAGCTCTGTGCTGTGAGGAGGACGGGTAGTGGAAGTCGTGTCACAGGAGGAGGAACAGTAATTGGATGTCTCCTAGTTGCAAAGAGTGTTGACCTCAGTTCTCAGGTCCTGAGGAGGACTTGGGATCTTGTGGTTTGGTGATGGATTTTTCTCCAACTTCTTGGGTGGCTGATTTGACAGAGAGGAAACACGTGTAGTCCACTGAATGGAATACTGACTCCTATTATTAATATCTGACAAGGTGCTTTTTAATAAGATTATGGGAAGGATGGGGATATTACATAAAATGATCAGTACAGGATTTTCCAAGAGGCATTCAATAAGGTTGAATCTTATCATATTGAAGTGTTTTCCCATTCGGGAAAGTGTATGTATAAAAGAACAATTTGACTGTATGTATAAAAGAACAAATAACAGTAAAAATAAAGACAGTTTGTCGCCAAGTTAATACTTCAAGATTTGGCATGGCCACCAATAAATCACATGTTTTTTTGGCCTGAGTTTCTTAGTGAAAAGGTTGAATTTAAAGCAGCATTAATTGTTTGTTTCTCCATTTTTTTTGGCCACTTGGGGGCAGCGCAACAAGCTGTAAACACAACAGTGACATATTATCACCTTATAAAGTTGTTATGGCAAACCTGTGAGCAAACTGTTGCCTATTTACACATCCTTCAGATATGTATCAACATTAGTATTCATTTTGAGTTGTAAGTTCAATAGTTATTTTACTTGTAGCTCTTTTTTGGTCTCTACCGACTCCTGAGGGAAATATCTGACTCCTTAGCTCCTAAATGCTCATCTGTGTTCACCAGCTATAGTCGCTCACTTTGTCTGCCTGCTGTTTAGTGCTGGGTAGGTAGTGCATAGTGGGTTTATCCGAGTTGCCTGATGCTGCCTAACAGCTGCTATTAATGTACCTTTAATGTAATTTTGCATTAGGTTCACACAGACAAGTTAATAAAAAAGGAAAGAGATTTTTCGGGTTCCTTTATTGGGCATAATTTTGTCATCCTATCTTGATACAGCTAAGAACAAATGAAGCTGAATAGCTCATAAATTGCTGGCCTCAGTGCTGTTATTTGGTGCCAAAAGAATACTTTTCTTAACTGGTCAGAATTTTAAACATTAAAAACGCAATTATTGGTGGTGTTAGCGACCCTGCTTACCCAATACACCATTGCACTAGTAGAAGGAACTATGAGCCAGTTTACTTCAGCCATCTCCTTTCTGAATTTCTAGGAAAATAGCGTAAACCAAGAAACACCCAGTCAACACAGAAAGGACACAAGTGCTGTCAGACTTCATTGGTTTGGATTGACGTGACATTAGATATCCTTAGCTATCATTGTTGCTTTTATCTGAACAATAGAGGCTGAATTTAAATGACCTCAAAGCTCAGTATCTGAGAGCTGGCAGTACAGTGAGATATTGGTTGTCTGAGTGGCATTCTCGTCTCCACCTTCCCAGCTGAATAGGAAGTGATAGCAAGGCCTGGTGGCGCTTTCGTTAGCCGCTCAGTCCGTCCGTTCCACTGAACATTTCAACAGATGCTCACCAGTTTCCAACTCCAGCACGTCTGTCATCTGATGTGTAGTTAAGACATCAGAGAAGGAAACACAAACATGGCCCTGACCCATGATCCGGCTCACAATGGGACTCCCCCTGCAATAAAATATGATGAACGGTCAGTAACTTCCTACTCAGGCGGGCCAAATGCAACCACAGCGCTCGCTGCTCAGACGCAGGGTCCCCTGTTGTATTCTACTGTACATATTTGGTGTGTGTGTGGTCAGGAAACCCCACAAAATGACTACGTTGTAGTACGGCATGAGACACCAGGCCTAACCATAAACACGGGCATATGACAGCATGGAAATAGCTTTGAGGAATTCCTTAAGGTTGAGGGAATGCCTAAACTGGGTCCGATGCTGAGCACAGTAAAAACAAAATGGCTGTTAGCTTTAGTCTTATAATGCTTTTATCATACACTCCCAAACTAGGTCATCATAGCAATAACAATTTAATGGACTTAAATATTGTATATTATGAATAGGTTTAATGACTATATGTAATGTGAGAGGTTCGCTCATAATGACAAACCCACAGAGAATTATCACCTGACTCTGCACTTCCACTCAGTTCTATGGAGCGGTCTAGCGTCTTTCAGCTCATTGTTTTGGCTTTATTGCCCACAACTTTACTGTTTTGGTTCACTGTCAGCGTTCTCATCAACCTCTTTTTCAACAGAGCAGGCAGCTGTTTTAAGTGAAAAGGTTCTGACAAACCAACTGTACACCAACTGCCCAGCACCAAATGGCTGACAGACAAAGTTAGCAACTAGCTTGTGAATATAGAGGAGGGTTTATAGAGGAGCCAAATATTTCCTTCAGGAGTTGGTGAAGATCAAAGCAAAGCTAAAAGCAGAGTGGTTTTGGACCACAAGTGGACAGAAACACAACTCCAAATGAATGCTAATATTGCTCTGTGCTGTGTTAGCATGTTCCACTGGGGCCCGTGCCAATACGGCATTGTGACGCCACAATGCTAGCTAGCTACACCCCTCCAGCTAGCACAAGAAACCTGTGTAGGTTGTACCACTATACTCATAATGACATTTACATTATTGGTCACACTGTTTGACAGATGATCACTGGGAATGCAGTATAAGCAGTGGGCTCTTGAAACTGAAAGAAGATAACCACTTAAACTGTTTTGAGAAAGAACTACAAACTGAGAAGTGTGTTTACCCATACTGCTTCTCTATAAACCAGTGTGTTATTCCTTCTTAGTATCGTCGCTTTGGGTCTAGAAAAGTGCTTTACAAATAAAATGTATTATTATTGTAGTGTGCCCTTATAATTTGCCTCAAGTAGAGACACAGTTAATCATACCAGTGTTTCTTCTGCTCAGACAACTGTTAAAAGCCAGTGTTTCCCAAAAAGCTGAGCAGCGGAGAGAAGGTGTGTGTGGGAGGAGGAGAAGAGAGAAAGTTAATTTATTGGAAGATGGTCCAGGGAGAACCAGTGAGTCACCAGAAGGGTCAGAGGTCAAGGGTGTCAATAGTGTATACAGGGTGGTGACGTCACACACTCTGGGAGGGTGGAGGGACTCAGGCAGCGTTAAATTTAGAAATTACATCACACTGTCAGGACACCCCTGTCAGTTTTTTCCTGTTGTCTAAGTATATTTTATTGCAAAACCATTTGAGAGTTATGTTATCTACCCATTATCTGCAGGAAACTGAGGCAATTAATGAGTTACTGTTTTAGGAATGAGTCATCTGACCTTTGCTTCAAGAAGAGCTATTGTTTTAAGAATAGAATCTCTTCAGTGTCTCTGTGGGAAGTGGAAAATGCCACAAAAATGACTCGTTATCATTAATCATTTCAACAAAAACCAAAAGAATCATGTGAGACCTGTGGATAATCACTTAATTTAAGCAATATTTGTGAGACATATTCTACTCAAGCTCTCATAGTACATTCACTATGCTCAACCAGTCTTGTTGCACTGTATTATGGTCTGTTCCTGCAGTTTCCCCTCAGTGGAGCATTTTAGCGTCTTTCAGCGTGTTATTTTGGTTTTACAGACCGCAGTTTTACTGTGTTGGTTTAGTCTTACCCTCCATAGGAAGCTATTTTCAGCAAAAAGTATACAAACAATGAAGACAAACTAGCTGGTGAACATAGTGGAGCATTTAGTAGTTAAAGAGCCAGATATTTCCCTCAGGAGTTGGTGAAGAGCAAAACAGAGCAAAAAGAAGAGTGAATATTGGAAAAAAAAAAAAATTAATGCAGGTTTATGATCAGTGGTCGGCAACATTTTGGGCTTGTGACCCTTTTAAATGAAGCAACGTCCACTTGTGATCCTTCATCACAGGTTTTGACCTTAGTGTAGACGTGATTTTTCCTTCCCAGATAGTTTAATTTGAAGGATTTTATTTTAAAGGCCCTGAGAGGGTTGAAGGTCTTTTTTTTCCTTGTAAGAGTTTTACAAGAAAAACAAAGGAAAACATGAAGAAAAAATGTCAGAAAATAAGTGAATTTTGTGTAACAGAAATATACAGTATGTTTTTTTTTTTTCTTATCCTTTTAATTATCTTTTGACCCCTTTAAATTATCTAGGGACCCTTGGGGGGGTCTCGACCCTAGGTTGGGAACCACTTTTTTGCTAAATAAATATCTGAACATGACATCATCAATGTCTGCATTTGCTAAGTTGTCCACAAGAAGAAAATAAAATCCACCAATCTCATTGGAGTGATCCCACATACTTCACCAATATTTGTTTTGAGCTATGACAAATTGTTGTTGGGAGTTTTCCCTTTACAAGCTCTTCTTTTGGATGGCTCAGTGTTTCTGCGGGTAGTGATGAACCTTCCCCTGGCTGAGACCAGAGGGTGTGGGATTTGTTGACCATAGTTGACCATGATTTGCTGGACAAACCACAGCAGGAGGTAAGTCATCCCACATTTATTTTTACGGCTGGAATCCCCCATTAACCAGACAGGAGACTCTACACAAACATTTATGCACAGCATGGAAACACAGTCACATAACGCAATTATTTTTCTAGCTGAAGAAATTCATAATGTTGTTTAGATAGCTCACAATAACAGTGCTTTTGTTAAACTTGCAGAGGGGATCTCCCGTTATCCGAGTCATATCACAAACACTCGACCTTCTTTGTTTCTCCTGGAATTGTTCATTTCATTTAGAAACAGGTACCTGGTAGGTTGAACTAATGCCAATACCCCCAAAAATCTGTTTTATCTCAACACAATCCCTTCTCTGTTTGGTGTAGGGGTTATTTCATGTCAACATTTCTGTAGAGCAGTGGTTCCCAACCTGAGGGTCCGGACCTCCAGAAGGGGTCACAAGATGAATCTAAGGGGTCCCAAGATTATTACTGCGGTAGGAAACAAGACAAAAATGAAATTATCCTACACAAAATTACATTTATTTTTTAAACTTTTATATTCTTTTTCTTTTCTTTTCCCTCACTGTATAGTTTAATACTGTGTAGTTCAGGCCTCAGTGTCAAAGTTGTGTATTCAAAAGAAAAATTCTAAAAAGGAACAAAATATTCTTTCATATAATTGTTCACAATTCGTAGTCATCCAACCTGTGACGTGGTTTGATTTAAGGGGTCATACAGTTGTGGTCAAAAGTTTACATACACTTGTAAAGAACATAATGTCATGGCTCTCTTGAGTTTCCAGTTATTTCTACAACTCTGATTTTTCTCTGATAGAGTGATTGGAACAGATACTCCTTTGTCACAAAAACCATTCATGAAGTTTGGTTCTTTTATGACTTTATTATGGGTCAACTGAAAATGTGACCAAATCTGCTGGGTCAAAAATATACATACAGCAACATGAATTAGCAATTTTGGTGACTTAGAAAGTTGTGTCAATGAAATGAGCTTCATAGCATGGCCTCTTAACTTCTTGGGAGTGATTATGAGTGACTACAGCTGGTGACTTCTCTGAGGCCATTTAAATAGGGCTCATTGGATACAAACGCCCACAAACGCTACAATGGGAAAGTCAAAGGAGCTCAGCACGGATCTGAAAAAGCGAATCATTGACTTGAACAAGTCAGGAAAGTCACTTGGAGCCATTTCAAAGCAGCTGCAGGTCCCAAGAGCAACAGTGCTAACAATTGTTTGTAAGTCTAAAGTGCATGGCACTGTGTTGTCACTGCCACGATCAGGAAGAAAATGCAAGCTATCACCTGCTGCTGAGAGAAAATTGGTCAGGAGGGTGAAGAGTCAACCGAGAACCACCAAAAAGCAGATCTGCCAAGAATTAGAAGCTGCTGGAACACAGGTGTCAGTGTCCACAGTCAAGCGTGTTT
Source organism: Macquaria ambigua (assembly GCA_008360985.2). Lineage (NCBI taxonomy): Eukaryota > Metazoa > Chordata > Actinopteri > Centrarchiformes > Percichthyidae > Macquaria > Macquaria ambigua. The sequence continues at coordinate 349,422 of VMKM01000357.1, forward strand.
TGCATCGGCATGGACTGAGAGGCTGCCGTGCAAGAAGGAAGCCCTTGCTCCAAAAGCGGCACCTTAAGGCTCGACTGAAGTTTGCTGCTGATCACATGGACAAAGATAAGACCTTCTGGAGGAAAGTTCTGTGGTCAGACGAAACAAAAATCGAGCTGTTTGGCCACAATGCCCAGCAATATGTTGGGAGGAGAAAAGGTGAGGCCTTTAACCCCAAGAACACCATGCCTACCGTCAAGCACGGTGGTGGTAGTATTATGCTGTGGGGCTGTTTTGCTGCCAATGGAACTGGTGCTTTACAGAGAGTAAATGGGATAATGAAGAAGGAGGATTACCTTCAAATTCTTCAAGATAACCTAAAATCATCAGCCCGAAGGTTGGGTCTTGGGAGCAGTTGGGTGTTTCAACAGGACAATGACCCCAAACACACATCAAAAGTGGTAATGGAATGGCTAAATCAGGCTAGAATTAAGGTTTTAGAATGGCCTTCCCAAAGTCCTGACTTAAACCCCATTGAGAACATGTGGATAATGCTGAAGAAACAAGTCCATGTCAGAAAGCCAACAAATTTAACTGAATTGGACCAATTCTGTCAAGAGGAGTGGTCAAAGATTCAACCAGAAGCTTGCCAGAAGCTTGTGGATGGCTACCAAAAGCGCCTAATTGAAGTGGAAATGGCCAAGGGACATGTAACCAAATATTAGCATTGCTGTATGTATATTTTTGACCCAGCAAATTTGGTCACTTTTTCTGTTAACCCATAATAAAGTCATAAAAGAACCAAACTTCATGAATGTTTTTTGTGACAAAGGAGTATCTGTTCCAATCACTCTATCAGAGAAAAATCAGAGTTGTAGAAATAACTGGAAACTCAAGAGAGCCATGACATTATGTTCTTTACAAGTGTATGTAAACTTCTGACCACAACTGTAATCAAAAAAGGTAGGTAGCCACTGCATTAGGGTTTAATAAAAGCCTGTTTTTGACTAGTACCAACATTTTGGAATTGCTAGCTTACAATTTGTATCGATATCCAAAGTGGTTTGTTATTCTAAGGCGATATAATGTGATACAGTATTTAAAGTAAGTGACAACAAAAAGAATCTCCTGTTATGTACACCAAGGCAGTTATGTTTTAGGTCTTGTTTGTTAGTTATCGGGATATCTCTATTTAACAAATTTCTGCTAAATCTGGTTGATAGTTGGATAGGCCATGGATGTAGCAAGATCTTATTACTATTTAGTGTGAATAGCGCCACCAGTTTGCGTTTACATTACGGCTCATAACTAACTCCTAAATCATGAGGAATAGAAGCAGAAATGGTCTGTATTCCTTGGTTCAAGATAATTCTTTACGTATATGAACATTTCATAATGATGAGTAACATGATACATTTAAATGGACATAACTCTGTAGTTCTAAGTCTGTTTCTCTTCAGATTTTGCACAAGTCATCATTGTATTAGTTATCCAAAACTCATGGCTGCCATCAGCTAATCAGCCTGATTATCACCATGTGTATTTTGATGCAAATCCAGATGGAGATTATAAATTCCTGAACATTTTGTTATTAAAATATATTTAGAGGATTGTACAGCCTGATTGCTTTCTAGTTATTTATGATAACTAAGTGTATGTATCACAGCCATTGCTTTAATATTGCTGTAGTGTATTACAGAGTACCACCCATTCCTGCTGCTTGCACAGCTGGTATAAATACAGACTAGGTTTACCACATCCAGCTGTTCCAAAACATCTTCCTCCTTGATGTTTCTCCCCTCTCCTCCATATGTACCGGGTCTTAATTGAAAACAGTGGCGGTGCTGACATTTGGGCTGAGTCCTGGTATGCACTGTGCAGAAGCCCGCCTTTCCTTCCTCCGCTGTCAAAAAAGTTGCTGACACCTCATGTATCCTTCCATTCACTGCCTTATCAGCAGCAGAGAGCAGGAAACATTTCTTAATATGTCCTAAAGTCATGTTGTGATATTTGAGTGAGTTTGTCAGCATTATCTGTTTCAGCCATGCCTTTTTGAGTTTGGAAGTTCAGAATGCAGCTTTCATGTTTGCACCTGTTGCACTCTGGGTCCCCTCTCAGACAAAATTGAGACAATTGCAACACCCCCCATCTACTCTAATGTCCAAAAAAGATTGACAGTGCTACATGAAAAAAGTTATTATTAATAGATTTTGCCACTCTTATTATTATTTTAGGCTATATTTGTTTGCATTTTGGCATATTGGCACCATTAATAGTATGCTGAATTAGCTATTAGCAGTTCCGGTTTGCAGTGTAGTACCACAGGATTACTTTGATACGTAAACGTAAAAACGTGATGATTCTCAGGCAAATTGTGGAGTTATAAGGAGCATCTTTTTTCTATGATTTCTAAGCAGATTTATGGATGTTTATTCGCGATGGACAGAGATAATGATATCCTTGAGAAGTGTATGGCCTTATAGTCCTCCCATTCATTTCAATGAGGGTAGTGCGTTGAGGCTGCGGCGGTGAGGACCGCAGGGGATGCTGGAAAAAAAAATGCAGCGGCCCTGCAACGAAAAGTTAAAACAGAATCAACTTTTGGAGAAACGCAACCAACGCCATGTTGCGGCGGCTCCCTGGGGAGGCGCGCCTCACACGTCTGCTCTACCTCTGTTCTAAACATATAAACATGTTCCACCATTTAGATATCCTTGGCTGTGGTTTTGGCTTTCAAAATGTATAAGCTCTGGAGAGAATGAATGATTTTAACCCCTGGGTCTGGATTATATGGTTTACAGGTGAAGTAAATTGAATTGGTTTACTGTTGAAACATTTGAACAGTTTGACTTCCCTCTCCGCCTGTTGCTGCTTTTGAAAATAACTTGATACTAACTTTGTGGGATTTAATTGATGTTTTGGCGAGCTGTAATTGTCTTGACAATGTTGCATGAAGCTGTGGTAAACCACTAAGTAAAGCCCAGTGTAATGGTAGTTAAAGCAACACTCCATCCGTACCATCAAATTCAGAATCCAACATCTGCTTTGTATCCTGAATGTTACAATGAAGCTGCATGTATGGAGCGTCCAGCTTCCTTCATTTAATGTATTTTCTGTGGAAACAGGATATTGGGGCGGGACATAGTGCAGGAAGGAATTATGATAGACGTTTTCTTGGAAATCATGTGGTGACAGAAAGGCGACTGAATTGTTGGACAGCAGCTGAGTGACTTTCATGCAGGGAAAGAACTGCCAGCAATGTGTGACCCTGACCTCTGACCTCCCTGTGTGGGAATATGTGTGCACAGAAATGGGTTGAAGCAAATGTGAATGAAAAGCATCACAATTAAAATAAATTTGACCTCATAAGTCAGCCTCCTGCCTGTCTGCGTACACTTTCATCTGTCACGTTGCTCACAGATGCAGGTCTGGATCCATGATTGTTTTCGCCAGCATCACTAAGCTGAAAGGACTGAGTGAATGATTCCATTCAGTCCTTGGAGACTTGAGACAGGGAATCCAAAACTGCACACAGTCACCTCATTTCTGCTCAGCCTTTTCCGAGACCTAATACTGCAGGAGCCCCTGGAAAATGGGAAAGAAACATCACTTTTCCTTTTAGACTGAGAGGAATGTGGCACAGCAATGATGGTTTTTGCAGGATTGGCTTGCCTGAGGCCCGTCTGTCCTTTTTCTTCTGAAGCAGGAATGTAGGTTAGTGAATTGATTAGTGCTAATAAGGCCTGTCCAGGTCCCTATTACGGCACGACCGCAAAGAAGCTGGACTGGAATAGCTCTGCTTTAGTATAGTCTGGACATGTACTTAACACGGACTTTCAAACAAATCTGTGTTTATTTAAAATGAATGGACTGGACTCGAGTAGTGGCTGTGTTCTGTTATTAAATGATATTGGTTAACCATCTGTAATATTAACCACCTGTGAGATCACTGAAATATTACAAGCAACTCTCTCATAAGAGCAGTTTTTGTCCCAATATTCTTGAAGGCAGCATAAAGGGGGATTTATAGTTGTGAATTTCGGGGGTTACTGTGTAGCTTAGGAGCCTACACCCATAACCACCATTGATATGCTACAAGCTACAAGCTACAGTATAGCTGCTGTGCTCCTCCTCTAAAATGTAACTACACCTTGGGACTACGGCAGCTACGGATATGCACATCTCTCTCTCTATCTATATCTATATCTATCTATATATATATATATATATATATATATATCACAAAGTAAATTAAATAATGTAAATACAGTTATTGTAGGGAATATAATGAAAGCGAGGGGTGTAGTCCACTAATCACAAGGTTGGCTGTTCGATCCCCAGCTCCTCCTGACCACATGTCAAAGTATCCTTGGGCAAGGCACTGAACCCTACATTGCTCCCAATTGTTAGGCCAGCACCTTGCATGGTAGCTCGCTGGTGTATGAGTGTGTGTGTAAATGGGTGAATGGGAAGCAAATTGTAAAGTTCTTTGGATAAAAGCACTATATGAATGCAGCCATTTACCATTTAAAGCATAATATGGCCTGATCACATACACGTATAAATGAAAACTTATGCTGTAGGTATCTGTGTATCTAACATGCTGACATTTAGCAAGTATGTTATCATGTTCACCATCTTAGCTTAGCGTGTTAGCATGCGCAAATCTACTAGTTTACACTAAACGCAAAGTATAGCCGAGGCTGATGGGACTATGAATAGTTTGCAAGTATTTGGTCATAAAGTATTGGGTAAATAAAAAGTTTGGCCTGATGCTGGTGCTGGATGAAAATCCAGTGGATCACCAAAGTTATTACAATTCATCCAGAGGGGGACATGAATGAAGTTGTTGAGACATTTCACTCAAAACATATATCAACCTTACGGTGGTGTTAGAGGATCACCAAAGTCAGTGAGATTTGACCTCTGGGGACCATGAATGTCTGCACAAAATATCATGGCAGTCCATGTTAAAGTTGTTGACATACTTTGGTCTGGACCAAAGTGGTGGACCGGCCTACTGACCGACATTGCCATCCACGCCGCTAGCCTGGCTAAAAAATAATAATGATTAAATTATATGCACATGGGAACAAGAGCTAAGGAATCCTTTCTGGGCACAACATCAAACACTGACCTAATATTTAATAATTATGCAGAATATGAAGGTTTTTGGCAGTACGCTCTGCTATTTGTTGATTTCGGTTTTGATTCAATAAGATACTGCCAGCTTTTTTAACGGCCTGTGCTTGAATGAAACCTCTAGAATGAGACGGACAGTCATGGGAACTTCCACAAAACAATCAACAAGATTCGTGACACTCTTAGTGATATGCAACGGTTACTTTGGTGATTTGACACTGACTCAGCATGACAGATGGTCGTTTATTTAATCTAAATGGAAGTTTAATTCCAAACAAATTGCTTCTGTTTCATTTTCCCAGAATGCAAAGACCCTTTCATTAGTGTTAAAAGCACAAAAGTCGCAGTTGTGTTCTGTAAAGATAAAGCGTGATACTGTACTATACATTTCTTCCTCTCCCGGTCACTTAGCAAGTTGTGATGACAAAGCAGGTGGCTTGACCACCAGAAGACACCACTAACCATCTCCGTCACTTCTCCATCAGCACCTCAGTGTTGTCGGGGAGCGTCCGCCCTGGAAACTTCCATCCTCAGGAATAAATTGTGTTTTCCAGACAGCTGTCTCCCTCATGGAAATACACCAGGACGGACCCTAATGGCAGCCAGATGAGCTTAAATTCCACAACAATAATTACCATGCCCCATTAGATGGTCTTCACTGTGTACACTTTAACACAATGGGCATCTACTGTTTGTTGCAGATTTGGGCAGATGTTAGCCTAGGGAGGTTACCATGACAACTTGTAAATGTCTGTTATGGGAGCGTATCCAGGAACTACTGTATGTGTCATGGTTATGTCACTCGGCAGGATCTCACTTAGTTTGGGAACTGCTGTTTTGTTTACTTGAAACCCGTTTCAGTTCATCTTATATACAAATTAGGATCAACACCTGTACATTTGTAATTTTTAATTTGAAAAAGTAGTAAGACACCACAAACAAGACAATATTAACTGTAATTCATACCAGATAAGGGCCAGATAAGGGCCTCATGTTGACACGGGCAGTAAAAGGTAGACAGTAGTAGACTGTTCACAATATATTACGAGGAGTGTGGGAGATTCAATTTAATTTTATATTTAAAGGTTCACAGTAATGGGCAGTTAACTTCCGATTAAAGGGATAGTTTGACATTTTGGGGAATAAGCTGATTTGCTTTTTAGCTTAGCATAAAGGCTAAAACAGGGGGGAACAGCTAGCCTGGCTCTGTCTAATGGTAAAAAAAATGTTAGACGTTACACCCCATAAAAACCCTAACTTGTTGTTTTTACATTTTGGTTTTTGTAACGAGATAAATGTTAATTAGTGAGCTTTAGGGGTGCTGATAGGCATATTTTCTTACCTTTCGACAGAGCCAGTATTGCTGTTTCTCCTTGTTTCTAGTCTTTATGCTAAGCTAAGGTAATCGGCTTCTGAATGTAGCCTTATATTTAGCACACAGAGTGGTATTTATCTTAACTCTGAGCAAGAAAGTGGATAAGCACAAAATGTTGAACTATTCAAATAAATATTGCTTAAACATATGTATGTACGTATAGCATACAGTATAACTTAATAAATATATAAAGATGCTATAAACCATTTGATAGCATACAAGTGCCTTTTGATGCTCTTATTACTGTGAAAATACAAAGTGAAGCATGCATGTTTATTGCTTGGCATCAAGAAGCAACATTTTTGGTGGAAGATGCAAAAACAAAATGATCGAATCTTTAAAACTGTAAAATTTAGTTCCTCCAGTAACAGCTTACTGATGACAATAACTGGTGCCTGTAAACGTGATATAGTTACCGTCCTTTGATTCTCCAGTTTTATTGCTCTATATATGTTCAGACAGTTGAAATGCTACACCTCCACTGGTTAATGTGTTCAAAATGCTCATGTGCACTTCATACTGAGCTGCTGTACCCATCATCACAGTATAAAGTAAGGATTTCTGTTGTAATAAATGTTTAATTCCAAAGCCCACCTATCCAATTTGTATTGGTTCAAAGTGAAAGATTAAACTCCTGCCTTCATATGAACGACTCAAACGTTTACATGCAACACTCCCAAAGAGAGCTGAATCCATTCCTGTCAGGTGTATGAATTCATTCAGTAACTTAGTGGGGTCTTGTATGATAAATGTTATTGGTCTCTTGAGGCTCACTTAATCTGCAGGCAGGGTTTGATGTGGGCAGGCAGTCTTTGGTCCCACTGCGGTCAGACTCTTGAAAAGGATTCTGGGTCGGGGTCCCCTGCTCTCGTCGTCTGCCCAAACCATCGCGCTTCATGTCTTCCCCTTGATGTGGCAGGTTTGAGTGGCCATAATAAAAATTAAGAGATCATAAATGCAGGATGGATGCACCATGTGTTTTGTTGGATAATGCGTGTGCCCCCGAAGAGTGATTCAGCTCCTTCTGCTCAGCAACTGAAGCGCTGTTAGAGTTTCAGCTTAATCTATTTACAAATCAATTTTTAAATAAAGGTTTGACCAATTTTCATCCAGTTTATAATAGTAGAGATTTGAGATAGATATAATAAAAATAAAATAAAATAAAAGATATATATAAACAGTAGTCGACAACCTCACCACAAGGTCCATTTAGTAGCTGCTCTGGAGTTTTGAGCGTATCACACGTTCTTCCTCAGCAGATTTGTCCACTTGTCATGGAACTGCAAATGCTCAAGTTTCCATTTTTAGTACTTTAAGGACTTCTTTTATCTGCAGAGGAAGATCGTATGATATGATCAAAAGCTCCAGAACAGCTACTAAATGGAACTTGTGGTAATTGTTTGTCAGCTTATAGGGATGTTTTTGTTTGTGATCCAAATATGTGACAGAGGTGAAAGAAACGAACCTTGTTTGGGCCTATAAATGTTTCAGTGATGGATACAATCCTTCTGTCGTGGTCCCTTTAGGTTTTAAATGTGCCCAGTGGGTTCCAGAAACTTCCAGTCCACTATATGAAAGTTTCTGGGATTGGAATGTCACATGGGGGTGTTTTGAAGTTAGGGAAGCATGATTCACCTCAGACACTAACCTGGGCGACAGTCCTATGTGACTTACTTACAACAATCTTTGCATATACAGCCAGAGGGAGGGGATGTGTGTGGGTGTGGATGGGCTTCCCTGAAGTATTTCCATCATTTGCCAGGCCTGGTCGTCTGGCACATTTACTGTAAATGAAGGGAGCCTGTGTGTTACGAAATAAAACCTAGACTGGTGAAATCACCCACCATATAATTAGCTTTTTTAGCATATGACTCCTTAACGTCTTTACCACACTTGATTCTTTTTACAGATTTCTGCTGGGAACAAAAGGCGGAGTGGCGCGCGTGCAGCTAGAATGAAACAGAAAGCTGTAGTTTTAAACCAAAATTTCCACTTCTGAGAGCTCACGGGCGCTAACAGCCACCAAGGCTTTTTTAAAGACAGAAACCTGTTTTGTTGAACAATCTCATAAAAAAATATAAATCACTGTAAAATAAAGACTCTTCCCATAAAATAGCCTCCCTTAGGTCTGAAGGAAAGGTTTCAGCCACAGTTCACAGCAGTGACACAGAATGTTTTCTAACTCTGCTCTATTTCATAGCTAGAAGCTCCAACAGTGCTACGTTATCTAAGCTTGTTATCTGACTTGTTGTACCTTCCTCTGTTGGAGTATAAAATGTTACACTGTTGAGAAAGTCTTTAGACAGCAGTCAATGGTAAAACTACATCTTCTGAATAAACTGTGTGAACTTACTGTATTGTCTCTTTAGTGACCAAGCTAGCAAACTTGCTAACTGACAGCTAGCAAGTTTGGTAGCTCAGAGAGCTTTTATACCCCTTCAATGACTCTTTACTGAATGAAATTATGAGAACAAAATATTAGTAAAGAGTAAAGGGCACAGTACAGACAAAACAGAAAGGAGCTTGGAGAGTTATTGTGACTAGCATGTTCCTGCTTGCTAGGGTGTTAGCGGTTAGCTTGCTATATACAATAGTTCACTAACTACCCCTGCATGTAGTCCCTACGTCACCAAGCTCTCAGAACCACATATGTCTGAATGATGAATTTAGCTGTGCCACTTTCTGGTGTGACCGGGCTTTAAAACAGCCAATACTCCAATACTGTATGCAGACTCTGAACCTGCAAGTCTAGCTCATATGGTGTCAAAATGTCAGGGATTACTTTATGGCTTACATACCAATATAAATGTTCTTGAACTGAGGCAGTCTAAAGTTTATGTTCTCCTTCCCTGGTATTGTAATATCAATGACAGTGCATTTCTTGTTGTCTGTGAGTCCATCAGAAAACAAAAGTGAGCGCACGTCTCCGTCTGACGCTCCAGTTTCATCAGGGGCACAGGATGTGGTCGTCTCTCCCCCAACACGTTCAGGGTCTGCCGTCATTGCCACACTGATGGGAATGACTGCAGAACATGTCCAGACAGAGTGGGTGGCTACAGCTCCTTTCACCCAAAACACTCTCTCCAGCAGAGAAACAGACATCCACACTGTGCTACTGCTGTGCTCTTCTCAGATACTTGCTAAACCTCAGGCATCTTATCATTCATCATGTGGCGTACACACATAACTGCTGTGGAAGTTTTGAACTTTTTTTGAACTAATTATAAGACAAAATAAGACAAAATGATATGGACATTTACAGTAGCTGTGTAAAGTCTGATAAATTGCCTCAAGTGATGTCACTTTAGGCAACGTTAGTAAGGGCTGAAGACTACAAGTTTGAAAATGAAACAAGTGTGGGGATGTGGAGGCTTGAGGCTACATTAACTGCTACTAGCATAACACACCTGAATCTCTGACCGGACTGTCGGCTGTCGAGTTGCGTTGTGAATAATGTCGTTGCAGACGATGAGATGATATATCTGGTTCTGCTGAATTGATTACGATCGTTCTTTTTTTTAAACTGTCCCTCATGGATCCAACAATGTTATGCTAAATTGGTGGAGTACTCTTTAAAAGTCTGCTGCTTCAATTTTGACAATTCTTTTTTACATTTGTCTCTTGTAAGTCCACCAACTTTATGTCAGTGCAATACTAAATTATTAGTGTGCCTTTAATATTTAGTTGCAGACCCTTTACAGTCAATGACTGTTTGAAGTCTATGGCTCATAGACATCAGCGGGCATCTTCTCTGGTGATGCTCTGCCAGGCCTGTGCTGCAGTTTTGTTTGTTCCAGGGACTTTTTACATTCTACATGCTAGTCTTCAGCAGTGAAAAACATAATCACTTTGATTGAGGCCAAATAACTGACTATGCCAGTCTACAATATCTCACTGCTTGTTCTTAAAAACTTCCTTGGTCCTCCTGGTATACATGTTTAGGACCATTATCCTGCTATATCAAACACCATGGCCAAGTTAGGCCCATTTTGCGCAAAACCCCTGGGCAAAAATGGGCTGGTGGGCCCCTCTTTGTACAATGTAAACTGTTTTTCTATTCTGCAATACTACCCAACCCCAGATTTGCTGTGTGGTAATTTAATTAAACACATTAATTTGAGGATAGTCAACATATTGGCACATAACTGAAGCAGTGACTGTCTTAAAAGTAGATTTTGAAACAATGAGCTTCTTCAAGACAGGGCCTCAAGATTAGATAATAAAGCGATACCCACCTGAAGGCCCTTGTCATGTCAGTTGATGTTGTGCTTATTGGTGCATATTCCCAAACAGAATTTCAGTTAAACTGGCTCAAACCAGTTAACAAAAAGTAAACCTGGAGCTTTTCAGGGCTCCAGAAGATCTGGGGCCCCGGGGCAGTTGCTCACTTTGCCTGGTTGGTAGTCCAGCCGTGTCAAAACACCCTTAAAACTGAAAGCCAGCACTTTAAAATTGTAATCCTTAAGATCTCAGTCCTTGTAGTCGTATATCTTTAAATTAGTTGTCATTGTTTTTTCAATCCAGTGTGCCAGATACGCAAAAACGAAAGAAAATGTGTCACTATCTGAATCACGCTGTATCTATGACTACCAATATCTTAATAATGATTTTGTTTGTATCAGCTGTAAGATTTGAATTGTTGTTAAAGTTGGCATTTTCCACACTCTACTAAATGCTTCATGCATAGAGCACAGCGCTTTAAAGTGGATTACAAAGTGGACTTCTTGATACAGTCTCACCTCCCTTCTGTATTCTGGCACTTGTAAAGCGATAATGGACACAATTAGAGTACACTTTATCTTGGCAGCGCGTCGGCCAGGCCTGTGCTGTCAGAACCTGTCAACAGAAGCGGCGCTCACGCCCTCAAGCAGCTCGATGTCTGTTCAAGGCTCCGCACAAAACAAGCTGACAGAAACATTAGGATGTACAGTCCTGTCAACTGTCGGGGAGGGTTTGGATGAAGTAATAGCAGCTGTTTAGGCGTTCCCTTCCTCTGCGCAGGTCTGAGCTTATATCTCCATGCATTATCTGGTCTTGTGCCTCTCTCCTGAACATCTTCTGGTACTATGTTTATTTAATTGTGGGCTTCACTTGGAGGTGCGCACAGAGATAATCACTGTAAACTTTATGTAAACTTTTGGATTCTTACATCTACATGTCTTTGTGAAAATGCAACATGAAGACATTCTGAATTTCTAAAACATTGGAGGGAAAAATGGTTTTTCAGCAATGGTCACGTCTGTCTAAAAGTACACCTGAAACCCACACTGAAGGAGCACATTATTTTAGTGCAAAACTCCATGCATATTTTAGATGATTATCTGTTGAAGTGTATGTAAGCCCCTTAGATAACCTGGAATTGTTCACTAGGAGCTATTACACACAAGAGTGGGGAAAGTGCTTTTGAAAGTGGAAAAGTCCCTATTAGATTACATCCCATTTACAATCATATCAGTGGATTTATCAAGGGGCGTTTAAACCACAGGGAGGTTTGAAGTAATCTGTTGATGTTTCACCCACTTCAATTCTACAAACTATGAGAAATAGCATGTTTGCGGTCCGTCTGGTTTCTCTAAACCCATCCAAATGAGCTGTGGTCTTCCACCCAGCTCTTTTGTTTAATAAACCTACATTCTTCTGACTCCACCTCATGGCTCCTGAACTGGGCAGCTTTAAGTTCAGCAGGATGGCATGAGAGCCAGTGCGTTTCTTTACAAGGCCACGGTTCTGGACACTTCATGTACACATCCAAATCAGTTGCAAAGGAAATAGTTTTCCGCTTTTGGTTGTCTCTGAATGTGGTGTTTACCACATGTCTGTCTTACTTTATATTTAGAGCACCAAGTACAGTTCTGAATGTCCCTACTTGGTGTGACATCCTTTTCCAAACTGTTGACACCAACAACCTCTAGCTTCCAACTTTTACTCTGCAGGTTCCAGTCTTGAGGTTAAAGCAGGCTTAAAGCACATTTTAATCCCCCCTTTTTTATTCTACTCCTAACACATTGACATTAGCACTTTATTTAAAGCTGCAATAATCAATATTTCTATATTAAAAATATATAAAAATGACTTTGTGTAATGTGAAAGGTGTCACTCGTGCTAACCCACAAAGGATTATCACCCAACTCTTCAGTTCCCCTCAAGACCACAGAGCGTAGAAAGTTTAGCATCTTTCTGCTCATATTTTTGGTTTTATGGCCTGCAACTTCACTGTTTTGGTTCACTCTCACCGCTCTCATTAGCGTCATTTTTTAGAAACAGTAGTTTTCAGCACTAAAAGTCTGATAAACCAACTGTACGCTATCTGCCCATCATCAAACACAAACCAATAAAAGGTTAGCATTTAGTATTAGCTGCTAAAGAGCTAGATATGTCCCTAAAATAAACCAGAAGCTAAAAGAAGAGTGAATATTAGACGTATATTTATCAGGTGGCCAGATAAAGTCTAAATTAATGCTAATATTGCTTTGTATCTGCTGGATGTGTAAATAATTATCAGTTTGCTAACCTGTTTGCTAACATATCAATTTTATAGGGTGATAATTTGTCAGTGTGTGTCACTGTCAAGTGGCCAAAAAAAAACAGTTAAAGCATGTTTAAAGAGCGACTTAACACCCCCTTTTTTAGCTTCCACACGCCCCCTTCACAACTTTAAAGGGTGCATTCAGAAACTGACCTATAACTCTGTTGGTGCTCAGGAATTGTTGCTTTTTCTGCTTTAGCACTCACTGTAATTCACTTTGTATAGGAGTGCTATTTAGATGCCAATAAAGCAAATACAAACTATACTACCCCCACCAGCTATGGAAAGAGCAAGGTTATCACACCAGCTAATAATCTGATGTTGTTCTTGTCTGCAGGTTACAACCCCTTCCTACCCCGTGGTGGTCAAGATGGGGCACGCCCACGCTGGCATGGGAAAGGTAAGTTCCTTGAAATATGCAGACAAAAACACTCACACACAATAATTTGTTCTTTTATCTTTGTCAGAACCAAAAGTTTAAAACCCTTAAATCAACCCTGAACTTTGAAGCCTAACCCTGACATTAGATGTAATTGGTATCTAACCCTAAATCCAATCTCTTGCTTAGAAATAACTCAAAATTGGGTTTAGGGTTACAGTAATTAGGGTTAGAAATTCAACTTTAAATTAGGAGGTTTCATCTTAAAGGACTAGTTGCATTTTGGGAAATGCACTTATTCACTTTGATGCTGAGAGTTAGATGAGAAGATTGATACCCCTCTCATGTCTGTATGTTAAATATTAAGCTACAGCCAGGACACTGCTAGCTTACCTTAGTATACAGACTGGAAACAAGGGGAACCAGCTAGCTTGGCTCTGCCAAAGGTAACAAGGAAAACATACATACCAGCACCTCTAATTAGTAAGCTTTAAAAGGTGGTAAACCTTTGGGTTTCCATCATTATGCTAAGATAAGCTAAGCTAAGCTAACAGTCTCCATGTAGCTTCACGTTTAGCAGACAAATATGAAAGTAGTATCGATTTGCTCGTTTGGCAAGAAAGTGATTATTATTATATAAGTTCCCAAAATGTCTAACTATTCCTTTAAGCCAGAAAGACAGTAGAAGGACTTTCAAAATACTAAGTCATTGTGAAAAGAGTCTGCGTCACACTTGCAACAACAAGTTCAGATTTCTATCTTTACCAGCTCAGATTACAGGGTCACACTCAGATTTGTCTAGATTCCAGTCGTGCAAATCAAACACGTGATATTATCACAACAGCGGAAACCTAAACCCCCATCTGTTCTAGTTTATACACACCATTGCTGTCTCTCCATGATCTTTGAAATCATTCATGATGTCCAAATCAGTTATAGTCAGGCTGTAAACTGTCGTGTGTTCCTCGTGTACTCTCACTGAGCAGATATCTCATTGTTACAATGACAGAATAGCACACAGACAGACACACCGCTGATAAGGTCTGAGTACAGTCCGCCAGTAGTTTCACTTTTGATGTTCTCTTACACAACAGTCTGGCCGACTAAGAATTTCAGACAAAATAACATGATTGCTGCATGGAAATAACTGTAGAAGGATGTCTATCATCTCTGATTACATAATGAGCAATGAACAGTGTGGAGCATTGTTTCCAGAATGTAGTGTAAATTTAGCTTTTGTAATTTATTTATTTGAAGACATGGAGTTACACAATTGATACAGCAATAAGAAAGTTCACACACGTATTCTCCCTAACAACGCTCTCTCTCTCTCCTGCCAGTAATTTGGATTCACAGGGGGAGACACTTCCTATATGTCTTTTGCCCTCGTCTGTCTGGATGGGCTTGGGCCTGTTCAGGAGCCAGACATGCTATAGAATTTCCCATAAGGCTCAAGGGGAACTTGGCAGGCCCTTGTAGAGCAGGACCCTGTTTAACTCCTCAGACCTCATAGAGCTCTGAGAACGGACACATGGAACATGTGGGATTTAGGTCATTGCTGTTTTGTTTGCTTTTGACAGAAATCTGTAATTGTTGTCGCTAATACCACATTTACTTAGGCAAACACCACATATATAATATTACATCAACCATAACTTAAAGGTGCTACATGTCGTACTTTAGTCTAAATCATTACCAGATACATTTTGGGCCTTTATCATTATTACTGTAAAGATAAATGAGACAACTCAGCATTTTCCACTGCGAGCCACTAGGTTGACTTGAATTTCTTTATAGCACAAAACAGGAAGAGGGCACTGTTCTTCCAAAGCAAAGTTATTTTCAGCAACAAAAAAAGGCCTTGAAGCAAAACTATGTAACTTTTGAAACAACATGTAACATAACTGTCCGCTTAAAAATAAAACACTGAGCTCAGAAGCAATAAAACACACCCTTGCTCAATTTGATGCATTCAGAGGCATTTTGCTGCTACAGCCTTACATGTTCTGGCATGACCAGTAGTTTATGGTGACTAATGTCAGCTAAAGTTAGCAAACTTTAAATAGACATTGCTGTATAAGTGACATTACTGAGTCAGTTCACTAACTTAATGACTTTTCTCTACTTGTGTTGCTGTTAGATTAGGTTTTATCATGTCACACATGAACATTTCAATGGGTTTAACTCAAAAGTAAAACAAAAATAAACACTATCTCACCAGGAGACATGTTTGTTGTTTCCTGCTTGTGGTCTCATTTTACTCACTCTCAGTCAGGTCGCCTAATGACGATGTCTTTAAGGCGAGTGACTCAAGAAAACAATCGGAATTTAAGGAAAATTCAATGTGCCATTATCCTATAATTACCACATGTGGCCAGAGTGGCCACTGTTCAGCAGAAGTTATATAGTCTTTGTTTAAGGGAATTGTAGTCTTGTATTCACAGAAAATGATAGGCCCATCTGTGACCTCAGGACTTCAATACGTTATCTGTGATTCAGTCACAATATCCTCTAACATACGTATGTCCAGTGACTGCAGCGTGACTGAATCACAGAATAACTTACAGAGTTCTGGTCACTGAAAGGGCTAACAAACGCCAACAAAATACCACTGGTGTGAGGTTTTAACTTGATATTGATAATGTTTGTATATTCACATTTTAATAGGCTGTACATATTAAATGTGGCTACTCATTTAGCCTGTTTCATTTGACAAACATTATCAACATAACAGTAGCAGAGTGGAGCTTTATACCCAATTTTCCCATTACGTGTTTTTAGACCTGTCAGGCTCTGTGTTTGAGCTAGTATGTCATTTAGTCTGGACACTGACCAGCATGACATGACTTTCTCCACCAGGCGATGTTCTTCATCTCTATGCCAGTGTTTCACCTTCTCTGGCTTACCTTTTTACTTTCTGTTTGCATCATTACGGTTTGTTTAGTTTCTCGGAGGAATTACGTAATTCTCTGGATGGATTTGCGTGCTTACAGCTCAGAGCTGGACCTGCCACTAGCTATCAGGTTCTACCCACTTACTGTAAACAGGCATGGTTCAGTGCTCAGCGTCAATGCTTTAGTCACTCTGTTAGCAACACTCACAGTATGAAAGAAGTTAGCTGAATGAACACATTTATAATAACTTCTTACTACATCATTTCAGCCTGTTTTAACAGGAAATGCATAAAATTATGGAGGTGACAAGCTGTTAATGCCATTTTACTGTGAAGTCTACTTGCAGCTATTAGCCAGTGGTACCCTCTACTTGTATGCTAGCCAGTTTACAAGTGATAAAACCAGTTTACAAGTGATATCACATTGGTTAACATGTTAAAATGCTAGCTAGCTTCATTATGTCTGCCCTGTCCAGCCAGTTTCAACAGGAAATGCATAAAACTATGGAGCTAACAAGCTTTTACTGCCATTTTACTGTGACGTCTACTTGCAGCTATTAGCCACTGGCACCCTCTACTTGCTAGCTAGGGTGCATCCACTATTTAGGACTTACTAATAAGCTAACATCTAAACTCAAAATTAATCAGCAACTGGTACAAAAGTTCAAAGACAACATCATTTGTGTCAGCCGCTGTTCCCTAATAACTGAGGTTCTCCAATATAGATGCCAGAGCGTACTATATTACTGCTGCACTCTTGGCTTCATCTCAAAGAGAAATAGTTCTATTTATCTGACATGTAGTTTATCTGCTAGTCTGCCTTCTGAGCTCATTTGAAAAACTAACAGATTTAGTTGCAGTAGAAGAGTTTTTTATGTGGGTTCCAACAATCGTTTTTATTTTATTACCCATCAAAGTAACAACACTGTTTATTGGATCACATTAACCATCAAAGTTGCCCGTCCTTCTTTTAAACATTTAAACCTACTTGTATTGTTTTGGTGCCATTCTCTTGCTCAGTTTTGCTTTATTTGTTTTCCCACTGTCGCTTCTCTTGTTCATTTTTTGGTGAGGGTTGCATCATTTTTAAAGGCTCTTTGGGTTTTCTTTGTTCCACCCGGACAATTTGTATTTCTTCTTCTGTGGTTTTAGAATTTGTTTGTGTATGAAAGTGCACTAAACTTAAACCCTTATAAACACGACATTAAGCTGTTACCTAAGACCTCACAAAGTGTCCAATTTCCATTTGTGCTTTCAATTCCATACTCCATATTGATCAGTATGAGAGCAACTGAACTGTTTCTACATCATCTATGGCACAACTTAGCTATTTCTTTTATGATGATCTAGCAGTGAGATAGTACCCTAAACCTTTTGACTGTGTTCAAACTGCAACTTTTTATCTCCATGTTCTGTAACATCAGACCTTGAGTCATGCAACTTAGGTTCAATTTAGTAGCCTATGGTATGGACATAACTTACTGTATATTAGCATTTGAGGCAAAACTAGTGTACTCAAGTATACCCCTAAAAAAGGACATGAAGCCTAGTTTAGATCAACAGACAAATGCAATCACATTTCCATACCATTTTAGAGCGAGTTGATGACCTTTACCCACTAAGTTCACTTAAACCTACACTTAAACTCACCTTCAGAAGAGCAAAACAGAGTGACGAGTTCAAATCCCAGAGGAAAAACCAGGGCTTCCTGGTTTCTCTGTCTGGTTTGTCTTATTTCATGATGGCACCTCACAGTTCCTACCACTTCCGCTATGTAGAACTGTGATGGTACCAGTGAGAGGGATGGTGATGAGTGAGTGGAAGCTCTGGACTGAATCATTTCGCATCTTAGACACTGAGCTCTGACAGTTTGCCATACATTTAAGCAGCTGATTAATGAGTTTGCCTGCCAAGATGCCCCATTTCCCATGACCTGATGGAATACACCTCATAAATCTGTGTATCAGCATAGTTAAATTAGACAAACAAAATAGCACCACCTCCACAAACATCATCCACAGGAAATCCAAAGAAGAAGACATCAGAGTAAGGCTGTTGCAATGATCCCTGGGAATTATAGTGAAGAAGCCAGTGAGAGCTTTTGTATCCAAGATTGAGTGTAGATATATAAATGAGGGTCTTGCAGACTGCCACTGAGAGGCAACTAGTTGTTTCCTTCCTATGTTACAATGTCACACCTCATTGTTACCTAATTATTTAGAAGTTATAGTGAAAAAAACCTTTGAGTTTTATGTAAGAGCCATGTTTTGTGTTGATGGGTTCCCATTGCATCATTTCCCCTCAGTCTGTATCCACAGTCTACAGTCTAATCACTTGATGGGAGTGAGGTGACGTAGTTCAAAGCCACCCCTGGAAATGTTTCCATCCAGGGACCCTTCATTATCCTGCCAGTGTACAAGTGTGAAATTCCTGTGGGATTCTAAGCGGCCACTGCCAGCTTTGACTGCACGCTTTTTAATTGGCTGCTCCCTAACGAGTGGCGTCTCTCCCCCCGCAGATCAAAGTTGAAAACCAACAGGACTTCCAGGATATCACCAGCGTGGTGGCTCTGGCCGGGACCTACGCTACCACCGAGCCCTACGTCCAGTCCAAGTACGATATCCGCATCCAGAAGATTGGCAACAACTACAAGGCTTACATGTAAGATGTTTCACACCAGCATCATACATTTGACACATTTGATGGCTGACACCATTACAGATGTAGTGAGGCTGTCTATAAAGCTAATATTTTGGGCCAGTATCTTCAGTTTTGGCCACTTTCTCATCAGAAATTCACTGTTCTTCTTGTCAGAGGGGAAAATACTCTGAAACAGTATTCAAACCACAATTAGACAGTACATAGTAAATAGTCCCAGGAGCTATGGAGCCACAGGAACTCACACAGGAACTAAACAAAAACTCTTTTGCACATTTTTGTTAGCGTCTCCACCACATTTGAAAAACCATGAAGATGAGTCAGATAAGTCTGGTAAATAGGAGGCAGTGTTTCAGGCGTGATTTTCACACACCCCAATAGTTCCTGGGCCATCACAGAGTACTACCCCCAGAGCAGGGAATTTTCTGTGTCGCTGGGTCCTGCAGTCAAAACGCAGGTAAAGTTCCTGAGTTCCTCAAATGGGTCTTGGGCCCCTGGAAAGGTTCCTGCACTGGAAAAAGGCTGACAAATCTACACTCTAAAACTCTCCAGAAATGTGTAAACTTTGTTTTGTTCAGTCTTTATTTAACCAAAAAAGCCTAACTGAGGTAAAGGCCAAAATAGGCAGCAAACATCAGAAAACAGATAACACAAAATACGTCACATAATCAGTCATTAGAAGCCAGCACCCATCACTCAGATCAGAAAACAACAATTTTCTATTGCAAGTTGTGGTAGTTGATTCATGTACAATATTATAATAAATAGTTTATTTTCACTAAGTGCTTTATAGATTCAAAATCAAGAATCACTGTTAGATTCTGAGATGTCTGCACTTTCACAAAGTCAACGTCCCATTCCTCCTTCAAACCCACACACCCATTTGGAAGGAAGAGACCTTGTTCTGTAAATTCAGACGAGCATATAGCAACAAAGAATATGAGTCAACACCCTCTTAACTGTCAAGTCTCCGTATCTAAACAATGACTTGACCAAAAGCAGAGGAACAGAGTAGCCAAGCCTTATCTTATCATGTTTTCCCCTGGCCTCACCATGAAAGCATGTCTTTAAATGGCTCTGACACAAACATAATGTAGGTGTGGATGGCGATCATCATCACTGATGAACTGACGATAGCTTCTCCCATGAGCTTTTCTATTCAGCTGTGCAAGCAAGAGTTGTGAGTGACTAAGTCTTGGTGGAGCATTGTAGCTTTTTAACTGGAGGCAGGTTGATTCATTTGTTGATGCTTTTCTTTGATTTGCAGGAGAACGTCCATCTCTGGGAACTGGAAGGCTAACACAGGCTCTGCCATGTTGGAACAGATTGCAATGACTGACAGGTGAGCTGACTCAGAGAGAGATGGGACAATTTACTACCTTTTGTATATTTTATACCTTCAAAGACATCTGGCTTTTTGCTAAATCTCACATCTATCAGTTCCACATACTGACGCAGCTTTTATGTACAAGTACTGACAATGCAACTGTCCTAAAAATTCTAAAGTTTTGGATTTTTTTAGAGTATTATAGTTCAGGTTTATTTGTATCTATGAGCCCTGTGAATTCCTTCATGATATCTCCAAAGGTTATTGGGTCTTTAATTATTGGTTTATCACTTATTGGTGTCACTGTGTTCCAGGTATCGGATGTGGGTGGACTCCTGCGCTGAGATGTTTGGTGGCCTAGACATCTGTGCAGTGAAGGCCGTCCACGGAAAAGACGGCAATGACTATATCATCGAGGTCAGTTTGTTTTCAAAATAACCCCCAACTTCAGTGTGAGATTGCTGGGTGGAAAATTAAAGACAGAGTTTCAAGAAAAAGCAAAAATCTGTTATCAGGAAGATATATCTAATATTTTGCACCTTCAGTGTATTTTGGAACACCAAACACTAAAGTCTTTCTAGTCTATTTACTAGATTCATTTGAAAAAAAATTGATTTTTACAAAGGCTGCACCTGTTGACTTAAAGGTGGGTGGATAGACAGAAAACATGTCCCATTTCAGTCTCCTCCCCTGCTGATAATATTTTTCATGTCATGGTGAAAGTCAACAGGGAAGGGTGTAGCCAGACTTGATGGTATGTGATCATCAGAGCCTTCAAAGAATGATTAGACTGTAGACCAAACACAGGCAGGAGAATGAAAACAAGATCAGGAGTCTGTGGTTGACTCACTGTGTCCAACATAGCCTGTTTATTTTGACTCCACTGGTAACGTTTGGCATTCTACATGCAGTTTCCAGTTTGTAGACAAATAAAATGGCTGTTACGTGACCTGACATAATGAATTTGGTAGAAGTCCCCAATCCCCCAATGGGATGAGCATGGCAGTAACACTACCTGGGTTAGGGTTAAACTCCCACTGGGATCACTTATGCTGGAAATGTAAGCATTCAAGGGTCTGTAATATCAAATCATTTAACATTACGTTAAAGCTGCTCTAATCAATATTTTTATAATAACCACTGATTAACTAACTGTGTAATGTGAAGGGGGTTGCTCATAGTAATGAAACCACCAAGACCTATCACCCTACTCTGCAGTTTCCCTCAGGTCTACGGAGTGTTTTAGCGTATTCTAGCTAATTGTTTTTGTTTTACAGCCCACAATTTTACTATTTTGGTTCAGTCTCACTGCTCTCATTAGCGTTTCTCAACACAGCAGGCAATTTTCAGCAAAAAAGCTCTGATAAACCCTCCTGTACGTTAGCTGACCAGCACCAAACAGACAAAATTAGCATTAAGCGTTAGCTGCTAATGAGTCAGATATTTGCCTCAAACCCTGTTTCCAGCCACAGCAGGCAGCTGTTTTCAGCAAAATAGCTCTGATAAAGCCACTGCACGCTACCGGCCCAGCACCAAAGGGAACACAAAGTTAGCCACTGGCTAGGAAACACAGTAGAGCATTTAGCTGCTAAAGAGCTGGATACTCCCTTCAGAAGATGGTTAGGACCAAAAACAGAGCTAATAGTAGAAGGAATATTGTACTTAAATTCACCAGATTGAAGGAACACAACTCCTAATGAATGCTAATGTTGCTCTGCTGGATGTGTAAATAATCAACTGTTTGCTAACATGTTCGCTAACAAGGTGATGATGCCACTTTTGTGCTGCTTGATTCTGTTGACCCGTAGTGGCCAGAAAATCACATTAATTTTGAAATAGCGAGGGAAAGAGATGTTACATATTTTCCGCAGTTTGTTAGCAAGATAGAAAATCATCAGGTTTTGCTATCAATCTGTCTTTGGCATTGAAGGCGTCGTGCCTCAGAGAGAAGAGCAACAGTTTTTTCTACAGGTGCCATTTTGCCCTAGTTTTCAACAATCATACAGGAAGAAGGATAGGATAGGATAGGATAGGATAGGAAGGATAGAGACCAATTTCTACTTCTACACGAGAAAATAGACTACAATGCAATTCAGCAACAAGACAGTTGAGTATACGAGGCAGGTTGAGAGAAGAGTAGATAGGCAAATTGTAACATTGCCTTCGAAAGTCCTCACAGAAGAGTTCCTGATGATATACTATGTAAGAGGCTGATATGTGAATTATGAATTTTCCCTCATGGATTATACCCAGAGAGAAGCAGGAAACAAATAGTTGTGTCATCTGTCATCAGTTTTGTTTTTAGAATGGTCTCCTATGTCTTCAAATCTGAGGAAACAGGCCAGTCTGATGTGCCCATATTTAGGTTGAGACCATGACATCACACTTCTCCCAATCTTTACGCTGGGTGAGGTCAGCAGTGAGAAAATAAGCCTCTTTTTATAAACTCAGACTATCTCAGGAAATATCTACCGGCTTCCCAGAGATGTGTAGTCTTAGCTGGACTATTTCGACAGAGAAACTGGTGAAAAAGTCGAGTAACAATGTTCTCCGATGAGCAACACTTCCTCCTCCTCGTCTGCTCTATCTAGCTGTCTCTCTCTAACCCTTCAGCATGATGGAATTTAATTAACCGCGACAGGGAAGAGCTGTCAGTCCATCACAGTGGGAATCTGTTTTTTGTTCCAGACAAAGACATCAGCCATGACACCTCTCCCTAATGAAAAGTAATGAGCTGCTCAGAGGCACTTCATTAACACTTTACTGCAGCTGGTATTAACCTGAAGTAAGATCCAGCTTTGTGTCAGTTCACTGAAAACATGGACAGACAATGGAGGATGCTGTGACATGACATCCCACAACATCATGACACAGCAAAGCTTAATGTCAAATGACATGACAGTAATTATACAACATGACAATATGACATGTAACGTGACAATAGAAAATTGTTGACATGCTGCAACATAACAATATGTCAAGTGATCTGACACGATGCAACAGTGAAATAGCATGACTTAACATGACATAACATCACATGATATGACATCACATGACAATGATGTGCTTCAAATATCATTTATCATAATATGGGGTCATTTTTAGCCATGCTAGCGGCTAGGGATGGCAATGTCGGTCTCTCTTTGGTCCAGACTGAAATATCTTAACAACTATTGGTTGGATAGCCATGAAATTTTTGTACAGATACTCATGGTCCCCAGATGATGAAGCCTACTGACTTACTTGATCCCCTGGCTTTTCCTCTATAGAGTGCCACCAGCAGGTTGACATATTTCACTTTAGTGAGATATCTTGACAACTATTGGATGGATTGCCATGAAATGTGGTACAGATATCCATGTTCCCCAGAGGATAAATCTTGACAACTTTGATGATCCTCCGAGTTTTCATCTAGCGCTATAGGAAGTAAAATTTTTCACTTATCTTGTGAAATATCTCAACATCTACTAGATGGATTGGCGCAAAATTTGGCACAGACATTCATGGTTCCCAGTTGATGTATCATAAAGACTTTGGTGATCCCTTGACTTTTCCTCTGGTGCCATCACATTTGTGGTTTTGATTGAAATGTCTCAACAACTATTGGATGGATTGCCAACCAATTTTGTACATTCATGACCACTCAGGATGAATTGTAATCACTTTGGGGATCCATTCACTTTCGATATAGTGCTATCATCAGGTCAACATTTTAATTTGTCCAGTACCTCCAATACTGTTATATTAGCCTACCTGCAAAACTAAGGTCATTCCCATCAGCCTTGGCTGTACTTTGTGTTTAGTGCTAATTAGCAAAAGTTAGCATGCTAACACGCTAAACTAAGACAGTGAACATGGTAAACATTATACCTGCTGAACAACACCATGTTAGGATTGTCACTGTGAGCATGTTAGCATGCTGAGGAAGCATTTATTGAATCGCCGTGCATAAATACAGCCTCACAGAGCTGCTACATGGCTGTAGACTCTTAGTCTTGTTTACATATGATGGAGGTTGTACGATGATGAATACAATGATACAGTCAGAGATAGAAAGGTGAAAGGGGATACATTAAATAGTTTAAGGATACACAGCATACTCAATAAGATAAACTCAGATAAAATATCCATAGGCTTTTATGTGTCTTTAACTTTGTAGTCCTCCCTCTTGCTGATGATTTTTATGATTAACGCTGCTATTTTAAAGCTTCAGTTTTCCCAGGAAAACATCACCCTCTGCCCATCCCTGTACCACAACTACAGCATAATTTTTGAATGAGCACATTTCACTTGTTGTGCTATGTGAACTTTCCCATGCAGCGGGGAATATTGTCCAGACAGAACACTGTGCAGCTCAATAAAAGTACAAAATAACACCTCTATGTTCCAGTGCTGAAAAGGCCAGTGGCAGCTCCAGTCTTCTGCTAGATGACTCTGTATCCTAATAAATCAGCAGGGTGGATCCCGGCTCTGCTTGCCACCACACACCGTTTGAAGTGGGGCCTGGCAGTCGCTTGCCAGGCCTCTGCTCAGTCCCCTGTGGTAATGACTCAACTGGCCAAAACACCGTGCAACGCCCCACCTCACCGCCAAATCCTAGCCAAGAAGCTGGATACACACAGAAAAGGATGGGCTTTAAAGGGTTCTCTGGTATGGGTAGTGGTTCTGTGCAGAACAGTATGAACCCACTTGGTTAGATCTCAAACTACTCTGAAAAACAAAGGAAAAAAGTAAGAAACCCTGGCATATAAAAACAGTTTGGATTTTAAATGTTTTTTTTTCAATACTCCAGATTTCCTGAAACAAGATTTTAATTTTACTTTGCGGTTTGACGTGTTCCACATGAAACATGAGGTTGGGAGAGGATTTAACATCAGGAAGGGCTTAACTAAAGAGACCTGATTGATCAAGGATGGCTTGGCTGGGTCTTACCAAAATCATCCGTCATGTTTTATTAAATGGAACTTTTATATACTCTGCAGAGTATATAAAAAACTTTCACATACTGTAGCAAAAAGAGTGGGATTTTCATACAGTGCATGTAACAGTAGATAGTAGAACAATATATTGTGGCATTTCATCAGACCTTTAAATGGTTCTTTAACTGACCCTTCACTTAGGCATGCCCCCTTTAGTTACTGTTACTAAGCCTGTCAAGCTTTCCGTTCTCCCATGGCACATGTGCAGCTTGCAATAATAATTGTGGCAGATTTACTTTCAAAATTCATGGTCATTTTTGAAACAATGGGTCCTTGATTTCAGACAGAGGTAGACCAAAGCAGCTTATTTTTAGACACTGACTGCCAATTCATCAGCTCTACTTAGTTAGTTAGCTAAGTAAGCTAACGTTAGCTCCATGAGTCGGTTGAAAAGGCTCTCTACGGCTGACTTTTTAATGTTTCCAGCTGACTCATTTTAAAATAAGAATCTTGTAATAGGGGTCTTGGATATGCACTTGATGGCTACATACACGATATTGTCCGAAAAGAACTGAAGCTGCTCGTGAAAAGGGAGCATCCTCATCAGTTGATGATCCATGTAAAAGACATGGACATAAAGAGAGCATTGTTTTTGTATTGCAGAGTAGAGCTAGTTAATCATATAGTATTATGAGTATGATAAGGAAAAATGTAAGACTTCACTCTAATCCTGTTTGGCTGCTTAGCATAAATACTTGTTCGTATTTTCAAACAGTATGTTTTCACCATTAACCTTACAAGAGAAAAGGCTGTGAGGATGAGGACCAGCTTCCACAAAGTAGGGAAGAATCTACCAAAAAGCAAACTGTCACTTACACATTACAGGTTTTGTGTACAGTTGTTTCTAGGGCTGAAACAATTAAGATTGCAAATACTCTCTGGTTCCAGCTTCTTATATGTGAGGATTTGCTGCTTTTCTGTGTTTTAGATTGTTTTAAATTGAGTATTTGGGGGTTTTGTAATGTTGCAGACAAAACAAAACCTCTGAAGACACCACCTTGGGCTCACTGAGCGTGTGATCTGCATTTTTAACAATTCCTTTGACATTTTATAGGCTAAACAATTTATCGATTGAAAAAAAAAACTGACTGATGACAGTGAACCATGCAGGTTCTGCATGGTTCTGAAGATATCTCTATTATAAATATGTATTATTCTGTAGATATCTATAGTATAGATAGATATAGATATTCTGTACATATGTTACGGTGTGAAAGAGCAACTTTTTAGCTTTGATATGGACATTTTTTAAGAGTGCAACATTAGCAACAACAGGTCCCTGGCTCTGCACAGTTTTGTGTACAGCAGTAGTGTCTTGTACCATCAAAGGTGACACGGAAGCCCGTTTGGTGAAATGAGCTGGTGCAGTGTTTGTTTGCAATTGGATCCCTGCACGCTCTCTGTAGCACATGGTTGGCCTCTGCTTAGCGTACACTGTGTACAAGAGGATCAGCACGTGCATGCATGCCCGGCGCTGTGTTTACAGCCTGTGGCCGGGGCGCGGTGTAGCAGCCTCATCCACCATACCGAGCATCTGCATCCAAGCCAGCCGCGCCAGCAGCCACACTTCTCTGCTCCTGTTTGTTTTGGTCTTCAGGGAGGAGGACAGCGGGTCTCTGAGCCCCATGTGCTCTGTGGTTCTGCAGTACACGTGTATGTGCATGTGAGCTCAAGTGGTGGGAAAGTTGTTGTTTTTTTTTCTTTGAGGTTGATTATTTGTGTATGGCAATGGATGTGGTCTGCGCCCTTCCAAGTCATACCCGGGGCAACATAATATTTACAGATGGAGTCACATTTTATCTGCCGCTCATTGGAAATTCTAATTCTGGGTCCTTTTTGCCCATCAGAGGGTGGTACAGGAAAATAGCACTTAGTTTGAAAGATGAGAGTTGTGTGTTCAAATTTTAGTTTATCTACTGCTCCACTAGAGAATAGGTCCGGAGCTCTCAACATTTTAGTCTCCTGAGCCCTTAAAATGAAGCTATACATCATCTCAAGCCGCACATGCACAGTAAACTATAAATGTTTCTCTTTTTACTTTGGTTCATGTGATTTATTATCAGAGAGGACTGAGGGGCTGACGACATCAGAGGATTTTAAAAGAAAAAAGCAAACATCAGAGAGAAATTCTGTCCTATCCTACCCTGTTTTTGTCAAATTTGCACCCTTCTGCAGGGTCTCAAACCCCTGATTAAACACTGCTGAACTACCCTACAGTGGTGGTGCAGCTCTATTGGAGGATGTAGTAGGACAGATCCAGGACAAGGGGCTTTCTGAGGAATATGATGCATGGGAACAAACAGACAAGTCAGTGTCATGCTCAGTGCATCCGGCAGTAAATTGTATTTAAGGCCAGCAGAGTGTTGTATAGCTTATATTGTCTGAGATCTCTGTAAAATGACTCATCATTGCTGGCAGATCACCACAGAATCCATTATCACTGACATCATTTGGGGTCTGAGCACATCTCATCTTCATAATAAGAGATGTAATACTACCATCTAGTGGAGGAATGATAAAGTTTCAGTTCTATGGCATTGGGCTTTCTGCTGAAACAGCCATCCAGGAACCTGATTGGCTGCTCTTCTCTTTTCTCTGTAGGTGATGGACAGCTCCATGCCTCTGATTGGTGAGCACGTGGAGGAAGATAAACAGCTGATCACAGAGCTGGTCATCAACAATATGGCACAAGTGCTGCTGGGAGTTTCCACACCTCAGCCTTCCTCTGTCAAGGTACACTAGTGCATTATGTCTCTGTGTGCTACAGAAACGAGCAGGTTTATTGGTCTCCCTGAATATTTGTCTGTTGTGTGATTTAGGTGAGATTAAAGGTGAAGTCCATTTCTTGTTTTATTGCTCATTATATGATGATTTAAGGAGATTTTCCAAATTTTCTGATGAGTTCTTCTGGATGATGATTATAAAAAGAACTTGAGCTGTGTTTTAGGAAGGAAACCTTTTTTTTTTTTTTTTGGCAGATTTTATTTGTAGAGCCCGGGACAAGAGACAATACGTTTGCGACGTAATGTAAGAAGTAATGTTCATGTCTGACAAATGTTTCACCACTGCAGCTGTATTTTTGGTCTCTTATAAGTTCATGTGGACTGGGACTTGTATGTGCACGACTCAATAAATAACGGAACAAAATAAGTAGTTGCAGTAGTAACAGTAGAATCCTAGCTGTTTTTGTTGGACACACTATGATCTTGCCTAACATTTTAATCCTCATTCACCGTGCTAATATCACTGTATCATTCTCTGCGTCCCTTCATCCACAGACCACACAGCCCAGACGAGGTAGGAGGCACTTTGTTTACTTATTACTGCAGCAGATTACTGGCTCCAGCAGTGTTATGGTGGAGTAAAACGACTTATCTACATGTAATTTGTGTGTACCTACTGCAGGGGGGCGCTCTGCTTCCGCCTCTCCATCCCAGTCGGCCCAGGGCTCACCTCAGCGAGCCCGGTCAGCCACCACCTCACCCAGCCAGGCCTTCCAGCCCGGTCCCATCCCTGCCTCTTCCGGGCCTGGAGCTCAGAAACAGTCACCACAGCTGAAGTAAGTCCACACTGCGGTCCCACTAATAGCACACCAATATGATCCATCAGTATAAGATTAATGGGCCAAATCATTATTTTAAATTTGACTGTTTCTGCTTGGCAAGCACTGGAGGGCATACACGCTCTCGCAGGTTAACTCTGCTCTCAAAGTTGAATTCTGCTCGTGCGAATCGAGCTGACTTTTGACAATTTGGGGGCGGAAACCAAGGGAGGCACTGGCCCTCTTATGATTGGTCACTTTAGACGCGATCACACACACACACACACACCCTCCTTGAACCTTGATTGACAGCTTCTGTTCTGTACTGAACAACAGGCAGACAGTTTGGCCAGAGGCTTGTTATTTCAAACAACTGAAAAAGTAATAACTAATAGTGATGACCAAATGATCTGGCTCACTAAAGAGCTGGAATTCCCATCACTAGCAACTAAACTACTGTTCCCTTTTACTGCACAGTAAATCCCAGTCGCTGACCAACACCTTCACAGAGACGTTACGAGGAAGCCAGACCGACGACGAGGCCAAAGCTGAGACCATCCGCAGCCTCCGGCAGTCCTTCGCCAGCCTCTTCTCCGACTAAAAGCCTCCCCAGAAGCTTCCTCTTCCTGTCGGTTGTCAGGTTCGAAAAAAAAACAAAAACCTGACTGGTTAATCTGTTATGGAGTCTCCTTCCTCCTCAGAGCCTCAGCTTCCTGTTCCTGCTCTTTCCTTCTCACTGTTTGTGAAGTTTAACACCTGGTGCAACCCGCTGTCTTCAACGATTCATTTATCACTAGAAAGGCCAATAGATTGATGAGGGACACGATCTCAAGATCTCAAATTTCAAAAGCTGACATATTTACATTTGTCTTGATGAGAAGTAGGATGTCAGTGCAGGTGCAGAATCGAACCAAATCCCATTCAAATTTCTATAACTTTTACTCAGATTGATGATCTTGTCTGTTTCCTATTTGCTGTTCGTGCCATTTAAGAACAGGTGAAGAAATAGTTCCATATAAGCATCAGTCCAGCCATTATTTTGTCTTTCTCTACATGTTACTGCACCTGTCTCCTTGTACCCATAATCATTTTTGTTTTTATAGAACAGCCCTGCAGTGATCATGTTAGAGGACTGAGACATTTTCAGGCATCTTGATGCTGTAACTTGGTGTGTTTAAAGCCAAAACAAAGTTGAAATGCATCAATAAAAACATGCAAATGCCCCCTGGAATTTAGATCAGCAGTCAGCTGATGGCAGCTTGGCCTTTCTAGTGGTAAATAATTACAGTAAATAATCGTAATCTAGCTCATACTGCTTGATATATAGTCGTTATTCTGCATTCTGTTTGTTCAACCAGTGAAACTGTTCATTATTGGGTCACGTCTGATTTTGAGTTTATATACATTTTAATTTATTCAATTAAATTTCTTTTAATTATTTTAATTGACTCACAGCTTCCAAACTGTTTGCAGATGTCTACGGCAATATTCTTATCTGAAACTGTTCCAGTTAACTCCTGAGAAATGTACTGAATCCTCTCGGTTCACCAGCGATTTTGAGCATCTTGCCAGCAGCCACATTTCTCAGACATCCATGTGCTGTAGACACATATTGGCTTACGTAGTGACTCCTCTACCTAACATTACCAAAGTGCTTTTTAATAAAAACAGAAAAAAATCCCCCCTACACTGGGTCAAGAAAACAATCACACAGCGAACCAACCTTTGAGCTTGTGATTTCACAAGGTGCAAATGCTGTACTGGCTTACAGCCATCGTCTTCCATCACAGCCCAGACCTTCCCCTGCGATTCTTCTTTTTCTTAATGTTTTGTGCTTTGTGAATAGCACTATGATGTATTTTTCTGTGGGGGATTTGCTACTGCTATGTGTTTCAAGGCAAACAGTGAGGATGTAATATTTTGAGACATTTAATGTTCTTAAATTTCCACTGAGGCAGAAAAGGTTTGGTTGCATAACATCGCATCTTCTCCTTTATTCTCTACAACAGATGTCAGCCGGGATTGCAGATAATTTATCATCATCCTTTTTTAGTTTTTGGTCAAATGGTGTGTGCAGTGGTAGCAAAGCAGACATCCTCTTCCAACGTTCATCCTGCTTTGGAGCTGCATGTAAATGTTTAGTGAATGTCGTACGTAGAGTCCAATTGGTATTTTTTAACAGGAAACCAATTCAAGCTCATGATCTTAACTTTCCTATAAAGACAGCGAAAACAGTGGCAACGCTTTATCTTTTGGGTGCTGTAATTTCTTAATAATTTCCTAGGAAGCAGTATGTAATTTGGTGCAAATCATAGCGAAAATATAAACAAAAAATAAGTATAAAGTATAATGATATATATGTCCTAGGTATCCAGGACCAGGAAATGTTAGCATTTATAAGATGGGAGTCTTGTAGCCTTGGACGAAAATAAGTGATGTTTTGCCAGTCATTCATTTATAATCTATGTAAATAGTCATTTATTTGATGGAAACCTAATTGTATGCTAAAATATTGGTAAAAGATGTTTAAGGTGCCAGTTTTTTGGAATTTTTTGAAAGTACTAACTGAATACTGTCTCAATTCCCCTTATAATTAGCACCAAATTACGTCTTTTACAGGAAACATTCTTCTATTTCAAGGAAATAATTAGGAAACTACAAGGACTCCTAAAGTAAATTGTTAGCAAGGTCATTTGTTTTTCCAAAATATTTCCATGGTGCAGCAGTTTGTCACATCACGCTTACAGCAGGAGATTGACTGTATATTTGGCTTTCCATGCAGAGCACAATCACAATCTAATAATCTGTAAATTGCTCTTTTAGCAGGAAATTATCAAGCCGTCTTGTAGTTGGCTCTGTAATTATCTGCGCTACAAACTGAATAAGCCTACATATGTTTTTTTTCTCCCAATTCATTTAGAGGGACCTGGAAAAAAAGAGATAGTAATCCATATTCCATCCTAATTTTTGTACAAATACCCCAAACAGAAAAATCACTGTGACTGCAGTGTGTTACTAATTTGAATATACGCAATATCGCAGTACGCAATAGTTTAAATGGACCTGTCATGATTCCAAAGTTTTTACTGTTCTTTTTACAATACTAATAACAATAATGATAATATTAATAATAATGATAATAATAATAATAATAATAATGCCCCCCATTTTAAGGTGAGGTTTATTTACATGCATGAAGCTGTATAAAATGTATGGTGGTGTGTGTGGGTGTGTATGTGTATGTGTATGAAGTTGTAAATTTGCCATTATGATTAATAATGATACCACCACAAAAAAATAACATTTTTGCAATAACTATGTTGATAATAAGTTTTCCGCCATTTTGATTTTAAACTATGAAGCATGACACTCTAAGAGAAGCTGTTATTTCTTTTACCGAACCTTCTTTTTCTTTTTTTCTTTTTTTTTTGTGTTTTACCTTCCAGTCTCACTGGCAGAAACATAAAAAAACATTGTTTGTTCATTACACTAAATAAGCTCAACGCGCATTAGCTTGGTAAAACACACACGACAGCGTTGCTCTGGAGGGGAAAATAATCTGATTGGATGCATTTATCATCAGTGGGTGGAGCCACAGAATCACAGTTGTTAGTCTAGTTAATTGACTGTTCGCTAAGCCCCACCCTCTTATTTACTGTTGCTACCTGTTAAGCTTTTCTTTCTGGCACAGTAAATATGCAGTTTACAATAATAAAGGTGACAGTTTTATTGCTTTAAGTCTTTTTTTTAAAAAACATTTTTGAAACAGCGGGTCCTTTCAGACAGAAGTAGAGAGCAGCTTTTCATTGAAATGAATGAATGAATTTTATCAGCTGTAGCTAGCTAGCTATGTGGTTGAAATCGTCTCTACCCGACTTCTTAATGTTTCCAGCTGACTCGGTTTAAGACAGGAATGCTGTAAATGGGTCATAAATATGCACTTTATGGCTGCATACATGATATTGTGCTAAAAAATGGAGCATAAAGCTGGCAGATCCCAGGCAAAAAGTTAGCATGATGATACATGAGAAAGACATGGAAATAAAGACAGAATTGTTATTGTATTGCAGTGTTATTTATTGCTAATTAGTTCTAGGGATGAAAACTGTAAACTCAGACTTGTATTTTAGTCTGACTTAACACTGTTTGGCTGCTTAGCTTACATACTTGG